>BSBM01000175.1:3000000-3395000 GCA_027924585.1 Larix kaempferi | reverse complement strand
TGTCTTTTCCCTGAGTGTTTGAGACAAATAGGATCAACAAAAATGTTTCATTAGGTGGTCCCCGGTTGTTCTATGTAGATTGAAAATGTGCAGAGATTATCATTGTTAGCCTGTTCTATTCTTTGAATCTTTGATTACTAATAATTTCCAATTGTTAGGTTTACATGATACATCGATAATTTATGGTTGTGTATATATATTCCTTGAGCCAGTATCAATCAGATGAAACTTTACTGTGTGGAATTATTGATATGAAATTTTTCTTGTGAATCCATTTGTTATTTATCTAGATTGCCCTGTAAGTTTCTTCGTCACTCATTTTCAGGCCTAATTTGTAAGACTCCGGAGACTAATGGACACACACCGACCCTTTGCATAAACTGTTGTATATATTTTGATCTTTCAAATTTTTCATTGTTGAGATCTCCATTATTATACTACATCTCTGAAATTAATTGAGATTGAAGACACCAAATAATGATACTACCCTTGAGATGGTAAAGCATCAGTGACAGAAACCCTGCTTTTAAGTTACCTTGAGTTTACCTCCATAATAAGTGCTAAGACTTTACATTTGACAGATAATATTTTGGTGATAACAACACCCATAGCTTCAATGCCACAGTATTTTTTACTTATGGGAAATTTACTACATACAACTAGCTATTTAAGTTTATGTAGGTTGACTTATCCACATGCTAGTATGTTTATGTTTAGCCTAATATACCATCAAATGTTTATGTTTAGCCTAATATATCATCAAATTATTTTGTGTTAAGACTTTCTAAGTTTGTTATAAATAAATTTAACTTCTTCTTATAATACAACAAATAACAATGTACACTTTTATTGTTATTTTCTTTGTTATGTCAAACTCATATATGATACTCTGTGCAGATTCTAAGCTTCACATACTGGTCTTGCACATTGTGTTCACATGTTTTATGTTGTAGAGTTGGCATGTGGGGTTTGTGTGTGAAGGAGGAGACACAATTTCAAAATTATTAGCTTGTGTTTACAAAATGTCTACATTTGTCATTTTTCACAGTAAAGAAACTTTGCATTTTGCATGTAAAAGAATTTTGTATTTTTAGGATTTTGGCATTTTTATTTAAATTGATTGTATTTTAGAAGTTATTGGCATAGTTTTTGTCAGAAATTCTTATTGGAGTCTCCATGTTTTGTCTTGTTTGAATTGTGGTGAAGAGCATTCTGCTCTCTTTCTAATAAGAGGTTGCATGTCACCCTAATCATCTTAATTTACTTCTTTGAGATTGTTGTTTTTCTCATGAGATTAATAAATATTTGTTGATTTCTCACTTGTACATGGGTAGCTATCATGGGATGAGGGAACTTGCTTTTAGTATGGTTCTTCTCATATAATTTCACTTTTCTTAGAGTCTATCCCTTGAAGCCAATTTTCCATAGTTCTTTTTATTCTCTACAGGTTACCTATTCTTTATGTTGCAACACTATGTCTTCTTTCAACTTCACAAGTGTGTGAGGGGCAAGGTCTTCAAAAATTGGAAGAATCTGTTGATCATCATCTCCATCTGACATGGATGGCTCGAACAACTTCAATAACTCCACGTTCAACACAAAACTCATCTACATATACGAAGGAAGCCTCAACACAAAAGTATTCTCATTTATCTGTTCAACAATGTCAAATGGTCCATATCTAAGAGGCTTGGGCCTCTTTGTTGGTCCTTGCAATCTTCCTTGCACAGGTGAAGCTATACTTTATCTCCAACATGGAAATTATACTATTCCTGATGTTGGTCATGTATGGCCTTGTGTTATTTGTTGGATTTTCTCAAGCTACTCCTATACCTTCATATCTATTTGTGTGATATTGTTCATAAACATGCTTTCCTTCTTGTCATCTCCTTGTAAATTTGTCTCAGAAAGCAAATTTAGAAATTAAAACTAGCACACGTGTCCACCATAGATAGCAATTCTAATTAAACTTTCGGTCTTGGTATAAGTAGTGTGTATGTCATTTCATCATTTAAACTGTTGTCTACATGCACAGCATACCAACAAATGCTACTTAAAGTCCACGTATAACTGGGGAAAATATGTAGTTGGCTCTAATTGTGACCTCCGCCTGTGCAATTATTGAAGAATGTTATAAGTGTTCTTAGAGAATTATGAACATGGATATGTACAATTCCTTACATTTATTATCACTTTGTTTTATGTGATGAATTCATTTGCATGACTTGAGTATATGATCTGAAGCTCTCCTTGAGGTCCCATGAATGAACTTGAACACTTGTTGCATTCATTTAATTTGAAAGAGTAGTTATAGTTTGAAAGAACTCTCTCCTTACCTTAGCTAGTATTCATTGAAAGGAAAGGATTATTTTATTCATACGCATTTGCATCGTTTGACTCAGTCATCACACCACGAGTTTCACTTCCATCACCCGATTGAGTAATACAACCACTAAAATTTACACCCCCTAACTAAACACACCATAACCTCACTTGAGGAAATCAAAAGAATTTGGTAGTTAGGTAGGACACCGGGGATAGGCATCCAAATAATTCCCCCTTGTCATTATCATCTGAGACATAGTTGTTGTCCTCTAGGGAACCAAAATCCTCTAGTATTTGTTGACACAGTCATACACCAGTTTGTGGAGGGGCCTCCTGTTGTTTCAGGGGTTAAACCGCCGCGAGATCGAGAACCGGACGGACTATGTGGAATGTCGCACTCCACTTAGCCCTAAGGCAACATCGATCATTGTCTTCCTTGTATTCTCCGGCCACCATACTAGTGGTACAAGGGTGATAAGGCAGAAGTGCCGAAAACCTTTTCCGACGTGTCATGAACGAGGTAGCTTAGTGACTTTTCTACTAGGGCTCTTTTACCCAGGATCCCTTTCGGTAGAGGGATATCCTTCAAATTCAGTCTCTCACTTCGTATTGTTCGACTTAGATTTCATCACCTTGCGAAGGATACGATTTGTAAGGGTCTCCAGCTCCTCGTTAGGAAGTTTGCTTGCATTTTGACCTTTTTAGAGGGTCTTTTTCTTTTTAGTGCTACTTGTTGGCATTCTGGCCACTTTTGTTTCAGCTCACTTACTGTGACATCGGTCCTAGTATAGTTTTTTGAGCTTGTTTTTTTGGCTTGCGAGCCTTGTCTTTTCATAGCTCCCCTTCTGCACGCTCGGTTTCTTTAGGGTTTTTGAGTTCATACACAGTAGTTACCAATACTTATTTGATGATGTGTGATGTCCTCTTCTCCTAGGTCTTCGAGATGGTTGAGTTAGATGGTCTTCTGAAGGGACTGAACACCTCTTCATGGAGCCACTAACGCTTGATCGTAGGAGTAGTCTAGAGGACCACATGATCACATCACCCATGTGGACTTTTCCATTTACTATGATGATGGTCTTTCAAGTTATATGGAACAATGGTACATTTGAGAGAGAGATGAATGGTTGTACCCCACCTTGGTCGATTGTCTTATGGTCCTTTCATTTTGTTGATAATATTTTTGTGGTACCTTGCCTTTTACCTTTTGGGTGTTTTACTGATATTGGGATATCATTTGATTTGTACCACCTTTTATGTTTTAGGTCTTGTGGGTACTATGGTAGTTTGTCCACATTTGAGGTACACCCACTTTCTCCAAATTGTTATGTGTCTTTATACCCACTTCGTACCACCCTCCTGACCTTAGTTTGGAAGATTGCATGCTATCATACCTTTTGGTGGTACTATTTGAGTTTCAAGAGGTAGTTACAAGGAGCTATTGCATATATGAGGTAGTTACAAGGAGATATTGCATATATTGATTTGGACCACTTTTTATGTTTTTGGTCTTGTGGTTATAACTATGGTAGTTTGTCCACGTTTGAGGTAATGTACACCCCCTTAGTCCCAAGGGTTGTGAATGTTTATACCCATTCTTTTTTTTTTACTTGTACCTTACTGGATACCACCCTCCTAACCTTAGTTTGGAAGATTGCATGCTATCATACCTTTTGGTGGTACTATTTGAGTTTCAAGAGGTAGTTACAAGGAGCTATTGCATATATGAGGTAGTTACAAGGAGATATTGCATATATGAGGTAGTTACAAGGAGATATTGCATATATTGATTTGGACCGCCTTTTATGTTTTTGGTCTTGTGGTTATAACTATGATAGTTTGTCCACGTTTGAGGTAGTGTACATCCCCTTAGTCCCAAGGGTTGTGAGTCTTTATACCCATTCATTTATTTTTTACTTGTACCTTACTGGTTGGTTTTTGTACTGAGCCTTTTTACTGTCACTGAATTTATTTGATTGACCGTACCATAGCCCAGTCATCTCTCTCTCTGGTTTGTACTAGCCCTATCATAGGGTCACTTGGTTCCTAGAGTTGACTGGCCTCTAAGAGGCACAGTCATTTCTGAAAGTAACTCTTCTGAGTATATTACAGGAAACGTCTACACTAAGGTAATCAAATATGTGGTAAATAGTTTTCGTTAAGTAGCCAGGACTTGTAGCATTAGAGGAGATCTTGTAACGTGTATGTGTAGTGTTTCATGTGTGCTACATGTGTGTTACGTGTGTGATGTAGCGTTAAATCAAATAGTAAAAAACAACTCATAAATATTGCATGACTTTCTACTCTTAAGAAAGATAAATAGGTCATCTTCCGATCATCACTTGAATGCCTACATCTTGACAAAGGGAATGAGGATCAAGTAAAATTATAAAAGGCGATTAACATCAACTTTTAAGAGGCGCTATGCCTTGCGGTCGAATCTAAACTTTTTTCCAATGGTGCAGGTAGAAACAAACAGGTATTTGTCTGATCTGTCTTCCTCAAGCGAGTGGAGTTTAGGAAGGCTAGAGGAAAGTGAGACATCCAGTAGGTCTAGAAGAATCGCAACAACTAGATGTCAAAAAACCAAAAAAAGATTCCATAGACGCAATGAATTTTTTCACGGTCAAGGGGGGGCATGTTCCTATGGTGATGACACAAAAGACGACGAAGAGGTGCCCTTGAGGTACAGACATTTAGTGAAACAATGGGTACCAAAGGATCGTCCTCCACCGAACACTGATTTTTGTGTGAACGAGAGGAGATATTGAATTGCACCATCGTCGATACATGGTTTCGGGTTGTTTTCCATGGATTGCATCTTGGTCGGTTACGGGACATGTACAGAATTGATGGAGTATGTTGGACCCATATACAACTACAACGATTGGATGCGCCTTGTCCGATATACAAAAAGTATGCGTAGCTATGGATTGTCAACAAACTATTTACAATTGAAAGACAAAAATCAAAATAAAGGAGGAACATTGTACATGGGCAGAAGACCAAAGGCCACAGGGAATATTGCGAGGTTTATAAATAGTACACAACTAGGGTCTACAATTAAGCAACCAAACTGCGAATTTGAGGGGCGTGAAGGAAACCATGTTTTGTAGTTGCCATTAAAACAATATCTGCAGGGGACGAGTTGCTTATTAATTACCCTGTCAACCGAGTAGATATAAACAAGGTTACTATATAACATTTTACCCAACCTTTTAGTAATAAATTAAACATCATAAGGATTTTTTGTTAGTTTATTTCATTTAAATTTCCCATATTTACTTCGCAGGCCAGTGATTGGGATAAATCCCTGCCAACAAATGGTCGGAGGAGAACTTCTTCCTCGACGAAGCAGGTATACATATTTATAATAATACAAATATAATAAGAGAAAAGAGTTTTTATTTGCTTTGCTTTTCCATTATTAATAACTTGGTTTGTTTTATATAATGAAATTTATATTTGATGCAGAACGTTGATCGGGAAATACACCCGTCGAATGTTGATCAGACGACAACACCCTCGGGGCAACAGGTAGACCTGATTTGAATTGTACAATTAAAATATGTCAAAATGTTTTAGCATTATATTAATGTTTCAATGAATATTTTGGTTTCGTTTACGTAATTTTTTAGTCTATGTTTTTTATGCAGGCTGGTTCCGTAAGGTCGGCCACACTAGGGTCCGCGCAACGGGTATACATCTTTGTAATATTAAAAATATAATATGAATAATAATTTTTTTGATGTGTTTTCTCATGAATAGTTTTGGAATCATTTAGGTGACTTTCACTATGTTTTTTTATTAGGGTGTTGTTAGGGGCATCTCCTAGATATTAGCAGATCGGGGCAAGTCACCTATGACCATTGATCCAATGAGTGGATCGCGATCCTCAAGGTTGCAGGTATAATTCATTTCAATTGTACCAATATAATACGTAGCATAATGTTAATTTTGTTATGTATTTTTTGTGTGATATACTGGTTTCGTTGTGATAATGTAAACCGTTTTGTAATTTTACGAATCTATCATGATAGATGTGTTATATACGTTAATATAAAATTTGGAATCTATCAGTAGAGAACTCAGTAGTGCTTTATATATGTTTGTTGCAGCCCAGTAGTGAATCGTAGTATGAATCAACATCGCAAGATTTTCCGTTAGACCCTGAAGTGGCAGAGGTGCTTCACGATTGCGAAAAAGTTGGTGAAGCCAAACACCCGCTAAAGATGGCAGAGAAATTGTTGAATAGATATACTGCGGAAATCCTTTCTCTAGTAATCCAGGTTCCGTAGACAAGCGCAATTAAAGAAAGGATTGCATTGTTGGAACATAAATCTAATAATTTGCGAGTAAGTTGAGGAATCTTGAATCATAGAATGATTTGTTTAAATATTTATAATGTTCTCTTTTATATGATAGTATTGAACGTATAAGACGTGGTGTGTATTTACAGAATTATCAGAGACCACACAATATTGGTGAAGGTGGTGTTGGCCCCAGCGAGGCTCGTGGAGAGACTTCGCATCACGACCAAATGACTCCACGTAGTTCGAATCCTTCGCCATTGTTGTCGACCGAACAGTCGGCAACACATTCTGAAACACCACAGACCCCCGCTGTGAGCGCAACAGCCACTATTGACCAACACACAACGAATCCTCCAAAAGAAGGGGTCGACACCGAGTCCCCTATCAATTTTGATGTCGAACAAGCTACATTTCCAGGATCTTCCCGTGTCAAAAGCACGGGAACACTGGAGACAACATTTTTGGTGGACGAAGATCTCATTCCAATAAAGATACCGACGATCCCAGGTAATTAATCATAGTTGATCAGGTTAATTAGTGTTTATAATTTCATTGCAATATACCAATAAAACATTTTTTATCAACTATTTATGATCATGGCATGATCGTTGTGCAGGAAAAAATGTTTTCCATAAAAATATGAATGACTTTTGCTTGGAGATATTCGGTCCCACCATCCGATCAAGGTGGGATAGACAACCAAAACATTTAAAAGATGAACTCACTAATCGGTTGGTTTGCCTATTCGGGGAGAAAATCTTCAGTCATGCCAATGTCTTGAAAAAGGCTTGTCAACATGTAAAGGTTGTCCGAGACCAATATAGGACACACCTCGAAAGAAACCATAGGTATGAGCGCCCACCAATGATTCCAGCAATGGAGTGGAGAGCTCTAGTGGAAGATGGAAAGGAGAAGGCTCTGAGAAGAGAAGGCAAGCTAACACCAGGCACAGGGAGGTATGCAATACTTTCCGCAATATAATTATAAACCTTATTATCCTTGATTTCAAACTTGGAACATCTAACGTATTTCAACACTTGCATAGGCTACCAGACACATCAAAGGCCACAAAGACAAGACTAGAAAAAGTAGGTCAGCACAAGCTTGGCCCTGGTGTTTATTTGAATTTGGCGGCACGGTTTGTAAGTTTCGAGAAACCAACAATGAATACAAATAATAAATTGAAAATTATTTTTCGTTTTGTTGCACCGTAAATGGTTAATTAAGGACGATAAGCAAATATGCAGGCCGATCGATTCAATGAAGTACCCACAGAGGAAGACATGAAGCTTGGCTTCCAGGAAGGTTTTGGAGCTGTTGTTGAACATAGAAGAAGCTTATCTGGGTAGACACAGTCTTGTGGTACCAATCCATCCGGTGCACAGGTATATAGAATCTATATAGTTTAATGAAGATTTGTCGCTTGTGGAATATTTTCGTTCCAAATACTTGATGTAAAATATTGACTATGTTTTTAACAAGAAAGTAATGATCCCATTAGTGTTGAGGAGGGACAACAAAAAATCGATGATCAAGCTTCAAATCCTGGTAATGAATTTATTCATATGCTACAATTTTATGTATAGCACTGCAAATGGTGACCATTAATTGTAGTTCACCGTATTTCAACTGCAGAGCATGTAGAGGGTGAAACTGTATAGGTTGAGACTAGACAAGAACATCAACAACATGATTTGGTCACACCTGGTAAAAAAACACCTTTGTAATGAATTGTTTTAAATGAAAAACTTGTCATTACAATAGCAAAATATAACGATGTAACATTTTCACATCGTTGCAGCAAATCCGAACCCCTTGCAGCAAAATCCAGGTCTAGATCAACAACAATCAACTAGGATATTGCAAACATCACCAAAAGAGCCTGCTAAAGAACCAAGAACTGGAAGAAAAAGTCTAGATGATGTAGATGGTCCTCTCATAGATTATATACCACTGAAGAGAAGAAAAACTTATAAAAAGGAGGACGAGAAAAACAACAACTAAATATTTCCGATAACAATATATTGTCCACTATTTTTGGTCTAATGAATGAATGAAAGGTTTAATGAATGTTCTAATGTTTTAATGATTCAATGTAGTAAATTGTTACCTTCATTGAATTTCAACTTTTATTGAATGAATGTTTTGATTGAATGATTAATGAATGGTGTATTGAATGTTATCTTTTATTGAATGAATGTGTTGATCGACTGAAACCATGGTTTAGTGAATGTTAGCATTTATTGAATGAATAATGGATGAAATTTCATGATGAAATATGGATGAATTTGCACATATTTGTTTTTTTCAATTACATGCATTGGGTATGGGGAATTGAGAGTGATGTGAGGGGGGGGCAGGGAATAAGAGCTTCCACCTTCACGTGGTTGGCCCTGTTCAATAGAGAATATGAAATTATTCTCGAAACAGAGAGGAGCTCAATGAATATTCTGACAACAGTGACGATTCATTCTACATTTACGTTTCCCTTAAGCTTCAATATGGCAAACTCATAGTTCACTATCAAGATTTCTTTGACCGTCAGCTTTGTCAGACAAACCTTAATAGTGAACTATAAGTTTGTCATTTGCAATCGAAGGGAAATGTAATACCATGAATCATCAACTGTTTCCAGGCTGAAACTGAAGACCGTGGAAACTCATTGGATGGCAGAAATTCATTGAATGGTTTAATGAATTTTCTAATGTTTTAATGATTCAGTGTAGTAAACTGTTACCTTTATTGAATTTCAGCTTTTATTGAATGAATGTGTTGATTGAATGATTAATGAATGGTTTATTAAATGTTATCTTTTATTGAATGAATGTGTGTATCGACAGAAACAATGGTTTAGTGAATGTTAGCATTTATTGAATGAATAATGGATGAAAGTTCATGATAAAATATGGATGAATTGGCACATATTTGATTTTTTCGAGTGCATGCATTGGGTATGGGGAATTGAGAGTGATGTGAGGGGGGGGGCATAAAAGCTTCCACCTTCACATGGTTGGCCCTGTTCAGTAGAGAATATGAAATTATTCTCGAAACAGAGAGGAGCGCAATGAATATTCTAACAACGGTGACAATTCATTGTATATTTACGTTTCCCTTAAGCTGCAATATGGCAAACTCATAGTTCACTATCAAGATTTCTTTGACCGTCAGCTTTGTCAGACAAACCTTAATAGTGAACTATAAGTTTGTCATTTGCAGTCGAAGGGAAACATAATACCATGAATCCTCAACCGTTGCCAGGCTAAAACTGAAGACCGTGGAAACTCATTGGATGGCGAAATCATTGAATGGTTTAATGAATTTTCTAATGTTTTAATGATTCAGTGTAGTAAACTGTTACCTTTATTGAATTTCAGCTTTTATTGAATGAATGTGTTGACTGAATGATTAATGAATGGTTTATTTAATGTTATCTTTTATTGAATGAATGTGTGTATCGACAGAAACAATGGTTTAGTGAATGTTAGCATTTATTGAATGAATAATGGATGAAAGTTCATGATAAAATATGGATGAATTTGCACATATTTGTTTTTTTCGAGTGCATGCATTGGGTATGGGGAATTGAGAGTGATGTGAGGGGGGGGGGCATAAGAGCTTCCACCTTCACATGGTTGGCTCTGTTCAGTAGAGAATATGAAATTATTCTCGAAACAGAGAGGAGCTCAATGAATATTCTCACAACGGTGATGATTCATTCTATATTTACGTTTCCCTTAAGTTGCAATATGGAAAACTCATAGTTCACTATCAAGATTTCTTTGACAGTCAGCTTTGTCAGACAAACCTTAATAGTGAACTATGATTTTTTCATTTGCAGTCGAAGGGAAACGTAATACCATGAATCGTCAACCATTGCCAGGCTGAAACTGAAGACCGTGGAAACTCATTGGATGGCGGAAATTCATTGAATGGTTTAATGAATTTTCTAATGTTTTAATGATTCGGTGTAGTAAACTGTTACCTTTATTGAATTTCAGCTTTTATTGAATGAGTGTGTTGACTGAATGATCATTAATGAATGGTTTATTGAATGTTATCTTTTATTGAATGAATGTGTGTATCGACAGAAACAATGGTTTAGTGAATGTTAGCATTTATTGAATGAATAATGGATGAAAGTTCATGATAAAATATGGATGAATTTGCACATATTTGTTTTTTTCGAGTGCATGCATTGGGTATGGGGAATTGAGAGTGATGTGAGGGGGGGGAGGGGCCATAAGAGCTTCCACCTTCACATGGTTGGCCCTGTTCAGTAGAGAATATAAAATTATTCTCGAAACAGAGAGGAGCTCAATGAATGGCTACGATGCTGAATTTCTACAACCCAAAACCCTAACTACATGCAATCTCAAAATTAATGACTACCAACCACCTACTGGTTCTTATTTAATAAAAATGAGTCTTTTACATTAAGTAACTACCCATTAACTATCTAATGAGCCTTATTCAAAGAATATGATCTCATACATGAATATACAAACTCCTCAGTATACCAAATTAGAGAAGTTAGGTAAAATTACCTTGACAGAATGGAAGCACACTACCATATCTTTGTGACGAATATGCCACAATGTTACATAACTTCCCAGTCCTTTTATTCTGCTACGTGGAAATCATGTAGTCCATAAAGTAAGTTCCATAGACACTAGCACTTGAGACTTAGAGTACAGTATTTTGTGCCACCTTAATAGGCACCCACTAGCCTGTAGGTCCACTTGAAAAATGATTGACTCCACCGCTTAATACAATGACTCTAATACAATGGCTTTATTACAACAGCTCTATTCCCTTAGGCTACTCCGTTTCTAATACAATGGGAAGAGCACCGCTGCTAATACAATGGGAAGAGCATAATGGGGTTCTCAGTTATATATATATGTAATTATTCTACATATTTCCACAATAGAGATAGAATATATTGATTTCCTGCAGTATGAAAAATTTTATATGAAAAATGCTAATTTTTTTTTTAAATGTAATGGGTGGTCGCTTAACCGGCGCTCTAAACTGACGAAGGTATGGTAATATCCAACGGTTTTGCAATACTATTGTAAACTCGGAATGTCGGTTCCCTTTTTTTTTGCATGGCATACATGTCGCTTTACCAACGACCCAATCCAACGACCGTATGGTAATAGCCGACGGTTTTGCAATACGACCGACGGCTCGGAACGTCGGATTCCATTTTTTTTGTATGGCATACCCGTCGCTTAACCGACGACACAATCTGACATTTTTATGGCAAATACGTCACTTAACCGATGACTAAACCGATGCATAATCGATGGTGAAAGATGGTAATCCGACTACCTGTGAAGTTGGAGGAAGTCGGTTAACCAACGTGTTTTCTAGTCGAATATCTGGCGTCTTGAACTACGTTGGATTTTAGCCGATATCCCACCGACGATAAAAAAAGACTGGAATTGTCGGATAGTCGACCATAGGTTGTAGCAAATTCAACTTTTTAGCCGTTGGATTTTGGGTCAAAAAAACTTAGTGGCAAGCTGTTACTGAGCAATTTGGAATATCATTATATAGAATTTTTAAAACCTGTTTCTAATGGACATAGACCTATGAATTTACTTTCATTTGGCTTTTGAATCACTCAAATCGTACAAGGAACGAAGAAGTTATGATCAGAATACTGTTGGTGAGTCTAGAGGACCATCGATCTCCTACGGGTATAAAGTGGATTTTGCTTCGTTCATTTTTCTTTGGATTTGTTTTATAAGTAATTGATTGTTGTTTTTTTCATAAGTGTTGGGTGAAGAGAGACCAATCATATCTCTTCTTCCATCATATCATGTTTTATTGCACGAAAGTGCTAGCTTTTTGTAGGTCCTTGGAAGAAGAAGGTCAATACATGCACGACTGACTCTTGAAGACTTTTTATCAATTTACAAATGGATTGAGCACATAAAAAATGGAGAGATTGATGTGAAAACCATATGAATAGCAATATTCCATAAGTCAAGTTTCATTGCTACATGAATTGCTACTGAAGAATCCTCCCAAAATACCTTTTTCCCATCATGCTCATTCACCAACACCATGATTGCCCATACATTTCCTTCTTGCCTCCACCATTCCATCACTTCCATGACCTTCTGCTCCATTTCATCACTCTCATACTATCCACTCCATTCACACCTAACCCATGAATAATGTCTCTCAACTCTCTTACATGCTTAGTTACCCCCTATCCTTTTCATTTTTCCAATAAAGCTTACTTACTAGTGAAAATCTTTCATCTCTAGTTCTTCAAATCATTTGTCCCATGCTCGCGTTGGATTGATGGGGGATTCCTTAAGTCCTCCCTTCCAACAATCTTGACTCATCGACATCAACACATTTTCTAGGTTCAAGATAAGAGATTTACTGATGCCTTGAAGTTTGTATGCCTCAATGACAAACTTTCTCGCTAACAGTAGTGAGGATACACCAATGCCTCCTGACTGTTAGATCCTACAGGGGGTTCGACAACAACAAATTTATTCACACCTGACAGGGTGCATCAAGGGTACCTTGGTTCCCATTGTCATTATTGGTGGAAAGTCTCACATTGGTTAACAACAGACATCAATGGTTGGTAATCCAATGAGACCTTTCCACATTCGACTTCAGCAAAACCAATTCATGTGGACAGGTCTGTACCATTAGGAGGGGTAAAGATGAAAATTTCCAGCAGTTCAGCAGTATTCTTTTCATTCAGTTGGAAGCATTTGTTTTCATTCAACTTGCACAGTTCCTCATCGTGGATCAAATTCAGCCTTCATAAGTTTCATCTTCGAGCTACATTGCTCCAGCATCAGTACATTCATGTCAACCAAGGCTTCCATGGAGGTAACACTTGAGGTAAAATAGCATGAGTTTTTTATTTATTGAAGATTTAGGAATATGTCATGAAAGACCACTAAGCATTATCCATTTCCATTTTCTATATAGCATTTTATATCCATCTATTCCCATCCTTGCCCACTCAATTCTAACACTTCATCATTCCAATTCATGCACACCCAATTCAAGTCCTTCCCAACATCTAAGTCCTTCCCAACATCCAAGTATGAAAAAATGGTCTACTGCTACTACACAAGAACCAACAGTATGAATACCAAGCATTTGTGTTGCTCCACGAGAACCCACATCTAAAGAAGATTATGCTACCATATAACAAAGAAAGAAGTATTGCTGACAGAGTAGCATACTACCACAATGATGAAAGAAAAACCAACATTTGAGGTATTTTTAAAGATCAATCAATGCTGCTAAATTCTTATTAATGCATGACTGTCCCACATTGATATTCAAGGTTGAATGTTGCTATAAATAATTGGAGCAGTCATTTAAGAAGTTTTACGGTCATAAGGATTTGATGGGTTGTGAAGTTCATAGACATTTCAAGAAAGAATGATTACAATGCCTTGCCCTCCCATATGAAGAGTGTGGTTGTTTTTCTCTCCGCACGTTATTTTCCTGCTTGCTGGTACACATCATTGTTTGAAAGTGTTTTATGTGCTCATAAGATTTACCAAGGCAGCATGATAATGGTTCTTTTGGGTAGTAGCATGGTAATTTTTGTTGATGTATATGTAACTTCGGAATGTATTTCACCCATGTATTTCATATATGTATTTTATATTCCTATAGAGATGTTATTATTCCTCTATACGGAAGTGTCATCATTTATATTGTAAGTGTCGTAACTTATACTTGATGGGTTATTAGACCACCTTGTTGGGGTCGACCCTGTATAAGTCATGTGGGTCGAAGGGTTGTTAGACCACCCTAGTGGGGGTCGGCCATGTGGGTCAAAGGGTTATTAGACCACCCTATTGGGTGTCATCCCAGTCAGCATTGTGTTATGTGGTCAAGTTAAGGCCGACCTAGTAAAGGTTATTAGGCAAGTCAAGTCTAGTATAAATAGAGAGTGTGTCTCTCTCATTTTACACATTCTATTCTCTCACTCACACTTGGGTGAGTGGCACACTTGTGGAGGAGGAGGCTCTGCTGCTAGGAGAAGACTATCTCTTGTATTCTGGTTGTATCATTTCTCTATCTATATCTGAGGAAGTTATTTGGGTTTTTCACCTTTATGGTTTTCCCCAAGTAAACTCTGTGTCTCTTGTGTGCTTGCATTATTGTGTCCATGATTGATATGCTGTAGATTTGCTGTACATGTTGTTCTCTCAGTTAAGATCCTAGATCAGATTGAATTCAATTCTGAAAATTTAACATGGTATCAGAGCTAACCTGAAAGAAGACATGATATGGCATGTATGACACTTGTTGCACTTACGATGCTAGGGCTTGATATAGCAAAAACCAGTCATCGTAGCACTTTCGCTATAAATCCATTTTGGCGAATGTTTCGGATCTGAAACTTTTACATGTCAAATATCAGATCCCCATGTACCTTGTGTCCATAGAAAAACCTCTAATCCGTTGTATTTTGTGATTTATGATCTGTACAATATAGGGTTTCTGCCTCTTCCAGATCTGAGTCAAAATCAGGTGACCTTGGAAAAAAGGTCATAACTTGGGCTAGGAAGCTCCAAATGAAATTTTGTAAAATGTGACAGGTATTACAAAGACTGTACTATCTCAGAAAAAATATTTCAGAGGCCGAAGTTGAAAGACGACAGGTCGGGCTATCTCAAGAACAATTTTCAGACCCTGTGGATCGAAAAGTCGGAGTTACACCAGAAACAATCAGGTACATATTTCTGTCAAAACAGAATTATTTTTTAGCACCTTCATTCATGGCTTCCGGAATTTAGGGTTTCGGAGAAAGTTAGAATTTTTGTAATCGGACACTACGGCTGAATGCTACCCATCAAAATCAAAATTTAGAGACCAAAATCATAATTTTTGGTAGGGTAGAAGGTCGGGCTTGATCAGACCCTAGTTCGGGACTTTGATCGGAAAAGTGGAAAATTAGGGCTTCTGCAAAAATGGGAATTTTTTTAAATCTGTGACCACGGCTGGAAGCTCCTCAAAAAAATAGAAGCTTAGAGCTTTGGGTTGAACCTTTTGATTGGGCAGAAGGGTGGGATTTATCAAACCCCAGTTCAGGGTCACGTCTAGTGAATCCAGAAGTTTCAAAGGCAAAATTGAGGAGTGAAACTTTGCAGCTTTCAAATTCTGAATATACCAGCTTGATCAGCTCATCAAGGTGCATATTTCTATCATTTCAGAAGTTTGAAATTCAAAGTTTGAATTTTTGGTGTTTCTCTGACAAACCCTAATACAACTCCAGATCCAGTTCCTACAAATCAAGTGGATTGGTTTAATCCTAGAAGAGGATGGATTAGTCACCTGCATAAGTGAAGAAGTTCATGTTTCAGAGGGAGATGAGGCTAAGGCATTACATAAGAAGAATACAAGCAATCTCGACAGGTATGACTCATCCAGGTATGTCTCGAGATTTGTTCATGATTAAGTTTATGATATGTTTGTCTTCATGTTATTACAGTTAGAACAATCTTGATTTTAGACTTGTCGTATCACCTTAACAAAATTATGAATGCATTCATTAGGGTGTTGAAACTTATGATTGTACTAATGCATTATGGTGTTGTATGAGGTTTATGTTGTCCTCTAACATGAAAGGTACACCAAGAAAGACAAATCATGTTCTAGTTCAAGAACATATGATCATGATGACATGAAGACAAAGATTCATTCATTGTCATGGATCACTTAGAAGATCTACTTACGAGGTATGTATAACTTGGTTCTACAATGGATAACTTATGAGACATGCAGGTTACTAGCACAAGTCATTGAAGAGAACCAGAAGACATTATGCGGGTATGTTAGACATAACTAGCTAGCATGCTAATCCAAGTATGTTTTTTCTATATCAAGCTAGAATCCTACCTTGTGTTAGGATCTTATACTGTTGTGTTGTTGATAATGATTATTCATGAAGTCATAGGTTTGAATAGTCATGGTTGTATGCATATTATGTGTCTTACCATAATTGATGATATGACTAACCAGAAGAATCATGAAGGTATAGGTTTGAGTAATCATGGGTTTAGGCATATTATGTTTCTTACTTTAATTTTTGATATGACTAACCATAAGAGTCCTATATAAACCTTGAAATGCTTATTATTTCTGTTTGAAGTGATCATGACTTTACATGCTTAAGATTATTGTGTTTTGATAGTATTAAGAATATACTAATGAATGTATGATTATGTATGAGACCTAAATGATAACACAATGATGATACTAATAAGCATGCATAGTGATTAAGGATGGATATAAGTTCAAGGATAGGAAATCCAGGAAGCAAAGATCAAGAGGGAGGACACTCTAGTTGTTCTTGCAAGGAAAGCAAAGATCAAGAAGGAGCACACTTCAGTAGTTTCTGCAAGGATGCGGATATTCAGAGGGAGTTGACCACTTCTCACAATCCACATCAGAATGGAGTTGCAAAGATTCAGAGGGAGTCCACCCAGCAACCAAACAAAGATAAGTATTTGAATTGTCATTTCTTACATAATGTTATTCAATGATGTATGTGCTTATGTTCCTAGAATTAGGTTGTGTATTATGCATAGTTGCATTGATGAACAGTATACTACTAATATACATGGGTAAGTGGCCTATGGCACTGTACAACATTCCTATGACACTTCGAGGAAGAAGTGATGGACACATTTGCAGAATCCATTCCAAGCATGTTGGAAGGAGGATCCTTCACATGGTTGTGGATGTAAGCGCTGGATGATGAGCATCAGGACGATGCTCCAGTTACTGCTCTATATATGCATCAGGAGGATGCTTGATATGATCAGTTGGATCATTTATATGTATATGTATGTACACATCATGTTGGATGCTGGATATGATCAGTTGGATCATTTATATGTATATGTATGTACACATCATGTTGTATGTTGGATATGATCAGTAGGATCATTTGTATATGTTTTGTATATGCATCATGTTGGATGCTTGGACCATGTATCTGTATATGTATCAGGTGGATCATGTATGATGATATGTATGAGGTAGATACTTGGTATGCATCAGGTAGATGCATTATATGATCAGGATGATCATGGATGATGAGCTTCAAGATGTTGCTCCAGATGACATGCAGCAGGATGTTGCATTGATGATGATTAGGATGATCATGTGTACATCAGGATGATGTATGGTGAGTATCAAGATCATACTCTGTGGCCGTGGATCAGGTTGTGCAGATGAGCATATAATTTAGCCCTGGGAGATTTGCAGATAGTCTTTTGAGGTTTTGCCTATGGCATGTAATCTGGCCCTGGGGCATCTGGCAAATGCTCTTTCGAGGTTTTGCTCTAGGAGGAAATATAATTTGGCCCTGGGAGATCTGCAGATAGTCTTGCAAGTTTTTTCCTATGGCATATAATTTCGTCCTGGGATATCTAGCAGATGCTCTTTCGAGGTTTTGTCCTATGGCATATAATAGTGCCCTGGGAGATCCGATAGGTTGAGCTGTGTGCTCGTAATAAGTCCTGGGATTCTCTTGCAAGGTTTTTCCATGACCACATGTAATATCGCCCTGGGAGATCCAATAGGTTGGGATGTGTTCCCGTAATAAGTCCTAGGATGCTCTTGCAAGGTTTTGTGGTGACCACATATAATAGCGCCCTGGGAGATCCGATAGGTTGAGCTGTATGCTCGTAATCAGTCCTAGGATTCTCTTTCGAGGTTTTGTGGTAGGGTCACATGTAATAGCTCCCTAGGAGATCCGATAGGTTGGGCTGTGTGCCCGTAATAAGTCCTGGGATGCTCTTGCAAGGTTTTGTGACGCACGTAATAAGTCCTGAGGATTCCACAGTATGGCCAGTGATGATGAAGACCTGCAGGTGGTGGGCCTACATCCAGTATGAAAAAGGACTGGCTCTGTAGAACTTCCTATGACGAGTAGATTCAGAGATTGATTGAGATAGCAACAGCAGTGACGATGACGATGATTCGAGGATGATGATTTGTTGATGATGATCCAAAGAAGAAGACTTGTGCTAGCAGACCTGTGTCGAGAAATACCTTCCTAGTTAAGAGGGAGTGTTGATGTATATGTAACTTCGGAATGTATTTCACCCATGTATTTCATATATGTATTTTATATTCCTATAGAGATGTTATTATTCCTCTATACGGAAGTGTCATCATTTATATTGTAAGTGTCGTAACTTATACTTGATGGGTTATTAGACCACCTTGTTGGGGTCAGCCCTGTATAAGTCATGTGGGTCGAAGGGTTGTTAGACCACCCTAGTGGGGGTCGGCCATGTGGGTCAAAGGGTTATTAGACCACCCTATTGGGTGTCAGTCCAGTCAGCATTGTGTTATGTGGTTAAGTTAAGGCTGACCTAGTAAAGGTTATTAGGCAAGTCAAGTCTAGTATAAATAGAGAGTGTGTCTCTCTCATTTTACACATTCTATTCTCTCACTCACACTTGGGAGAGTGGCGCACTTGTGGACAAGGAGGCTCTGCTACTAGAAGAAGACTATCTCTTGTATTCTGGTTGTATCATTGCTCTATCTATCTCTGAGGAAGTTATTGGGGTTTTTCACCTTTATGGTTTTCCCCAAGTAAACTCTGTGTCTCTTGTGTGCTTGCATTATTGTGTCCATGATTGATATGCTATAGATTTGCTGTACATGTTTTTCTCTCAGTTAAGATCCTAGATCAGATTGAAGTAAATTCTGAAAATTTAACAATTTTGTGGCAGCCTTAGTTGCAAGTATGAAAATTTTTTATGGTTGTTTACACCAATGCTAATGGAATACAATCCGCATTAAAAATAAAATGCAGCCTATAGATGGAGAAGATTTCTGATTACAGTGATTTCATTAGCTTCTTTCACATGGTTCAACATGATGCATCTCTCATTGTTATGAATTACAAGGTTTTCCTGAAAATTTATTCCAGTAAAGGTTTATTGGAGGCCACATTACATATGGCACATGTGAGCAGGTTCAAAGATGGTTTACTCATAACTCATATGGGCATGATTGATCTTGGCATCTGGCATGACAGGATGCAACATTTTGATTTGATTTTGAGTGCTTGGAGAAAGCCAAATTAAAAAGACAAACTCAGAAAAAATTCAATATGTTTTAAGAGCACGTTTTACTCATTGTTTCATGCAGATGAGGTCGAATCCAGCAATACTCAAGTACATTCCTTATCAACATTGTGATGGAAGCAACATACAAGAAAAATAATTCTCCACATGAAGACTGAGTATTAGAAAATGGCTGAAAAACTCATTAGAATTTCCAAATTTTGTCTTGGGGCAGCCATGTCTTTGTTGGATGGTAAACTTGGAATTTTGATACCATGAGCTTATTTGAATCATATTTTATGCTGCCATAAAATTGATATGCTTGATTTTTGTTGATGGAGAGCCATATAAATCTGATCTTCGTATTCCTGTAGCAACATCTTCAACAAATCAACATTATCTTGTACATTCAAAGCAAGGGGATGGAGGAGTCTAATGCATACATTGTTGCAAAAATTTATTATGGTACATAAATAGCTGTTATAGTTGTTTGTTTGACTGTCATGGTTGGAGTGTAAGTTCACTGATGCTTGGATTAATTATTTGAGAAACATCTTGTCCTCATAATGGTTTATTTCAGCTTTCTTTATTAGCTCACAAACATGAGCCATACTCTCATATGAACCAAGGATTTTAAGGGCACCCTGGGACTGTAAGTATAATTGATTAAGCATCTTATACTCAGCAAACAAATATCCATTATGTTCTCTCCCACGGAGAAATGAATCAGCTGCTAAAGATGAAAAGGTTTGTGGAAATTAATTGGAGAACCGTTGTATGCTGCATGTATTGGTTTATATCCTCTAAGGTATTTGAGAATGACATCATGTTAAGTTTGGGGGACATGGCTATTTTCCAACTAAGCTAATAACTCTTACTTTCCATGAGGACATGGAAATTATTCAGTTTGGGGGCGAAGTTATTATGTTTGTTAGTTTGCTCTCACATTTGGCATTCATATATGTTTTTCTCATATATATAAAGTGCAGAAATTGAAGTAAGCATATCTTCCAAACCATGAAGTGGATTTTCATGAAATTTGGACAGGAAGTGCATAATATTATGATGAACAAAATTGGTAAGTTTCAGCCCAATCCAATGCACGGTTTTCGAGAAAATGGCCACCATCACCTACAGCCATTTTGCCTATATCTCGATATCCATGCATCAGATGAATTTGAGCTTTGGGGAGCAGAAGCATTATGTTAAGAGGAAGATACTCACCAATATTCAAAAAACAATACTTCACGGATTGAGAAAAAATGACCATCACCACCTACAGCCAATTTGCATTTTTCTCGAAATCCGTGATGTGGGTATCTCTGATGTTTGGTGTGGAGATGCATTGGAGTTGTAGTAACTTGCTTTCAAAATTTCAGCCAAACCCAGTTTGTATTTTGGGAGATATTAGTTCAAGAAGTTTGTTGCAACACCAGCTGTGACTCCGCCGATTTTGTCCATTTCCCTATTCTGGCAGCTGTGACTCCACCAAATTCTCCGCTAAATGGTTGGGACTTCGGTAAATTATTCGCTAAATTTTCCACTAAATGGCTGTGACTCCGCTAAACTTTCCGCCAAATTTTGCAGCTGTGACTCGTCCACTTTTGACCATTTTCGCCTTTTTCGCACAGCTGTGACTCCGCCACTTTTGGCCATTTCCACCAATTTTCGCAGCTGTGACTCCACTATTTTTCGCCCATTTCGCCTTTTTCACACAGCTGTGACTCTACCACTTTTGGCCATTTCCGCCAATTCTCACAACTGTGACTCCGCCATATTTTTCCTATCTACAGCTGTTACTCTGCCAGATTTTCCCATTTTCAGCAGCTATTACTCCACCAATTTTATCCTATTCAGCAGCTGTTACTCCACCGATTTTATCCTATTCATCCGTTGTTACTCCACCGATTAAACTTGCCAATTTTTCGGCTGCAACTCTTCTGGCTTTGGTCATTATGCATGGTAAAATGAAAGCAATAGTCAAATGAGTCCTTCTAGTTTGGATGCTACAGAGGTATTGGGTTGCATGAGGACATGCAACAAGTTCAGTTTGGGGGAGATGTTGGGTCACGGATTTGTCCCTATTTTCATTACTTATTTCATCCATCGTCTTCCTATTATCACCCATTTATCATTCCATTTTTCATATATTTGCTGTAACTGCTCGAGAAATGCCAGATTAATCTTATTGGTGCTTTAGTGGTTAATCATGATTATTTTCCTTTAATTTTGATGAATTGAAGACTCTTATCAATAATTTTACTGATGATGGTTTATGGAGTGATTGTTCATATTAGCAGCTGTAGCAGCTATGGTTCAAGCTCCAGCTCATGATCAAACGACCTCAACCAAAAATGCATGTCAAATAAAACACAGTGATTCGCGTCTCGATTTGCGGGCAGCTAGAGATGAATCTGAAAAATCTGGGACATGGGTTTTGTGCGTAACTTCCCCAATTACCTGACTCTCAAGGAAATCGCCAAACAAAGGTATAGTTTGAGATATACAACTAGTTCGCTAAGTGTGTATTTCCCAGATTTACTGTTGCGGCCGATTTCAAAGTTATTAGCAGTTACGGTCGTGTTCCAGCTGTTACAGATCACAAATTGGGGTTCGGTTTCTCATTCTCCTGAGATCATTTTATGTATAAATATGTAATCATTCTGATGTATTGGGGAGGAAGAGAGAAAGCAATGTTATGCTGTAGGATTTGATCCAGAACTCTGATGTAATAGTTTCATTCTGATAATAGATGTTGGCAGTTTCTTAATTCTGGAGTTGTGGAGATCCAGCTCTGCTCAGTGGAGGAAGGGCCCTCTTCCTTGAGCAGATGCTGATAGTGTTGATTGTTATTTTGTAGGTTTGTTTATTATTCAGTTAATGCTTTGATTCATTAGATTTATCATAGTTGCATGATTTCATTCATTAGATTTATCATAGTTGTTTTATGTTAATTTCTTTTTTATAGATCGTTGGCCAACATAGCATTTCTTTTACATTCATGCAATTAAGTCTTGCTTCATAAGAATTGATTTTACTTGAAGTGTGATTAGATTTACAGTTTGGTTTTATGAATAGATTCTAGGTTTGATTTATTTTCAAGAAGGTGTGATCTAGTTTATAATCAGTTTTGATTTCATACCAATAGATAAATGTCAGATAGAAATTGTGCTTGCATATATTTTGCACGATAGCTTTGAAATAAAAGACTTCCTCGAGTTGATAATTTATGTTTGGGAGTTTCAGCTATTTAATTAATTAGACAATTAATCCATCCAACAATAATTATCTTTACGGAATGCCAACCTTACCTGAGGACGAAGAACAGGACGATCCGTTCGTTCCTTCGTTTCCACACAGTTATAGACACAGGATGCTAGAGTTACATGACGACACTAGTCCTACGATCAACCCAACCGGACTCTCTTTTTGTATGCCTAGTCATAGTACAATTGAACCTTCCATTACGTTTGGTAGTCACGCTGGCACTAGCCATGGTGTTAGCCATACTATACCCACTGGGGGCACTACCCTCGCTGGGGGCACTACGTTGTCCACTCACACACATAGTATGGGGACTGGTCACGTTCCTCCTAACAATGCTAATGTTGGAAGAGGACCACCTCCTAGGATTTCCCATCCTAATAGGAATGTTGTTCAAAACACGACTCGCCATCCACCACCTAATACACATGCCGCTACTCGTCAACCCAGGACTACTTTTACGGATGTTAATGCTCCTCCCAACCACGGGAGTGGACATATACCACATACTTTTGTGTCCACTGCCGCCACTAGTAATGCTAATGTAGGGGGTGGGAATATCTCCTATCCACATGGACATCACGCCACCATCCCTGCTACTAGTCACACCAATGTTGGGGTCGGGAATACTTCTCATGCTTCTAGTCACCACACGACTGCTCAAGCTAATCCTAATGCTGGGGGTGGGAACATACCATACCATTATGTTCATTACAACACGGTTCCCGCTATGAATAGTACATATCTGCCCCATATTCATGGTGGCAACCCTTACTACAACACAGTCGGTGCTGGCCACCAGTATAACCCACCACCCCAATATGGTGCCCAAAATATGCACATACCTGCTTACTCTCAAATGGGTCAGACAGGAGGAGGTTATCAATCCTACAGCCATGGGAAAGCTTATGGTCCATTAGGTCCTTATTATCTGCAGTTTAATCCTCATGGGAAAGCTTTTGGTCCATCTTATAACACGGTTCCATTTAACCAACATTTTATGGGGGCTTATAATCAAGCTTTGCAGCCTCAGCTCCCGTTCCTTGCATGCTTGAATCTTCTGGATCTTTCGAAGCTCACGAATGATCCGGTGTGTCACAACCCTACTTGGCCCCCGGTCCCTACCAAGCTCCCTTCGGACATTCCTAAGTTTGAGGGGAAAGGTGCTGAAGACCCGGAAGATCATGTCATGACATGTCACCTTTGGTGCTCCTCCAACTCATTAAATCACGATTCCGTTAGATTGCGACTATTTCAACGCACCCTCACGGGGGCAGTCGCGAAGTGGTACGTCGAGTTGCCTGGAAACACTTTTAGGGGTTTTAACCAGATCGCTTTGGTTTTGTTAGATCATTTCCAGTTGTCGGTTCACTATGATACTGGAGCTGAACTTTTATCTACCTTCCGTCAGAACAAGGCCACGCATATTTCTGACCACGTTCAAGAGTGGCGTCAGTGGAAGAGGTTAGTGAAATCCAACATTCCTCCAGAGTTCCTGTTGGAATGGTTCCTCAAGTCTCTACTCCCATACATTGCTAAGGATGTTTCAATGTTCGGCATTGTGACTGAGGAACAAGCTATCTTGAAATTCCAGCAGTTAGACTTATTATACTCTCAGTCTGGCGTTTTGTATGACATCATTCCTGACACACCGTGCACACGTCATGATCCCACGTCAGTTCCTGGACTGCATGCCGATGGCATCGTAGGATCTGCAAGCACTCGCCCCGTAGATTTGGTAGCTAATCAAATGCAGAATTTGTCGCTAAACCAGTCTACTCCCGGACAGGTTCACACCTTGTCCACTTCCACCTCATCGTCCGATGTACATAGTGTGCAAACGACAAACCAGTCAGGTAACCAGCAACCTGGTGGTAAGAAAAAGGGGAGAAATAATCGTAAGGGTGGAAACAATGGGAATAAAAATAGCAATCACAATACCCCCCATAAGGATAATGCCAACCCTCCTCGGGAAGGCGGAAATGCTTGTGAGGACCGTAAACCTAGGTGTAAGGTGAAGTTTCCTTGCAAGCTCTGTGGGGAAGACCATCTTACTCACTTATGTCCTCGTATTGAAGAAGCATCGAAGCACTTGGAACAGAGCCCAGCTATGTTGAAGGATCCCCTACCTCATCACCAAAACATGGCTTCGCATGCTCCCACCACTAGTTATGGACCTACTGAGACGACAACGTCTGCTTCCAATACTAGTGGTTATGGATGTGTGAATATGGTTCAGTCAGAGGTTAGTGTTGCCACTCGTCAGCATGATTATGATGCACCACAACCCAATTTGGGGAGTGAGCCTCCCCCTCCTCCTGACAATTCCTTGCATATCGAGAAGCCCTCTATTATGCTACGGATACCGAAAGGTGTTCTTAATCGCTCTATGCATAATCCTAATGCTCGAGCCGCCCACAACTACTCCATCGTAGAATATTTGGGCCAAACTCCGCGTTCCATGTCGGCTCTTGAAGTTTTGCAAGCTTGTCCTTCGCAGAAGCATGCTCTTTTGAGTGCATTAGGAGTTCAAGATGGGGGAAGTCCCACTGTTATCAAGTTCGATACTACTAATGTCCAACCTCCCTTACCCTACCATGTGGCTTTTCAAATCTAGATGGTGTTCCTTTAGAGTTTTGTCAAACGTACTATGGTTGACGAAGGTGCCTCTGCATCAGTAATGTCATTAGCTTGTTGGAAAGCTCTTGGCTCTCCTCCCCTACTCGCGTCTAAAACCACGCTCACTGCATTTGACGATCGTTCTTTTAAGCCACATGGAATTATCCCTTCCCTTGTTTCCTACTTGGGAGGTAAGTCTATGCCTATTGAAGTCGAGGTGGTTGATGCGCCCATCGACTACAACCTTTTACTGGGTCGGAATTGGATGTATGCCATGAAAGTTGTCGCGTCCACTGTATTCAGAGTTATCTACTTTCCTCATGAAGGCAAGATAGTGACCATCGATCAGCTGGATTACGTTAACTCCTCTTCCACAGCTTCCATGGGATCCATAGTCTCGCAAGTTACTCATTCTCAGCCGGCAACTGGGAACATGGGTGTTGGCATGTACCCTTCATTGATGGGAACTTATGATTTTTCCGCACCTATGAATTTTATTGGAACCATAACCAACGATGCGTCTCCTCCTTCGCATAATATGTCATTCCAGACTTCCTATTTTGACGATCTGCGGACTTTACCATCCACGAGTTCCACGTCTGGAAAAATTTCGCATGTTGGAATGTCTGTGCCACTGTCTGTAGCTGAGCTTGCTTACTAGCATATTCAACAAGCCACCGCAGAGCCGGATCTCTCTTCGTCCCAGACAGTCGAGGAAGATCCCGTTACGCTGCCGGTTTGGGCAGCCAACTTGTCTTGTTCCCATGATTGCCTCGATGATACTTTGCCTTCTAATGAAGCTATCATGGAGGCCATGTGTGGTAGTGAGAGACCTTGGGAAGATATGCACCATCACTCTTATTTCCTTCCCAAACTCGAGCTCTCTGAATGAGAAGAGTTTAGGACAACTCTAGCAGAGATGGTTGGTCACCCTGTGGCTCTTTTGGAGTCGCGTGATGTTTTTTCGAAAGGGAATATGGCTAACATTTCCCCAAATACATCGATCAATATCTCTCATACTCCCAGAATAGTTGAGAATGTCTACATCGGTGACAATTACACTCCTGAGGAGATTGCTATTTACACTGAATTGTTTACAGAACTCCGGGAAGCTTTCGCCTGGTCATATGAGGAGATGCCAGGAATAGACCCCCGCATTGTTGAACATGATATTAGGATGTATCCCAACGCTAAACTGGTTCGACAATGCCTACATGTTGTGAACCTTAGAAAAGCAGTCGCTATCAAGGAAGAGGTGGAGAAACTGCTCAAGGCTGGTTTCATCTACCCCGTTCCCGTTACCGAATGGGTGTCAAACCCCGTTCCTGTGGATAAGAAGCATGGAACGATCCGTGCATGCACCTACTTTAGAGATTTGAACCGTGCATGTCCGAAATACAACTTCCCCACACCATTCATAGATCAAATCTTGGACACTTGTGCTGTAAGTGACATTTTTTCCTTCATGGACGGATTTTTCGGATATAACCAGATTCAAATCAAACCCGAGGACCAACATAAGACAGATTTTATTTATACTTGGGGAATGTTTGCATATCAAAAAATTCCCTTCGGCCTTAAAAACGTCGGAGCTTCATTTCAGCATGCCATGACCTACGCCTTTCACGATCTTAAGACGATTATGGAGGTTTTCTTGGATGATCTTGCTGGCCATTCTCGCAAGAGAGTGGACCACCCCAAGCACCTCCGCATGATTCTCGAACGATGTATATGATACAAGATTCGATTGAATCCTAACAAATTCATCTTTGCTGTAAGGATGGGTCACCTTCTGGGATTCATTGTTTCGAAAGGGGGTATTAGAGTCGATCCTCTAAAAGTTGAGGCAATACTTCAGTTGTCTCCTCCATGCAATTTGTTACAACTTCAGAGCCTCCAAGGGAGAGCCACTTTTCTACGCCGTTTCATAGTCAATTATGCTAATCTTACCAAAGGTTTCGTGCACTTATCGAAGAAGGACACACCTTTTATCTAGGATGAGCGAGCCCAATAATCTTTCGACGCCCTTAAGAAAGCTTTGATATCGGCCCCTGTGCTTATTCCACCAAACTTCGCGCGAGATTTTATCCTTTATGTGGCCACATCTCAAGAGACGATTGGCATGGTCTTGGTCCAGGTTGATGATGCGCTTGTCGAGCATGTCATCTATTATCTTATTCGAAATCTAATAGACGCTAAGCTAAGGTATACTCATGTGGAAAACTTAGCGCTTGCGAATGTTCATTCAGTCCAGTGGTTACGACATTACATTCTGCTTAGAACAACCACAGTTGTCGCACATATCAATCCATTTCAGTTCGTGCTATCATGACGCCTTATTTGGGGGAATTATAATAAATGGATTGTTATCCTTCAAGAATTTGATCTCGATTTTGCTTCGGCAAAGTCGGTGAAATCGTTGGTGTTTGTTGAGCTTATGTCGGACCTTCTGAGACTTCATGAGGATTTCATTCATGAAGGTTCCTTTGTGGATGAGCACTTATCTCTTATATCGTCCGCGGACCCTTGGTATGGGGATGTCATTGTATATCTCCAAACTTTGAAGTTTCCTCTGCTCTATTCATGAGATGAGCGGCGGCGTGTAAAACATCACGCTAAAGATTATACTATCGTCAGTGACACTTTCTATCGTCAAGGAAAGGATTCTATCCTCCGTCGTTGCTTAACTCACGAAGAAGCGGAGCGGGTGCTTAATGATTGCCATGCTGGGGCGTGTGGCGGTCACTTATCCAGGCTTGCTACAGCCCAACGTATTATGCAAGCTAGTTATTTTGGGCCTTCCATCTTTAAGGATTGTTTTAATGCTGTGAAGATATGTCACCCTTGCCAGGTGTTTTCTTGGAACATACGCTCGCATCCAGAACCCCTTCATCTGGTCATCACCGTCGGTCCCTTCACCAAGTGGGGGGGTGGATTTCATGGATTGCAAACCAGCTTCGGCTGGGGGGCATCACCATATCATAGTGGTCATCGACTATTTTTCCAAATGGGCTGAGGCCATGCCTACCGTTAAAGTCGATGGTGCTAATGCAGCCCACTTCGTATTCAATCAAATTATAACTCGGTTCGGTATTCCGAAAGAGATTGTCACTGACCATGGCAGTCACTTTCAGAACAAGATGATGGAGGATTTGTCTCTCAAGATTGGGTTTCTTCAAGAACACTCATCTTCTTATTATCCCCAATCGAATGGTCAAGTAGAAGCAGTCAATAAGTCTTTGAAAACCATTCTCCAACGTACCATCCAACAAAGCAAGACCAACTGGCACATCATGTTATATCCTTCTTTGTGGGCGTATCGAACCGCAGTCAATACTTCCACCAGGTTCTCACTATTTCAGCTAGTTCACGGTGTGGAGTCACTTTTACCGATTGAATGTGAGATCCCTTCGCTTAAAATGGCCATAGAGATCCTCCCTAATATGACGGGTCTTGAGCAACGTTTAATACACCTTGAGCAACTTGACGAGCAACGTCAAGATGCCGTTGTGGCTATAGATGCCAACAAACGTCGTATTAAGGTTCAGTATGATAGGTCTGTCTGTCTCCGGCAATATGCTGAAGGTGACTTGGTTCTCTTATATGACCAAGCTAAAGAACCCCTGGGGGCAGGCAAGTTCAACCCCATGTGGCACGGTCCTTACATCATGAGGCGTGTCCTGGAAAAAGGAGCCTATGAATTAGAAGACTATGAGGGGACTATCTTGAAGGAGCCTAGAAATGGGCTCTACCTCAAGCGGTATTACGCTTGAACCTCTGGTTCAAGCTGATACTTTTGTATACTATTTTATAGTCGCTTCTGTACATAGTTTAGATTTCTTTTGGTTTTTGGGTCTGCTGATTAGCTTCCGTTTGATTAACAGATGTCAGCAGAGTTTCCTACATTCTTAGGGTTCACGGATGGTGTTACTCGTCATACGCAACAGCTTGCTTCTGCTGCCTGGGTTATTTTCTCACCTGACCACCTAGTTGTGTCCTCAGGAGGTGCTTGTCTTGGTCCTACATCTAACAATGTGGCTGAGTATAGTGCCGTCATTGAGCTACTTCGCGATGCCATTTCCCATGGCGTACAGTCTTTAGAAGTCTGCCTAGATTCACAACTAGTTGTGTCTCAGCTGAATGGGAAGTACCATGTGCGAGATCCTACGCTACTACGGAAATTCCTAAGGGTAAGACTCTTGGAATGATATTTTGTTTCAATTGCATACATACATGTTTCGAGAAGTGTTAATCATATATCTGATGCATACGCTAACTATGTACTAGATTGGAATTTGTCACATTCACCATGAAGCACACAAATATAAGAAGAAATTCATACATTTGTACATACACACATATTGTAGAACCGAAGAAACAAAGTTTTTTTTATATAAATATGTCCAGAAATGGTATTGTCATACAAAACTGGAGCCCGTAGCCCTCAAAAATATACATATCGATACAAAAATAGGATCCTGAGATATCTACTCCCTACGAGGAGGCCTAGCTGCTGCCCTGACAGGATGTGTCTTGTAGAAATATTGAACTGCATTGGCTACCCGCTGCAGTAGCCGCACCCAGTCACCCGGAACCCCCACTACTTGGCACTACATGGCCTCAGGTAGTCTCACCACCTCTATTTGTGGAACCCTAGCAACCATCTGTGTGAGGTTACGATGCAAGGTCTATAGAGTGCGTCCTACTGCAGCATCGCCTGCCTCCTCACCCCTACCCCAACGACAATGTCTTGGGAAGCCATCGGGTCTCACTGGAACTTTGTCTGCGAGCAAACAGTCAAACATTAGCATATGATACTACCACCAAAAAATATTTTTGCATTTACATATATAATCAGAAATCCATAAAAATTTAATACACAAAAACCTAAAAAGAGTACTCACCACTGTCTCTGAACGCTACGTCTAGTGGGATTGGCATGTCCCTATCCTAGCGGAATTCTATCCCTGCATAGCGATAGTCCTCTATGGCAATGACCTGCCGGTCCCACCAGCGGAAGAACCCCTCGGTATATGGTGATGCCATACGGCCACCACCCTGTCGTGTCAAGACCTCAACCCACCGGGTCAGGGCTGGATCCCGGAGACTATGAGGAGGGACATCCACCCTCGAACTAAGCCCCAGAACCCTCTCAAAGAAGAATCTGCATAGGCTACTCCCATACCCGAATTTTTTGGCCTTCCCTTCTTTGCATTATGTCAGTTGGGTCTTCATAGACCCCAACAGTGTGGTACACCAGTCAAATACTATAGGCTGCATGCATTGTGATGCATAGAACATCACTGGCCTGGATTCCTGGTGTAGATCTTTGGATCTCGTGATCTGCACTAAGGTAGCCACAATGATCTTACTTAGATTTACCATGGCATTGATGGGCACCTGACTTCCCACCGTGCGTATGTTTGCGGGGAAATACCGCGCTATGTAGTCAAGGACGGTGATCCCACCACCCACAGTATGAGACCGAAGACTAGCCTCCTCACCTCGATGGGACAAACCGGTAATGAAGTAGATGTCGTCCACTTCCAGTGTGAGGATTTGCCCATTGAGATTGAAGTTATGTGCATCAACATCCCAATAGTCGATCAAGCTGCAGAGTAATAGGTTTTGGGCCCTCAAACCCCCTATACTCCAGAATTTGTACAACCCACATGCTTGCAATGCCTGTTGTGCTTGCACATCATTGCGCACAGCCTCATCAACTTGGTCATGCTCCCTCTCCCTCCACTCTAGAACCATCCTGGAGTGAAGAAAAACAAGCATTTTAGTCAAATTCTTTTAAAAAAACAACTACACGAGCGTACCCGTGGTCAGTCTGTGTATTGACTGCGAGTATCTTTCCCTACCCGCGACCCGCATAGCTACAGCCTGCAGGTAGCACCGAAGCCATTTAGGGCTTGGACAAACAAAAAATTCCACCGCTGAAAATTAAAATGAAAGCATTGAAATGAAATGTATGGATGAGACTACCAACCTGCTCCGGACGGTTCGATGAACGGTCGCTTGTAGCTCCTAGAATCGGCAACTAAACTTTCAGGTGAAAACTAACCACAAAGTTCCAAATGGGTGAATAGTAAGAATGAATTGTAAATTGTAATTTTTTATTACTATTTATAATTTTCAGGACCCACTTGTCTATAGTTTTTACCGTTTTGTGTCATTATGGACTAATATAATGTCTTGGAGTAGTTTTGTTTAATCAGATTTCTTCGACGAAAGATGTTATGGACCATTTCACACCTACGGAAGGTACGTTTCACACTCGGCATATAGGTTAGATGCCATTTCCATTTGCATTATGCATTTGACCTGTCGACCACTTTCATAAACCCTAGGTGTGACCCCGCTTCGTAACTGACACGAAACCTTCACACTACTATAGAAGTGTCATTATGTGGCGGTAGGGATTTTCCATACATGGGTACCCTAGTTAGAACCACTTTGTGCATTCTAGTGCCCATGCCATTGTTTTTCCTTAGGATTGGGAGTCCTTTGTAGTTACGCCATGACGTTGCGATAAAGACTCATACTCTACTTTGTCTTATGTTGGCTATCTCCCTTAAGGACTCCCCTCATTTATATCATGTTGTGATTGCATTGCATCATCCTGCTTTCCACTTGAGCCTTGTGCCAGCTCCCGCTTACTCAGTTGTTAGCTTGGTGCCTGAGCACTTCTCCCTATCGAGCCCTGCAGAGCTTATATTTTCCCTTCACAACTTGATGACCTTTTGACCTTGAGGGAACACCCCCCGAGTGTCCACATCCTGCATGCACTTCCTTTCATTGATCATAGGTATGTTCCACTACTTGGAACTATTCTACTCGCTATTTGACACTCGTTCCCTCACTTGTTGTACTATAAACAATTTTATTCTTTTTGAGGATTTTCCCAAATATGAAAAAGACCAAAAAAAATCAAATATTCCAAAAAGCCGGACGGGATTATGGTTACTACTTCTTGTTGGCAGCTGTTGTGTCGCCTTTGAACAGAGCATTCATTCCACTCCGTACATTATGAGTCAGGACTATAGCTGGACCTTAGGAGTTGTACTTGTTTCTCAGTTTTCTCCACCGATTGGTTAAGCTTCCAGTCATTATGGAGCCCTTTGTAATGCCTCCTGCATTGCACAGTTTATGTCAAGTCTATGTTTCCTGAGTCTATCCATCTGCTCATGCTCTTGTTCAAAGGAAGTCCTGAACCAGTGTCGGCCACTCCTCAGATCTCTTGACTATTGCATGTCAGCCACCCTTATTGAGTCAGTCCGTTCCACCTGAGTTCTTCCAAATATTACAGCGTAGCTGGTACCTCGTGCTGGTTGATGGGGGATGCCTTAATGCCCTCCTTCCAGCGAGTCTTGTTTCATCAACTTCAACCCATTTATTCTGGGACTTGATGCTTAGAGTTCGGTTGAGTACCTTGATGCTTGTAGTCATTAGTGGCAGGTTCTATCGCCATCTATAGTTTTGGGAATACATTAATGTCACCTGATCGATGGATTCATCCTAGTGTTTGACTTCAACTCATTTATTCACACTCCGATGATTGTGCTCTGTGCCTTGATGCCCATTTTCATTATTGGTGGGTTATCTCGCGTCTGTTAATGGTATACATCATTGATCGGTAATCAGACGATGTCACATCAGGTTCCAACCCAACTTCTTTATTCACTTGATGGGACTTGCACCATCGAAGACTTGTGTAGAACACCCCAGGCGATAATGGCATTCAGTATGCTACTTATGACTTTGACTTTACATATGAGATATCACCTCTCAGATATCAGCAGTTTGTACCTCCAATTTGCACCAGTTGTTTCCTTTTTAGCAGGAGACCCTATCTTACTGTAGACGGATCATGGCTATGATCACTTATGACATGTATTTACTATGTACTGCCTATTCATGTCCATTGTATCAGATTGTTGTACTACCGACATGTATTCAGGGATACTATTGTATTATGACGAGTGAGCTGCTCTTTCAATTTGTGTCTCCATCACTCCACTTCTAAGTTTTATAATGTATTTCGGCCATCATAGCATCAGTCTCTGACCTCACACATTAGGGGGCATCTGTTACAACGTAATCTTCCACCTTGTGAGCATTAGCATCCTTTGGCCTGTAGGATCCATTTCACTGACTCAGATCCATTTTATATCCTTCAGACATACTATTTCCTCATTTTTTCTCTAACCTGCTTGTTGCATCACTATAGCAGGCATACCCGTGAGTTGCATCACTATAGCCCGCGGGTATCAAGTAAAATGGTAAAAATCACTAGTTTATTACTTTTTACTCCCAAAAAGTTGTCATTGGGTGACCTTTGGCTCTCCATCTTCCCAAGTAATGTCTTGATGTATCCTTTCACTTACCTTTGAGAGGACTATATATTGAGCACATATGGATTATGGATGGGAGGAGAAAGAAGAGCAAGAGAACTCTAGTGGATTTTTTCCCTATCTTGAGTCTACACTCATTGATCCTTGTAGTTGTGAACCCTTTATGTTCACCTTCCAAACTCCTATCTAGTTTGAGTTTTCCATTCATGGAGGATTGAAGTGGTGGAGGCACAAGTGGATTGATCCAAATCTTGGTTCAAATTGGTTGTCGGCAAGAGGTCATATCACTTTGTACTTCTTCTTGTTTATTAATAGAAATACTCATATTCTTGTCCATTTATGTTGTAAATGTTGTTTATCTTACATTGGGTTGCATTTACTTGTTATATCATGGGCCATTGCTATTGATGATGTTAATGCCATTTATATGTTATATGTACTTGTTGTGTATTGGCTGTCAAGACTAATTTGCAGATTCAAGTGCACGGATCGAAAAAGCTCCGACGGGGATCTACATCAAATGTTTGGATCGAGGTTGGTTATCTTCTTCATTATCTTAGCATTGTCATTTATATAGCATAGTTCTGAAAATTGAGTTGATTTCTGGTAGTCATCTGTCTGTTGTGGTATACCCCAAGCCATAGTGAGTTTTCTCCATCACAATAATCCTTATAGTAATTGGGCGGATGGAGCACAGGGGCATGCGTGATGGCATGTTTTAAGCTTTCAAAAGATTGTTGAGCTTGGTCGTCCCATATGAATGGGACATCTGTCTTCATCAATCTCATGTATCCCTGCGTATTTTACGCGAAATTACAGACAAAACGCCTTAAATAAGTTGCCTTCCCTTGCAAACTTTGAAGTTTCGTTATGTCGGTGGGAGGTGGAAGAGCGATGATGGCTTCCACCTTCAGGGGATCAATGCGGATCCCATCTTTTGAGACTATGAAACTGAGGAGGCATCCAGACTCGACACAAAAGATGCACTTGTGAGGGTTCGGGCGTATATTATACTGCCTGCATCTGAGGAATACCGCCGTCAGATGGTCGATGTGGTACTCACGCTGTTGTGAATGGGTAGGTAGATAATCTAAGTAAGGTTCCACAAAGTCCTTCACATCGTGAAAGGAATACAACATGGCCCGCTGGAATGTGGCACCAGCATTTTTAAGACTAAAAGCAAGCTTGTGATAAGAAAAAGTACCTCAAGGAAAGATGAAATTTGTCTTGTGTTGATCAGCCGGGTGGATCTCAATCTGGTTGTAGCCGGAAAATACATCCATGAATGAAAAGATGACGCTTCCCGCACAATTGTCGATGATCTGGTCGATAAAGGGAGTCGAGTAATTGTCCTTGGGACAAGCCTTGTTGAGATCCCAATAATCGATGCAGACATGAATGGTACCCTATTTTTTAGATACAAGGAAGACGTTCGAGACCCATTCTATCAATGGGACAGGGTCAATAAAACTAGCTTTCAAGATCTTTTCAATCTCTTCCTTGATTTACACATTCTTTCGGGGGTGCATCGATCGCAACTTTTGTCGGACTGGTTTTGTGTCAGGATAGGTTTGAAGCGTATGTGAAAAAATAGAGGGGTCTATCCTGGGCATCTCCTCGTAATTCCAAGCAAACACGTCTCGAAATTGCTTGAACAAGGCCATGAACGTTGTGATTTCTCCAAGGGAACACTTCTGGCCTAAACGAATGTGTTCCACTACACCGGGTGTAACCGATATGTCGACCGAAATGGTAGGCTCAATGTTGGCCAAGTTGCTTTCAAAGTCCATTTGACACGTAAGTATCGAGGATTGAGAGCAAGAGTAGACATCTGGTGTAAATATGGTGGAAATTCTATTCTCCACAGTATCCAATGAAGGAAGTAAAGATGACCGATGATAGAGGTATTCCCACGGAGGATCATTCGCACTCATGATTTCCATAATGGAATCGTCAGAATTAAAAGTCCACAATAGAGGATCGAGTATGGATGATGTCCATTGTAGAGAATAGGAGGTGGAGGCCTCTGCTAAGTGGTCCTTCGGAGCTGACTGGATAGCCTCGTATGTGAGTTCGGCGGGCGAAGGAGGCCTAGTGTCTCATTTCAGGTGTGTGGTGGCGTCGTCAGGTACAAGCTATGAATCAGTGGAGTTGGGGATAGTTGAAATCTGCGAGGAGATCATGTTCACCATGGAAACATGATTTGGGGGATCCGAAGTAGGAAAAATGCACATAAGAGATGAGTCCTTAATGAGGCCAATCCCATGCTCTCATACTGATACGAAGATTGTCCAAGTAATGGAACGTTATCGCCCGGATGAGTAGCGATGTCAGGTGTGCAGAAATCTAGTTGGTCGACCATAACAATTCGGCCTTGATGAGGTAATTGTACTATGCGGAAGACAGATGATGCGACCACAGTCATGGCGTAAAACCAATTACGACCAAGCAGAATGTTATAATCTAACGGGGCAGTGACCACTTCTACATTAATGGTTGCGGTCTTGCCCCCCAACTTGAGTGCTAAAGCTTGTAACAGCCCATGAGGTTGAAAGCCACATCCATCAAATGCTTTCAAAGTGGTAGGAGAACAGTTCAACTCGGGAGAGCGAATGGCTCTCCAACATGATATCGACATGACTTAAGTGGAGGCACCTTCGTCCAAAACAGTATGATGGATTGTCTCCCCAGCAATATTTGTGGCAACTTGAAATTCCAACTGCTGGGAAAGCATCGGTTTGAAGTATTCTAGCCGGAACATAATGGTATTCGAGGAATCTAGATCAACCGCGCCGATGGAAGCGAGGAGAGTCTTGCTCTGGTTAGGACATTTTTGCAAGACCTCAAGCGTCGACATAGCATAAGGAGCTTGTGCCAGGTCCTCTACAATATTGTAGTTCTGAGCGGCCTGAGCATTGGGATTGAAAACAGATTTTATAATCGTGCTCTTGGGCGGAGACAACACTGACTCGAAAGAGGGCTTCTCAATGGTGAGAGAAGCAGGTGGTATGGTGACATCGGGGATCGAAGTGGAATCTTTTTCAGTATTACTTCCAATAGGTTCCTTCAGCGGGACGGAGTCATACGAATGAGAACGGGTGTTCAATTTTGCGGTCTCACTACGCATCATGAGAACATGCGCGGTGGAGGATGATTCTCCTTGGGAAGGAGAGGTGTGTGCAATAATTTGTTGGTCTTGAGTGGGGAAGGGATCGTTGAGAACTGCAGTAGTAGAGTTTCCTTTGAGAAAATTCTGAACTTCGTCTCAATGGGGACATTCTTTTGAGAAATGGTCTCCACCGCATAGCAAACAAGGATACTTTAACTTCCTCTTATGTTTGGTGTATTCTTGAGTGGGTTTGGACTCCTATTGGTTAGAATATTTCTTAGGTTTCCCCTTGTTCTTCTTCTTACCACCAGATTTCTGAGATGAAGCTGATTGCATAGAATTTACCTCTTCGGTGGAAGCAGGAGTGGTGGACTTGGTAGTGTTGTTTCCAGCCTGTGGTGGTGATGGGGAAGAACCTTGGGGTTCGATGAACCACCAATTTGAATAGAAGGATGGGAGGCAAGGGAACCAATGATGCCATCAGTTTGTGGTCCCTTGGATGGTTTCGCGGGATCGTGCGTAGGGCGAGGCACGTTAGGAACAATTTCATACAGTGTGCCGGATTGAGCATAGACCAAGTCTAGGTAATGGGCACAGGAAATAGCCTGTTCCTCAGTGATAGCTCCCCCCATAGCTATGTCTCGAGCTACGATGGGTAAAAGTGACTTTGTAAACTAGTCAGCTAAGATTTGGTCCGGAATATGAGCCTTAATAAGATGTCATCTTCGCCGCCATTCATGAATATGATCGGAAATATGAGTGGCAGTGTTCTAGCGAAGGGAAGTCAATAAGTCTGTACCAGTCTCATAGTGAATGGGAAACTGGAAGTGGGTCAAAAATGACATAGCAAGAGATCGGAAATCAGGAAAAGAATTGGGTGGTAGCTCAATGTACCACTTGGTAGCTGGGCCAGTGAGAGTCCATTGAAATAACCTAAGACAGATCGAGTCCATCAAGGAATTGGATGAACACCATAAATGGTAGGTCATCACATGGTTTTTAGGTTCTTCGCCAGGCTTGCCATCAAATTTGGGGATATCTAATGATAACTTAACTGGAATGGGTGGCCAGTTATGCCCATGGAAAATGGGATCGTTCATCAGACGAAACAAGTCGGAAAAGTCCAAAGTAGCGAAAAAGGGCAGTTGTTGGTTAAGCTAGGGATACTGATAGTATTGATAAGGCATGTATGGACCGGTAGGACCTTGAATAGACTGATTATAAGGTGCTCCCGGAGGAAATTGACCGTAAGGGGGTGTACCGCCTGGACCGTAAGTAGGTCCACCACCATAAAAAGGTGGTCCATTACCATAATAAGGTGGCCCGTTACCATAAGGTGGGGGACCACCTTCGCCAGGATAGGATGGGCCGCCACCGCCTCCGTCGGGAGGAGGTGGTGGTCTGCCACCACCGTCGGAATAGGGTGGGCCTCCATCGCCTCTGCCGGGAGGGGGTGGTGGTCTGCCACCACCGCCGGAATAGGTTGGGCCTCCACTGGGAGGTGGTGGTGGTCCGCCACCACCGCCGGAATAGGGTGGGCCTCCACCACCTCCGCCAGGAGGGGGGGGTGGTCCACCGCCGTTGTGGGAAGGGTAAGGGCCTCCTCCTCCACCTCCACCCTAGTAGGGTGGTCCTCCACCACCACCACAATAGTAGGGTGGTCCTCCACCACCGCCACTGTAGTAGGGTGGTCCTCCATCACCACCACCAGGATGGGATGGTCCTCCACCACCACCACTAGGACGGGATGGTCCACCACTTCCACCGCCAAGATGGGATGGTCCTCCACCTCTGTCGAAAGGGGGAGGGCCTCCACCTCCACCGGAAGGGGGAGGTCCTCCACCTCTGCCACCAGGAGGGGGTGGGCCATGATGGACGGAATGAGGTGGTCCTCCACTAGAGGGTAGAAGTCTGCCTCCTCCAGAGTTGTGTGGGGGCCCGCTGCCTCCAATGGGAGGTGGGGGTGTACCAAACGGGTGTGGAGGGACTTGAGGGACTGTAGGTGGGGGTCCATGTTGTAAAACATTTTTCTGTCCCCATAGAGTGTATGGATTTCCGGGGTAGGGTACCCCGTAGAGTGCGTTTCTGGGATTGAGTTATCCCGACACAGGGTTAAGATAACCTGGATATGCTTGACTCGATGGTGGTTGGATTACATTGGATGGTCCCCCAACCTGGGATAATCCTGTATTGGAAGGTACGGGAGGTAAGGAATTTCCAATAGAAGGACCGATGGGAATTCTAGTTGCAGTATTATGGTTAAGAGACGAGGGTTTCCCCCCAGCCACAACTTGTTGACCACTAAGTAAAGGTTGACCCAACATGGGTTGTTGATTATCTATCATAGGATTAACATTACCGTCAAGGAAGGTAGTGGGTAAAGAGTATCCTCCCCGCGAGGTTTGAGGTGGGGAAGGAATGGGTAATGTAACCGTGGTAGTAGAAGATGTGTTGGATTGTTGTCCTTCAACAGGTTGGGTCGCCTGAGGTATAGGACTGGTCTCTTGTCCCGGAGATATGTGTGCAGGAATCGATGGTTGACCAAATCCATAAGTGGTCACGTGTTGTGTGGATGATTCTGGTGAATCATAAGATAACACACAATTTGGGAGTGATTGATAAGAGTGTAACGTCGGGTCTTATACCCTTCATGAAAAACTCTATCTTTGAATTTCATCACCCCTAGTACGTAATCGCTCCAAGCGATCACGAATGGGTCCGAAGATTTCTTCATGGGTAGGCCAACTAGGTGGGGATGCAATGGAAAAGTGAGCCACTGGGTGGCCTAGAGATGATGTCCAATAAGCTACATCTGGACCAACAGCTGCTGTAGGGCCATCCTGGGGTGGATTTAACCATTCCACTGATCCAGGCTCTCCCGGTAAAATGGAAGGTAGGTCTTGTGAAGTAGAAGTTTTTGCCTCTTCACCCTGTGGGGGGATGGAGGCAGGTGAATCTGGAGGAAAGATATGTGCTCCAATATTCAAAGTAGGGTTTTCTACTTCAGACGACACGACTGTGACTTGTGGGTCCATCCCTACCCTCGAAATTACCTCCTGGTTAAGGGGATATTCGGGTGGCAAGTTTTGAATCCTACAGGACCTTCTCCAAGGAAAGTCATCCAGAGTGACTAAAACAACAGTTTCTCCAAGGGAAAGCTAAACAAAAGAAAAGCAATCCAGAAAATATCCTACACAAACTAAGGCCGCAAACAAACTTATGTGATAGGAGTGGATTCAAAAGTCTGGAACCTCACAGGATTGTCAAGGCTTCGCAAATCGATATATACCGCAGGGTCCAACAGTAAAATGCGAAAAGGAGGATTGGGACCGTACCCTTTCCTGAATACCCGATTACCTAGATGGTACATGCGTAATAATCTCCCGAGTGTTGTTCTCGGTGTATTGCTCTGCCAAGACGGCCAAAAGGTTAACTCAGTTGGTCTCAGGAATCCTAATGGTGTCTCTTGATATACTCAAGGTATGTGGGAGCTCAAATAGGTAGTGGTGTTGTTTAATGCATAGCCGTACAGCACGAGACCTTCCGATATACTACCGAGTACATGAAACACCTTTCTATATACACCAAGTACGTGAAACACCTTTCGATATACGCCAAGTACACGAAGTACTTGGTGGGTACATGAAAGAGCTTCGATATACCTGGTTGGTACATGAAAGAGCTTTGATATACCGATAAGTACGTGGAAGACTACAATACCCCCGGAATACAGTGTTGGAAAGTAACGACAGCTGCCACGTTTTATGATGCCGGAACACATCTCTAACTTACACACAAGTTACTAAAAATTTTAACCTAGTTCTACCGTTAATTTTATCTGGATGGTTAGGTGAATGCATGAGGTGAGTACATAATCGTAAACATAATGCAGGTCCTAACTACATGCAAAAAATGTACTTTTCTTTTGATGAACTCTATGTATGGGAGGTAGAAACTTCTTTCCAAGTGATTTTACCAGAGCAACACAATACAACACAATCCCAAAATCTACCATTTGATAACAAAAGTATTCTTTTCGCTTTTCCATTTTTTCAAGCAAAACTCAAAAAAATCAACAAGCATGACAACCAAATCCAAATATTTTCTTTTGTCTTTTCAAATCAAAACTTAAGAGATGAAAAGAGAGAAATTTCCTATCTAGAGCACTCTAGCTTTTCAATTTCACTACGATAACTTAAAAACACTAAAACCAAAAATGCATACAATTTTCTCAAGCATGGAGTCGCTTTTGTAAAAAACTTGATCTCATTCGAATTCTTCAAGAAAATGAGTGGTTCATAGTTCTCGAAAAAGCACAAATGACTAATTTTGCCTTCAAACTTTTGCAAAAGATTATTGAATGACAATTCCAGTGCATGAAGTAATCTTTACAATGATTTCCAAATGTACTTGAAAATAGTAAAAATGATGCACTTTCTATTTCCAATGATATTCCAAGATAATAACTCGATAACAATGATATTTTTAAGCATGGATAACTGAAAAGAAAGTTGATTTGCAGCACTCTAAAACTCAGGAAATCTCAAGCAAAAGACAAGCACTCAAATGGGCTGAAAACACTTCAAAACACTCAATCGAACAACTGAAATGCAATCAAAGCTTAATGACAAGTGCAAAAAAGAAGCTTGGGATCAAATCCAATGCAAGGATCAGATCAGGTGAGGAGAGGGGTGATGACAGGGCTAAGTGGATGAAGATGGGGGAACTCAAAGTGTCCACCACTACCAGACTTAAGCTCATCAAGAATGGGACCCAATACAAATCCACACAACCAAACACTTTAAACACACTGATCAAAAGGAAGTCTTTGACTGGATCTTGCAGCACAGAGGGGGTCTGCACACCAAACCAAAAATCAAATCAAAAAATGGATGGGGATGCCCATATGTCAATTTTGACAGATCGACGTAGTCTATGTGTATACACAGAGCGACCGTCGCAGTTGACTAGTGCAGGAATTACAATGATGCCACAATACACCATTGGATGGGTTGCGACAACAGGCCAAAAGACAGAGAAACAGAGGTCAAATCAACGCTCTAGTTGCACTGCCCAGATGCGACGGGAGAGATCCAAGTTCAAGAATGAACAAATCTCCAAACAATGAGCAATAAAATGGTTTGAAAATAGTGAGTACAGACTCATAGGAGGACTATAGACTCTTCAAAGTGAAGATCTGATGGTTAAAAAGACTTAGGAGGAAAAATAAAATGGCTTGCAAAAGAAATCAATTGAAAATGGAATTCAAATTAAAAACTACAAAATATGTAATACCCAGTATGGTCTGCAGATTTGTTTGACGGACAATCTACCAAGAGCAGACTGGAGGCCTGATCTCCCTAGCTCAACGTGATTCTATAACAAATAGAGACATAACATAAATAACTCTCCTAGATCTAATTAGAGATCAAGGAACTAGATGCTTTACCTTTTGAATCGCTAATCCTTTCTCCTTGAATGCTGCTCCAAGCTTGATAGTCTTCATATCTGAGCTGCAAAACCTATCAAGACAACGCAACAACAAGCAGTAAAATGCACCTACACAATAATAGATCTAAGTAAGCAGTTAAGTAAGCAAACTACACAATATGTCATTAACACAATGAGATTGGTGGAAAGCACTTATATTACTGTATTAAAAGGGAAATACATAGGATGAAGAGATTACAACCAATGACTTAACATAGCAATTCTTCTCCGATCAAGCCAATGCCAAAGCCTCGAAATGGGTGATGTATCTCTCAAGGATGAGTAGAGATATCTCCTAAGCTAATTTCACCAGCAATTAGATACTATAGACTTCCTCTCCTTTGGATGGGAGTGAGCTTCACTTATATAGGACTAAGTGGATAGGGTAGGTTGAGATATGGTAGGACAGAGATGGGGGATCCTTCCAAGAGGTTAGGAACCAAATGCCAGCTTCCCCAAAGGCTAGGGATAGGGATACACATCAGCTAACTTCGAGAATGGGCTCGAAGAATATATTTTAGTCCATTAATTGACATCGTCGCAGTCTGTAAGAGGACAATCTGCGACGTCGCAGGTTGCATGAGGACAACCTGCGACGACCTCTCAGAACCTAGTATAAAAGGGGTTTTCATCTCTTCCAAGTTAATGACTTAGTCAATGAATCTTTGGGGATATTTACACTGAGTCTCATGATGGTAAGGTTTAGGTGTAATAGGAATCATTACCTCCATAAATTCCCAACAAAGGACAACAAGAAATATAGTAGCCATAAAGTTTTCAGACTTGTGGATCAGCTGGAAGGTAAAGAAAAGGAAGGGATTGTTTTGGAACAATGCCCTCATGCAGAGCTAGAAGGTCACAGCCAGCAAGAGCAGTTTGTGAAGGCCAAAGGGCTTGGTCCTGAAAACCCAAGTAAAAGGTGAAATGTTGGACATACTTGCCACATTTTGTGAATTTTGGACATGTATAAAGCATGTATGTCTAAGGACGGTGTATGTCTAAATATTGGAACACCAAGGACGGTGTTAGTCTAAGGGGGGGGGATTGTAATACCCCCCATTTTGACACTTAGGATATTTTGAGATATAATGTAAATATTTTATGCATATTATATATGATTCCTAGTGTGGAGCTCAAGGCTAAGGCCCCGCTAGTGAACGCTCGATCTTGAAGAGGAAAGTATTTGGTATTATGTTACCCATGTGCTCGTGAGCCATGGAAATTGTAAATATGCATTTTAAAAGAAATGCCCACAACTAGCTATGCAATGGAACAAGAGATGGGGGCATGATATTTACAAGGAAGTGGGATGGAAATATTCAAACCATTGAGCCAATCATGTCAAGCCAAGTGTCAATGAGAGAACCCATCAACCCTCAACTACCCATGTTGACTTTTGTGCCCAATCATTCATTTTTCTCCAAGAGTTGGTTGAGTTAGTTAATACCTTGGGAATGGAGAGGTATGGCTGTCCAAATTCATGTATGGGAAAGCCACCCTTCATAGAAATCTATGTTTGGATTCCTTGGCAAGAAAGGAACCACGAATTTGCTCCCCAAGCCATTCTTCACCCATCAGTTTTGCTCTCTCACGAGTTGGGAGCTTCCTGGGCGTTTTCCTCCATGGTTTTGTTGTGTTTTCCTTCATTTTTCTAGTTGGGAGAGGCATTTTTGTTTGGGTTAATAGTGGGGAAGAGAATAAAGCGATTTGGGGGTTTTATAGAGTCTGTTTTGGCCCACTGAATGTTCATGTATTGTGGGAGAAATCGGTTTTCATCCCTGTGGTTTATTTCCTCTTCCCACAATCTGTTTTTGGGTGTGCCACGATTTGGGGAAAACCCATAGACCCTATTCTGTAAATTCCATTGTTGAAAACGTGTATCCATGCCCAATATTTGATTTTTTGTGTGTAATAGAATGTTGGGGTTGAGATGGGTATCCATTTCTTTGGGCAGTGTTGAGCTTAAGAGTTCCCTTTTCCTTGTATATATCATGCCCAGCTCGGGGGTGGTCTCTAAGTGCTGAAAGAATACAGGTTGGGAAGATACCTATGGTTGGGTGGAACGTTGTAGTGACATAGCTAGTTGCTTGGGACAATTGCACAATGAAGATAAGTATTCTCTTTATGTGTTTACTTCTGCAAATGTTTTTAAATTGGTCATGTTTATCCATATGTTGGAAATTGCATAATATATGTGTGTGTAGAATATTACTTCTAATGTGTTAAATTGAATGGCATCTGCACACATTTGTAATCAAATTCTATGAATTTGATTTATGGGGTTGAGCATGGTGTAGAAGCCCAGATTTTAGTGTCACGATCCCTTCCTTGCATTGGATCGACGGGAGGGGACATCTCAACCAACAATCGTTCCACGTTCTGCAGAGGTCGCACAACTCCAATGCAAGGTCCTTCAAATGAGATCCCAAATCCACACAGCCTCACACTACAGCAATTATCTCATGTGGCGATCTAATGTGAATGGTCTCATGCACCAGTCCGAAGAAATGTAGCAATAGTATTCAAAACAAAATGCAGCTCCACATTCTGGTCTTTAAATGCATCAATACCCCATCATGAAGGATTTTCTTAAGCTCTCAATGCAGGTCACAAAATGGAGGAGTCTCATGCATTCATGGTCGTGGAGAGATCTAGAGGAGTCTCACACATATATAAGTAGAGGATACAATGCAGCAATTGCATCCAATAGTCAGCTCCATGTTTTTTTTTTTTGACAGTAACATGGGGAAAGATTATATTAAAGGTCGGTATATAGCTACCAAATGCTTAGTACATAGAATTCACAGTTACAATACGCATCAAAAGATGAACAGTGACGTTTCAGAGATCACCCAAAACTAGGCAGGGCTCCACTCCTTCCATTTTCCTGAAATTATTTAACTATTACAGTGGAGATTGGCGTATTGCGCTGCTAGAATCATAGTTCATTTTTCCAATTTAGCTTTCAGCTTTGTGACTTCAGCTTCCAGGGCTGCAATCCTGTGCCCGAAGTTTCCATGGACATTAGTTGTATCCTTGAATCCGGTGCGAGTTTCGTCTTTCAGGTCTTCCATGTGGTCTGAGAAGTCAGCTCGAAGTTGCATAAGTTCCTTGTTCAACAGGTCCCATGACTGCTCTCCTGCCTTTGAGAGCGCTTCCAGCTTTGCATTCTGATCATCGTGCTTGGCCCTCAGTCGGCCCAGGGAAGCATCCAGGGCTCCTATCCTTTCTTCAGCCGTGATTCCGGAGCTTGATGAGCTATCAAACGCCATCTTGGCCAGGAGCACAGTGTGAAAGTCGAGCTATGCCCGATCTTGACAAGGGGAAACTCGGACTGCTTGAAAAACTTAAGTCCAGTGACTGAGCTCGCCAAATGGTGGAGAATGGTTTCGAGACAGGGGAGGAGCGTCTTTAAGAGCATACAGGGAGACTCCCGAGGGGCCAAAGGACCTGACGCTGTGCAAGTATGCAGGGAATCTCTGCCACACGCAAGGGAAACGTGGTTTGGGGAAATCCAATGAGATCGCTGTGAGAAGATACATGATCCCCTGCAGCTATGGGATGTCACATCTCTGAAGAGCGCCATCTATGCTTAAAATGCTTTGAGCCAGCTCGACACCTTTATTTGCTTCAATGTCTGCTTGCTTATTCAGCACACGAAGCACATGGTAAAATCTGATCTTATGGAATTGTTTGCTCACCTAAAGGATTCTTTGATAGATATGGCATAGTTTAATATTCGGAGGGATCTTCTTTGTTATGAGGGCACTGATAAGAATCCTGGAATCCCCAAAGACTGTTAAATTGCTAATTCATTTAGCACGCGCAAGATTTAAACCTTGCCATAGACTGCAGAATTCAGATGTGTTGTTAGACTCAATTCCAAGGCCCCAAGCATAATTGATGATAGTGATCCCGCTAGCTGATCTGATTACTCCTCCGGCACCTGCAGGGCCTGGGTTTCCTTTCGATGCCCCATCAAAGAAAAGGCAAGGCTCATTCAAGGAGGTTTCCCAACGTCTGAATTCGGCTTCCTCAAGTCTAATTTCCCAGTTCTCTGACTGTGGAACACGGCAAGTGGCAAGAAGTGGAAGGTTGGTCATTAGCAGACTTAACCAACTTATCTCCTCTTGCAAAAGCTGGGCGGAGTTTTTTAATGAACTATTGCAATCCAGGGCTTCTCCAAGAATGGCTCTAGCCTTCACTGCAGTTTTCCAGGGAGGGGATTCATGGCTTCGGAAAATTCTGTTGTTTCTCTCAAGCCATAGTTTCCAGCAGATGGCTTTTGGGAGCCATTCCCAAGCAGTTTGAAGCAGATTCTTGTTGTTTAGCTTGAAGGGAGACAGGGACTTCCAATTGGAGAAAAGGTTTTGAACAGTTTGGGGCAAGATAGTGGCGTAGTTAAGGCTCATAGCATGGAGCCAGACTTCATTAGCATAGGGACACTCCAGCATGATGTGATCCATAGTTTCTTCATGGCATTTATAGAGGGGACATCGGGAGGGTCCTTCCATTCCTCTTCTCTTGAGGTTGTCACCGGTGAGGATACTCTTGTGGGCTAAAGACCAGCAGAAGATATCAATTTTCGGGATGAAAGGTTTGGACCAAATAAACTTCCAGATAGTTGGGTTTGGGGCAGCATAGGGGATGGCCTGTATATCTTTGTAGCCTTCAGCAGTAGTATAAACTCCAGAAGTTCCCCAACCCCTTCTATCTCTGGAGTCCATCTTGGAGGGGGACTTACCTTGGAGGAGGTCAATCAAAGCTTCTGCTTCAGAGTTCAGATCAGGAGGAAAGTGGTCTAAGTCCCAACCTTTCCATATATCGTCCTCCCAGACAGAAAGGTCCCATAGTGTGGTGGAACCCTTGTCAAAAGCCAGCTTTGGATGTTACTGATATCCGAATTAGAACTAATGGGGGGGTTCCCCAGGATAGAGTCTTCCCAGACGTTGATTGAGATCCCATTTCCAGGGATCCAGTAAAGTTTGTTTTGGAAAGGGACCAGAGCTTTTATGCATAATTTGTAGATTGGAGAGCCCTTCCCAGGGGGAGGTTGCCGGTCCAAGCATCTTTTCCTCGGTCCAGGGAAATATTTTTTGTGGAGAACTTCTTTGCTCCAGCTAGTTTTTCCTGAAATCAAATGCCAGAGTAACTTAGCTCCCAAAGCAATATTTTGGGTTGTTAAACTTCTCACCTGGAGACCACCTTCATCCCGGGGCTTTTTAATCTTTTCCCAGCTGACTAGATGGATTTTATTCCCATTCCCTTTGCCTCCTTCCCAAATGAATTTTCTGAGCAGCCCTTCAATCTTGTTAACTACTGAGCAGGGAGCAAGCAGAATAGAGGACTGGTAAATAGGCATGTTATTGAGAACAGATTTGATGAGAGTAGTTTTACCTGCAAGATTGAGCCAGCTGGCCCCCCATTTTTGGATTTTTCGTTTGAGCTTGTCAACAATGGGTTCCCAGTCTGCTGAAGTGATTTTGTTTTTACAGATGGGGATTCCAAGATAAATGAAGTTGTTCCAATCTTTGGTACCTTCCATCCCCAACGTTCTGATGATGTTCCTAAGCTCCCTGGCAGCACAATTCCAGCTGAAGATTTTTCTTTTTTGGAAATTTATTTTGCTTCCTGAGACTTTTTTGTATAACTCCAGTTCTCTTTTGAATTGCTCCGCAGAATGGACAGAGGCTCCTCCCAGAAGCAGAGTGTCATCAGCGAATTGGGCATGGTTAATGTCCCTAACATTGTTCACTATTCTTAGCCCCGGAAGCATGTGGATGTCTTGACTGAGGTTAAGTTGATAGCTGAGGATAGAAGCATGGATAGCATAAAGAAGGGGAGAGAGCGGACAGCCCTGCCTTAATCCTCTAGAGGCTTTGAAGAAGCAAGTAGGCCTGCCATTTACTAGAGGGGCGATCCAAGGGTCCCCCACACATCCTTTGATCCAGTTTATGAAATTGATGGAGAAGCCAAATTTAGCCATAACAGCAAACAGGAATTCATGTCTGACACGGTCAAAGGCGTTGGCTAAGTCGAGTTTGATGACCATGCCTTTTTCCTTACGCTGGTTGCTAGAGTAGATTGCTTCTTGGACGAGAATGATGTTATCCAGGATTTTCCTACCTTTGATGAATCCTCCTTGATTCTCCGGGATGATCCGAGGGAGCATTCTTTTCAGTCTGGAGGCAATGATCTTTGTAATAAGTTTGTAGCCCGTATTGCAGAGAGAGATGGGCCTAAATCGGTTGAAGGTATTGGCTCCTTTTTCTTTTGGGATCAGGGCTAGGAAAGATGAGTTAGTGCTGCCTCCCAGCTTGCTGGTTTTCTGGGAGTGTCGAACCATTTGGATGAGATCATACTTAATAATTTACCAGCAGCAGATGAAGAATCTAGTTATAAAGCCATCCGGGCCCGGCGCGCTATCAGGTTTCATAATAGAGAGGGCTTTTTTAACTTCATCCATGGTGATAGGCGCGGTCAGGAATTTATTATCCTCCGAATTGATGAGCTAAGGGATGAGGTCGAAGGGGTGGGAAGTGACGTCGAGAGGCTCTTCAATAGGGGCTGTGAAGAGTTCAGAAAAAGTTTCCACCGCTGCTTTCTTGATGCCTTCAGCATCTTGGATCAGTTCTCCCTCAAACTGAATTTCCGAGACAGCTTTGTAATTCTTCCGAGCCTCTGCTTGTTTGTGAAAGAATTTTGTGTTTTTGTCTCCACTCAAAAGCCAGAGGTTACGGGATTTTTGACGGTGGAACTCTTCTTCAATCCTACAGGCAGAGAAGAAGTTTTTTTGCAGGGTTTCTTCCTTAATGAAGAGCAGATCAGACGCAGGGGAGGAATCAACTATGGATTGATGCGTTTCTAGCTCAGCTTGGGAAAATTCTCTGTTGGAAGCCGGAGAGGGAAGATTTTTGGCCCAGGCTTTAAGGGTGGATTTGAGTCTTTTAAGTTTGGATTCCCAGATAAATGAGGGCGAGCCAGAGAGATGGGCATTCCAAGAATCAGCTACAGTTTGCAGAAAGTCATCCTGTTGAATCCAAATTGGAATGAACCGGAATGGGATTGGTCCAAGATTTTGATCAGCAGCAAGCTCAAGCATGATTGGCTTGTGGTCAGAAGTGCAGTGAGGGAGGATTTTGGAAGAGGCTAAAAGACCCAAATCGAGAAAGGAGGAGTGAACAAGGAAGCAGTCAAGCCTTGCTGCAACATGGCCTGGCCCATTTCTTTTGTTTGTCCAAGTAAAGTTACCATTGATGGGATTGATGTCAAGCAGATCCCAGCCAAAGATGATGTCTTCGACCCATTCTCTTGAGGGATCTCTAACCGGATTTCCTCCTTTCTTTTCATTAGCCGCCAGAGTAACATTCAAATCTCCAGCTATAATAATATTTTCTCTGTTCTGCAGTTGAAGAAAGGATTCAAGAGTGCTCCAGCACTCTTTTTTTTCTGCATGCAAAACAGGAACATAGAGATTAAAGAGGCTTACCTTATGTCCAGATTGCTTGTGGTTCAGTTTGGTGAAGACCCAGTGAACAGTTCGTTCTTCAGCTTCAATATCATATAGAAAAGGATCCCAGAAGGTGGCTATTCCTCCTGAAGCGCCTCTTGAGTTGTTGCCAATACCAGTGCATTTTTTCCAGAATCTTTTCCCAGTTTGGAGGGCAGCAATCTCCTCCATTTTAGTTTTCTAGACAAGCAGAATCTCTGGCCTATGTATTCGGATTAGATCTCTCATTGCAGCTTCCTTCAGGGTAGAGCCAAGTCCTCTGCAGTTCCAGGAAATGTATTTCATTAAGTGTTGTGGGGAGAGGGTTTGGCCTCTTTAGAGGCCTGGAATGTACCTTTTTTTGAACGGGTATTCATGATGCCTTTTAGAGTTTTTTGAGAGCCTTCGAGGACTTCAAGATAAGTAGCTTCTTCTCTTTGTTTCTTTTTGGATTTCCTTCCTCTTGGAGTTTTGATAGGGATGGAGTAGAGACCACTTGAGGATGTCTCTTCCTCAGTTTCTTCACCTGGATCTGAATCTTGCATCAGAGGTTCTTCATTAACTTCTTTGGGGGATCCTGGATTATCAGCTCCTGCTCGAGGTTGGGATAGTTCCCCTGGCTCTAGTTGAGCTGCGTTCAGGGATCCAGTCTCTTTCCTGTTGGTTTGCTTGGTCGGCTGGAGCTCATCATTTGTTGTAGATTGCTTCTTCTCGTTTGGATTGGGCTCATGAAGTTCTTTGGGGCTTGAAACGATGATTGGATCATCTTTTGAGGCTTCGTTGGGGGGCTTATTTGAGCTTGAAGGTTGATTTTGCATGTCCGTTGTGGTCCTTTCAGGATTCTTTGGATTTGCTTTGCCTTTCTTGACTTTTTGCCATCCTTCTTCATCTTCCGAGATCTGATTTTTCGGACAGTTTCTTTGGAAGTGACCATGTTCATGACATTGGCGACATTTGAATGGGATCTGTTCGTAGTCAAGCTTTTGGTAGTATATCCAGTCTCCAACTTTGAGTTTAACAGCTTCAGGAAGGCCTGCTTCAAGGTCAACCTCGACACATATTCTGGCACATGAGTATTGGCCCTTGTTATCGGCTTTGTCAATGTATTTTCCTAGGGTGTTTCCAATTTTTTCCAGGGTAGGAGTGTTCCAGCAGTGGACTGGGAGATTAGGGAGCCTTACCCATACGGGGACTTCTTTCGGCACATCAGTTTCTGCATTGAAATCAGGCATACATCTGTTGAGGTACAATCCTTGAGGCCCCATGAAGTATGGACCATTTCTGAAGATCAGATCTCTGTCTTCTTGGGCTATAAACTCAAAGATGAAGAAGCCTCGGCCAACGGGGTAACAGGTGACACTATTCTTAATCTGGGGTCTCCAGTTCCGTTGGATCCAGTCGTCTATGGTCTTGGTTGATGGCCAAAGCCCCATAAACTAGCCAACCAGTCCCCTATCAGCTAGAGCCAAAGCAACTTTGATGGGTATATCACATGGCAGATCGATTTCAGGGATTGAGTCGAGTTTTTTGATAAATTTCAGGACGGCAGGAACCTTAGGCTTGGATCCAAAGGGGCGAAGGAGCCGGTTGAAGGCGTCGGAAGCAGATGAAGAGGTGGGAGGGGGGAGCCCTCCCTCAATTGCAGGCATGGCGCCTGAGCGAACCAGAGCGGCGGCTGCGAGCCAGTTAGGGCACAGCCATCAATCGCATGAAGTCCTCCTAGCAACTTGATTTGCCAATAGTCAGCTCCATGTTAGCACAGTGCAACAATTTCATTTAATGACCAGTGAAGGGGAGAAGGGTTCAAGGAGAGAAATGCAGACAACTTTTGGAGAGGGCTAATAACAGTTCGTGGAGAGGGAATTAAAAGCATTTCTTCCAACGCTACAATAATGCATTCAAGTACGATTCAAAATGCAATGTGGAAAGGAGAGGGAACACAAACAAGGGTTCGAGGTATACAAGAGAGAATTAATCATCCTCGACGGGAGCTACATGCAGGTCCATGAATAATGCACAATAGTATCCAACACAAAAATTACGGTTATGGTTTTTGGTGTGGAAAAAAAGGAGAGGAGATGCAGCAAGAAGAATGGGTCGTTGGTGAGTAGATGATATTCTATGGTCAGTTCAAGCAGAGCAATAGTCTCCATGATGATAATCTCTGAAAGGTTCAAGAATCAACGTTCTTGCCTGAATGGAGAGGAGACATTGGGTTTTTATAGCCTATGCAAAGGACTAGTAGGAAGACAGGCCAAGAAAATGATGGAAGAGCTAGAAAATATGGTTGAATTGATGTGCATAGGGAAGATGAATATGCCAATACTGAGTAAGCATACATGAAGAGTGGAGGGTAGACTATCAAGCAAGAGTTAGCAACATTATGATACCACATGTCAGAGATAACTCCTGAAATTGCTTTATTTTATTAATATGAAAGCTTATTTATTTATACAACAAGCATGACTCTTGGACTTTAGCTTCCAAGAGGTTTGTTGGAGTCCATGAAGACTCTTCATCTTCTTGATAATTATTTACAATAGTCACAAAACCCTAATCCATTCCAATTAGGTTTCTAACAAGAGGAACAACTAGACTCCCCATACCTCATCCAATTCGTCGTGACTAAAGTTGTATGTAATATCCCAGCCAAAATATACTGGAATCTCAACTCAAAATTGTTAATTTTAATTCAGATTTTTACTAGTAAGATTGAGACAATTTATGTAAATTGAACAATGACAATTCCGGCCACTAGAAACCAAAACCAAGGATGATAGGGGAAACTTTAGGTTCTGATTTTTGTATGGGACAATGTGCAGCAGAAAAATTTGACATAGGTAAAAAAATTTATGGATCCTTTGTACAAAGCATGGAGACCATTTATGTCTCAAGCATCAACTACTGTCGAAGTCTACCGCAATACTTATGGGTGCATCTGCATATACGAACTAGATCGAGTCAGGATGGATAATATTGGATGCAATGAGAATTTTTGGAGACGATCATATGGTTTCAATCAACATCAAGGAACAATAGATGACAAAGGAATTAATATTTTGGGAGTTGTTACTGTAGTTTGGAATGATAGGTTGGATTTCCTATTTTCCTTCCCAAGAAATAAATGAAAATATCTAATTAGTGTTATGAAGATGGAATATGATTTATTATTATCCAAATAAATCATATCAAATTACACAATTTAATTTGATTTCATATAATATATTTTATAGGAAAAACAGTAAAACTAGCTAGTTGGAATGCCTGATTAGTTCGACTTCTAGTGGACCCAAACACTGTACGACCTGAACTAAATTGCATTCTGAAACTTGTTATGGATTAATTATTACCTTAATGACCTTCATAAATTTACATAATGACATTTGGAATTATATAACTCATTTTACAACCTTTTTGGAAAAACTAGTCAAAATTTCTAGTCTAATGAGCATAGGTAGGAAAATGACTTAATTACTTGCAGAATTTGAGATGAATATTAATGAATAATATTAAGTATGTTTTATAATAGAACAAACATCATCTTACATAGATTTTTTTAGCACCAAAATGACTCTAAGGGTCTTAGTAACCTCCAGCATGAACCATGTCTCAGTTACATCAAAGAAAGATTCATTGGTTGGAGACTGGAATATATAGTGAAGGTAGGTGCTGAGTAGAATGATTGGACCTGATGTAAATTAAGTGAGCATATCTTTAATCCTCCTCCATCATGGAATAATTCGAATCATCACAGGTTGATGCCCACAGAGAATTAGAGAGAAGGAATAAGATAGAAGGTTGTTGCAGGAGAGGTTCCTTCTTCAATATTTTGGGAGTCTTCAAGGAATTTCGACCCCAAATTGATATCAGACTTTAATGGCTGCAAGATTATCTGAAATGGATGTACAATAGTCTTCAGTACCTGCAAGAGAGAGTGGAATAGATATTGGAACAATATTTGCTAAGGGGAGCATCACCCAAAGCAATGTTGAGGCACATCACTCAACAAGAGAAGCTAAAGCTCTCACATTCAATTACAAAATGGCCAAAATATGTGAATTGGAGTTGGAATTATTCTTTTATAGAATTTAAGGTGACCTGCTGAGAAATTTGAATAGCTTGGTGACTTGTGAGAACCCTTCCACATGGGCCACCCATGAGTGGATATACTTGCCTTGCTTTTTCCTTACAAGCTTTTATTTCCTTTAGAAATTGTGCCCCCCTTTGTCTCAAGATGCTTCTTCCTTTCTTAGATTTTTTTGCTTTGTGAACTAAGCTCCCTTTTGGAAATTGCACCCTCCTTAGCTTTTCCTGGATATTTCTAATTTCTTGTTTTTGGAAAGTTCTTACACCTATCTGCTTTTGATATGTTTCTAAATCCAACAGGTTGTTTTAGCCACCTTGCTAATTTCTTGTCCTCAGTTCAAATTTAGCAAGATTATCCTCATGAGGGCACCCACTTGGCCTACTTGCACAATTTTTAGGAATATTTATTTATAAAAATAATTTAAAATTAATTAAATTATCGCATCTACTAGACTTACACTAATTTTATTCTATGATTACAAAATTGAATAAAATTAATATCCCTAGGGACAGTTTTGTCCTGTTTACCCATGGGAAATGAATGAGTCAAAATTGGGGACATGACAAGTTCTCCCTTCCCAAAATTGCTTGTCCTCATGCAATTGAATTTATGGAGGATGAACATGTGCACCTTCAAAAACAAATATCTACTTCCAATCAAAATCATCTGTTGTGTAATTTTTAAGTAGTGGACTCTATGAACCATTTTTATGCAAGGTTCCACCATGCTTGTTGTTTCTCTACTCTGATTTTAGTCCCAATACTACTTTTTTGAAATTCTTCAAACTTGAGGATTTAAAATCAAAATGATCCTAGGATCCAAACTGAACCTCTGCAGTATTTATTTACTTAATAATTTTGAAAATTTGTACTGCAAAGATGAACTCAAGAGAAGAAAGATTGGATTTCACCAATAAACCAACAACCAGAGATATGTTCCCAATGAACTGAAACAACAATGCCAGGATCCCATTGCTTGTTTTTCATTCCCATGGAAAGGAATACTTCTGCATTCCAACTGTTAGGAAAAAGAATGCCTAGATCCCACTGCCCCACTACAAGTATCTATATCGCAGTGTCAAAAGTGAAAAATTTCCATCCCATGGAATGCCGGGATTCCATTCTACAATCTGCATCTTTCCAAGCATTAGTGAAAACCATAAATTTCCATCATTATGTAAAATGCAAGGGAAGATGGAAACAACATTCCACCAAACAATAAGATCATCTTAAACTTGGTAACTGTGAAAACCCCATCAATATATGCAACTCTCCAATGTAGGGTTGAATCAAATAAAAACTATGCATCACCAAATATCCCTTCAAATAGGGAGGCCAAAATTCAACCAGTATTTCCTTTCCAACTAAAGGGTTCTTATGTGACCAATGCACACAAGAAGCAAAGGTGTTATCCATGAAACTAAAATGACAAGGGTGATGATCCCATGTCCTATAATGCTTCTCCAAAAGAGATTAAGTTATATCAAAATCATCCATGTGTATGTCTTCCTCAAATAAAGATATCTCATGATCTCTATGGAACCCAACAGGTGCTTCCCTCTTCATCCAATGGCTCAACCCTCTTCCATTGATCCAAGGGTGCAAGACTCCATCAAATGACCCACACATTGAAGATAAGTGTAGATATGATGCCTTTTTGTCAAAAGAGGCTACAAAAATAGGCATGGGATGCATCAACTGCTGATGGGAAAGGAACATATCATCTGTATCAGTATAGGAGCCTCCTACTCTTCATGCGACACAAAAATGAAGAATCCCTTTACCCAATTTTCATCCCTATGTGTGTTGGATTCCATAGGTGTGTGGAATGAAGGACAGTGACCCAACTCTTGTAAATAATCATTCATCTCACTTGTGGTTGGCTCAATCAAGGTGCGATCATGTACCTCTTCCAAAACCATGCAACTCCCTCCTAGACGAAACTCATAATATCTCTGGAAATGAATAGGTGCTTGGTCTTCAGTTTGCTTGTCTTCCAAATCCTCAAGAATATGCAAATCACAATTTGCATCATGTGCCACCATCACATGAATTTATCTTTCTGCATCATGTATGCAATCATCCATATAAGAATGATTGTCTCCAATATAGGGATTGAACTGTGATTTCTTGCAACTTCTCATGTAGTTGCTCAACATACTGCTCAGATTCTTAAAGGGCTCTGTGAGTATTCTTCAAAGAATCCTGGGTGGATTCCAAATCAAGGCTGATCTTGTCAATATTTTCTTCATCACTCAAGTATGTGCCATTATACAACTCTGCAAGCTCTAGTAAAATATATCTATCAGAAACCTGCTGAGAAAAATTTCCTCTTAGGCTTCATATTCCTTCCTGAATGTGCACAAAATATTCAACAGACAATTGCTCCTCCATTGATGCATTTCTCCAACAGCAGTGAGAGATAAAAGGATAAATTTCATGGATATTTTCCTCGGCCTCCTTAATATATCCCTCACTCATTTTCAATTGCCAAATCACGGAAAAACTTTTTTTTCTGGGGAACCTCCTCTTCTGCTTCTTCCAATTCAATCTCCTTTGATTCATGAGCCCCAATACTAGAGGATTCAACCAACCCAATATTCCCAGTAGAAGTGGTTTCCATATGGGACTGAAACAAAGGCATACAAAAATCAGAATTGCAGCCATACCTTTGTGCCCAATTCTCCTCTTCATGTGACAGTCTTATGTCAGCAGGCTTCTTCTCCAAATTTTTTGATTCACACCCCACTAATGTGTGCTTGTTTTCTGCTTCCTGATGAAGCTCAAGAGGTGACTGTAAATCCGATTCATGTTCATCCTTTGGATTAGATACAAAATATGTATTACCACTACTGAAAACATCATCATCCCTTGTAATGATTTTGAGATCACCCACAAAGAAACTAGGAGTGATTTCACCTTTCACATTGCCAACAACTAGATGTTGGACTGTTGGATCTTCAGTTGTGCATGGACCTTCTTCATTTTCTTCCGATGAACTATTTGGTAACTCATCAACCTTATGGTTTTTTCAAATAGGATGATTTGTATTTGCAGGCTCTTACTCATGGTATGATGGTTGTTATGAAAAATCAGATTTATGGTCATACCTATGACTAGTATTTTATCCTTTATGAATTGATGTCTTAGGGCATAGATTGGAAGAGCTATTTGATTCTTCTCTCTGCTGCAACATATGCTTCATTTCTTGGCACATATTATCAACTGTTATGGAATCCACCCTCTTTTCTTTGGTCATCATATCTACCACAAGTTCACAGTAATCTCGAAAAGATAAGAGATCTTGGATCTCTTCCTTTAAGGCATAGTATTCCATGAGATACTGGAATGATCCCTTCATCTTCTTTCCACATGAAATGTTTCCATACCATTTAGACATAGGTAGATCAAATCCTATGTCCTATTCAAACATATGTTCAGCAAAGTAGTATTCTTCAAACCTCTGCAAATAACAATCTCCAACAGAGGACATTTCCTCTTCTTCATATGGCTCAAAATCTTCTTCAATCACTTGTAGGAGCCTCATACTGCACTTTTGAATATTTGTTCTGCAATATTCTTCAACAATGAGCTTCTTTCTTTCCATAGGGGTGGAGGAAAGGGATATGATACCACTGTAATATCCCAGCCAAAATATATTGGAATCTCAACTCAAAACTGTTAATTTTAATTCAGATTTTTACTAGTAAGATTGAGACAATTTATGTAAATTGAACAATGACAATTCTGACCACTGGAAACCCAAACCCAAGGATGATAGGAGAACCTTTAGGTTCTTATTTTTGTATGGGATAGTGTGCAGCAGAAAAATTTGACAGAGGTAACAAGGTTTATGGATCCTTTGTACAAAGCACAGAGACCATTTATGTTTCGAGCATCGGATACCATCGAAGTCTACCACAATACTTCTGGGTGCATCCGCATATACAAACTAGATTGGGTTAGATGGATAATATTGGAAAGGGAATATTTTAGGGGCTAATCTTAGCCCATGGGCTAGATTTAGGGGTTTTAATTTTTTAGTGGGCTATTTTTTAATCAAACCAGCATTTACTATGATTAGCCCAAATTTTATGTATTTATTTTTACTAAATGGCACATTAGCCCTATAAAATATATAAAGGGGACACTAAATTGAACCATTTTGCCCCTCTCTGATACGATTTCAATCTCCCATCGCCGAGTAAAATAACCCACTCGCTCTAATTTGCCCAAATTTATAGAAATAGCAGTTGTTGAGGGTAAATTCACCCAATTTATAGAAATGGTAGTTGCTGAGGGTAAATTTGGCCACCTATTTACCCCAATTTGACTTCCCATGTCACACTCTCAACCCCATCCCATCAGCAACTGTAGATTTAAATGAATAAATAAGCCGACATCATTGCAATTAACATGTATAAATAAACTCAAAAATAAAAGAAAAACCAAAAGACAACTTGTGGTATTGTGAAGACAAGTTTTTTGTGGTATTGCTGAGAGGTTTTCTACGAATCGTTTAGATATGTTTGAGTTACGATTCTTTGATATCATTCTCCAAACTAGTTGTTAGTAGCAATGGTAAAACAGGTTTTCCAATTTGGAGATCAAGAAACGGCTGACATCAAATTTGGAGATCAGGAAATGGTAAAACAGGTGTTCCAATTTGGAGACCAGGAAACGACTGACATCAAATTACACATTATCGGTAAAGACGGAGATGAAGGAAACCCTATGTACCTTCATTCTCAAATTCTGAAAAAATCAAAATTTTATGAAGCCCGACTTTCTAATCGTTGGTCTTTACAGGATGAGCGCCCACTTGAACTGAAGATAACAAGTTATGTTGATCCATATATTTATGTTAAATGTTTTCAGCTCATGTATTCTTGTGAAGCAAACGAGTGCTTTAATTTCTTCGGTGATGTGGATGAAGCCCTGGCTATTCTACCATTTTTTCTGAAATAGTGTTTCATGAGGGCATACACAAATGCATGACATATTTGGATGTTGTTGCTTGGAGTCCAGATAAAGAAACCAAACTTCAATCCATGCTATCTTCTTTGCAGATAAACATTTTTCCAGAGCTAGCTGCGAGGCTTAGTATGAGTAACGGAGATTTAGGGATGCTAAGACAGAGTTTACAAGACATGTTTTATGTGATTACTATGCGTTGTTGGTCACCCTATATGTCAGTTAATTAAAGCTAACACACAGAATGGTCAATATAAATTGTCAAACCCAGGAAGGTCTTCTATTTCAAAGGCAATAAGCATAGTCTATGCATAAACAAATCAAGCAGTTGATTTACTGAATGTAAATAATGATCCTACCTATGTGTCCAGCCAACTCATTCCCTAAGAACACTAATCTAATTCACATATCTAAGAATCCAAAAGAAAGCAACTTCCCTACATAAATCAACCCAGCAAGTTAATGATCTAATGTCGAAATGAAACTAGATTACTTTTGCAAGAAGTTAAATCCTATAATTATCAAACTACAGCATTCAATCTTTACCAAAATGATCTATCCAGTAGCTACTGTAACTCTACCATTATCTATCTAATCTATGAATGTAATTGAAGATACAACAGCAACCAGAATTAAAACACAAGCTTGAACTCTAATTGATAATTTAATGGAAATCCTAGAAAGCATAAACAACTAGAAGATAATTGGAATTGAGCTTGGATGTCACAGCTGATTAAAGCACACATGCAATTAAGTAGATTAACCTACACAGTCGATTGTCACACCACTCTGTTACAGCTATTCAAGATGCAATTACAAAATACCAGAAAGGAAAGCTAAACTCTGTTACAGCTACCAATAATGTATTCAATCATTCCACACCACACAATAGAAGTAAAACTAAACTACTTTACCTACTTAAACCGGCTATCTCTGTGAGAAGGTGGGCCCTGGCCTTCTAACAGAGATGCCGAGAGTCACAACAAATTAAGACACAGAAATGAAGAACTCTACTCTCATATTATTGATGGAAGATCGTGAGTCTCAGTGCTCTGTTACAGCTTACACAAGTAATGATTGTCCAACCCCAGGCTACGAGAGCCTTCTGGAATTTATACAAAGGAAATAGAGTTTCAGATCCACTAAAATTGCGCAGCAATGAAGATCTATGATCTTCATGCTGCGGATTTATAGCTAACTGATACAGCGTATTAAACAGGGTTGTTAATTCTGAAAGATGTTGTTGCTTTGATAGTTAATGGATTCAGCAGACTCAGCAACTGGAACGCCACTTGTCTGTCGCAGCTAGGCCCTACTTCAGTGGAATCTGTTACAGTGGGGATCTGATACAGCTTGCGTGGAGGATGTGTTGTCCCTTGGAGTATGAGAAATTAGGCCTGAAAGAGTAACAGCTGGCACTGTTGGGATGATACACCTGCGCTTTAGACTTTGGCTAAATGAAATCACACAGATCAGTATAAACCAAGGACTAAAATCCATAATATTTAACAATCTTAGGCATAAAAATAAATAAGGAAATAACAAATTATACCTGTCAATATCATTGGTTGATCTGGAAAAGACATGGATATAGCTCATGAAAGTAGGATGGAATCAGGGAAAAATGATGTAATAAAGGTGGCCAAAAAAGGGCATTTCCTAAACCCAACATCTCCCCCCAACTATCCAATTACATGTCCTCATGCAACAACCTCCCTTAATCCGAATCTGAGTCTGAGTGGAATCTGTGGAGATTTGTAAGATTGTAAGCAAGTTCTAGTGCCTCCCCTCGAGGAACAAACCCATAGCAGGATACCCAATGCCCCCACCACAACTCTTCTTCTTCTAATGTTAGAGCATAGCTGGTTCTGTAAGAATTGCTTATAGGCAACCAAATGAAAGGGAATTTGAATCTCAAACCAAGCCACAAAGACCCACACCTTTCCATGCACCCCACATATCTAGGAATCCTTTTCAAAGCTTGCCTAAAATTTTCAAAGCCATATGGATCCATTTCCTTAAGAGATGGGGAAGAGTACAGCCATCTGTATTCACTACCTTCCAGGGCACTCTGCTGCATATTGAGGATCATTGGGACACATGTGGTAAGGAGTCTATCTCGCAGTCTCTCGAAATATTGGGCAATTGATGGAACCCTGAGAGTTTTAGTATGATTTTCCATGAATGCTGATGGATTCTGAGGTTCCCCCCTAATCCAAAGAGTAGAATTCTCCTCATTCCTAAGGATGGTTTGGAAAGAATCTCGCCATCTTACATGATTAATGACAAAGGAGGAAAATTCCCTCAGCTGAATATCCCCTAGAATAGGTAAAGGATTAGATGGAAAGTCAATGTAGCAAGCACTGTCATGTAAATACAATTCACATAACAAATGCTGGTCCTCAAAGTCACTCTTCAGAAAAGTCTCCAGAAACTGAGTAGCTGTTGCCAAATCAAATGATCTCCCATCCTTGAGAGCTCTTAATTGGAATAAGGTTGTTTGCTCATGGAGAAAAACAGGGTAAGAGGGGGATGGAGCCTTGCAACTCAACAATTCTATAGAGAGAGTGTACATTTTATCTTTTTCTTGTTGCAGGGACTTAAGTTTCTTCAATCCTTCCATTTTTTCTAAAGTTTCTCCCACCGGAGTTTTTGGAAGAATAACTCCTCATCCCACTTTTCTCTCAATCCCTTAATGACATTCCTATGTTCCTGGAGAGAGATCGTACCTGTTCTGAACTATTCACTCCACTTGAGCCATTTATCCAACTCGATATTTAACCAGAGAACCTTCTTCTGTAGCCATTGAATCTTTCTCTCTTCTATGTCCTTCTCATCATCAGAATCCAAATAAATGACTTCCTTACCTTGCCTTGACACTGTGACAGTTTCATCCTCTAGTGGGGTTGCAGTGGTCTGTGCATGTAGTGCAATCTCATCCATGGGTTTTAGGGATGCTGGTTCTTGTGTAACAGCATTCTTTATTTCCATATCCACCTCAGCTTCCTCAGTCTGTGTTACAATTTCAGTCAATATTCTTAGGGTTGTTGGTTCTTGTGTGACAGCACCCTCGTTCTTTATTTCGATCTCAGCCAGCTCAGTTTGTGTTGCCACTGTAGCAAATGATTTAGGAAACACTGGTTCTTGTGTAACAGTGTTTTCCTCCTGGTCTTTGATATCAAATGTTGCTATCTGAATTACAACTTCACTAGACATTTTCAAGGGTATTGGTTCTTGTATAACAGTCCCTTGTTCCTCAATTTCTTTGAGCTGTTGAGATTGTTTCTAGTTTATATCAAATTTTTCTGACTGATGAGACTGGTCCTGAAGAAGCTCAGTATCCCCTGATGGCTGGGACTGTACTGTTTCATCCCCTAAATTCAAATCAGGGATTTCTTCAATTCCTGGCTCATTTTCCCCTATCAATTCGATTCCTAGCATTCCTTCTTTCACCTCCTCTATCTGCACATGATTTTGTGATGAAAGTCCCAACACAACAACTCTGTGTCCTGCTGCAGAAAATATATCTCCACACTCTGGACAAATAGTATCCCCATACTTCTCATTTTCAAATGCAAAAGATGGGTCGTCCAAGAAATTTGCAGCATTTGCTAATGTATTCAAATTTTTCTCTGCTTGTTTTCCAGCTACTCCCTTCCATATTTCCAGCTCATTTCGCAATATCTGCACCTCCTCTTTCAATAATTTCATTTTCAAGAAGGAGATTTTCAATTTGAGGTTCTTCTCTAGGAGGTTCCTGCATAACAGTAGATGTCTTAGGGTTCAAAATGGGAATCTCTAAATCTATTTCTGTCACAGGTATTTTCTCCACCCAAGATGGCTCCCTATTTTCTCTAACTCGTCCCGTTGTCCCTGCTACTCCTGCTGCCTCTGCTGTCTCTGCTAGGGGTGATTCAATATTACCCCCAGTTGCATCCATTATCTCCACTTCTTCTGTTGTTTTTTCTATCACATCTGCTTCTTTTGCTGCTGCTGATTGAGTCCTTCTTCTCACCATTCCCACTGGGTGTTCCTCCATGCCTACTGCTATTGGTGCTTTAATAGTTCTGATTTTCCTTTTATTTGTTGCAGTAGGTGTCTGGCCCCTATTTCCTGATCTTACTCCTCGTTTCTTTGACACAGGGGTCCCTACCTCAGTCTTTTCTTATTCAATAATGGTACCCCTTATTTCTGAAGAGGATTCAACTTCCAAAAATTCCACAACCCCTTATTCTGATGTCCTTCCCTTTGAATTTATGTTTCTGTAATTGCATCTTCAACTGTCGCAGCTTCAACAGCTGCTCCAGTTTCAGCTTCTTTTAATTGAATATCTTCTTCTGCAGTTACAGATTCTACTCTTTCTTCCTCCTGATCCAGTGTTTCCATCAAAATTTCCCCTACTACAGGTTTTTCTGTTACTGCTGCTTCTCCTTTATTTACTTCCCCTTAGTCATTGACCTGGTTTTTTGTTGCTCCAACCTCTCCCCCAACTGGGTTTGAGGAACTCCGGTCCTCACTATCTTCACCAGCACCCCCCTCTTCCAATACGGGTTGTATGATTGGTGCATCTCCAACAAAAAATTGCTCCTAGGTTAAATTACAAATTGCAATGGCTCTTAGGACCAATAACTTAATTAAGCCATGATTAGTAAGGGAGGAAACTGGGTGCTGGGTAGTTCTTGCATATCCAGCCATGGTTTGTAGGGCTTTAAGCAGATAGAATGGTATATTAACTAAATTACCATGGCGTAAATGAGACAGTAAGGGAATTTCAGAGAAGGAAACAACTTGGTACCTACCTCGACAAGAAATATATCTTTTCACAAATATTGCCACTTGATTCCAAGGTGGTGGTAAGGATGCCAGTTCCAACCCATGGCGCTTTGGAATGACCTACACTCCCACTGACAAAAACTCCCTCACCGCATTTGCATTATGTACCTTCCGTCCAAATAGCCTCCTCCCAACCATGGGTAAACCAGTAACGTCAGCTATGATTTCCTCTGTAGCATCCACGTGCAATCCTCTCACCTCAGAGTGAGTATCATTCAGGTTGAGGGCAAATTGCAATGCGGTTTCTGTGTGAAATCTATTCAACCATTCAAAATATGCCATCCAACATGTTGCTATGAAAATATTGAGAACCTCTGCATTGGCACGTACAGCGTCTGTATTTACTGGTTCATGTCTGACTGGGTTTCCCATTTTAATCTCTCCTCAATGTTCAAAATTCAACAATTTTCGGTTTAGAAGTGGAAAGTTGCAGCTTACGAACATGCAAAGGGTCGTTGGGGTTCAAAAATCGGGTTTTAGGCCAGTCTGCGCCAGTATGAACGTTCTATTGAAGCGATGAAGTTGGCGGATAGGAGTAACAGGTGCAAAATCGGGTAAGGTGACGGAGAATAATTACAATTATGACCTTAACATAATTCTTAAAGTGTAATTCGCATGGGTTCATTAATCAAGGGTTGTGACAGGACATAATCGTTATTACCGTATTAATTTTCTGCCAAATCATGTAAAAGATGGGATCTGTACCTTGCGTTTATGAGTTTGAGCCATGGATTAATCATTACAACTGGCCATTGTCCTTGCGGGCATAAATTCACATGTGCCGAAGTGACGTGGCCACTGCCACTCAGGCTAACAGCTACTCAAGGCATCCGAAATTTCCTTCGTGGCGAACCATAATTGGATCTTGTGGAGCGAGCGCCAAAACTGATGCCTAGTCACATCATTATTGGAATCATTAATCGGAGAGCAGACAAACTGGCGGAGTATCCGCTGCGAAATCTATTAGAATAAGCGGAAAACGGCGGAGTCGCAGCTGTACGGAAGGAGCGAGAATGAAGTGTAAAGAACGGAATCGCAGCTGCTAGATTTAGAAGAATCAATCAAGGATAGCGGAGTCACAAATGCCATGTTTAACGGAATGGACAAAGGTAGCGAAGTCTCAGCTACTGGAAAGGAGTAAAAAATGAAGCGGAAATGGCGGAGTAAAAGCTTCCAACTTAGAAAGGTAAGTAGAAATAGCGGAGTCGCAGCTACGAAATTTGAAAGGTAAACAAAAATAGCGGAGTTGCAGCTGCGGAATTTGGCAGAACGGGCAAATGTGGCGGAGTCGCAGCTACGAAATTTGGCAGAACGGAAAAATGTGGTGGAGTCGTGTTGATGTATATGTAACTTCGGAATGTATTTCATATATGTATTTCATATATATTTGTTGTACCCTTATAAGAGATGTGTTATTCCTCTATAAGGAAGTGTCGTCATGTGTATTGACAAGTGTCGCAAGTGTGTGAACTTGGCGATGGGTTATTAGACCACCATGTGTGGGGTCGGCCCTGAAATATATATTATATGGTTGATGTACCTAGCTAGACAAGTCGGCCCCATAAGGTCTCTAGGAAAACAGACAAGTATAAATATAGATCGGGAAATCTTTATTTTGATCATTGGGAAACTCATACTTCTCTCACTCAGAAAGTGGTGCACTATTGAGGAGGAGGATCATCTGCTACTAGGAGACTATCTCAGTGTATTTTGGTTGTACTTTGGTTGAGACATTGCTCTCTCTATCTCTGAGGAAGTTGTGGGGTTTTTCACCTTAGGGTTTTCCCCACGAAAACTCTATGTCTCTTGTCTCTCATACTTTTGATTCTTATGATGATTGTCATGCTTGTTATGATTGATATGCATTGATATACTGTACATGTTATTCTCTCAGTAAACATCCTAGAGTATTGTGAATTAATGCTCAAAATTTAACAAGTCGCAGCTACGAAATTTGAAAGGTAAACAGAAATAGGCGGAGTCGTAGCTACGGAATTTGGCAGAACGGGAAAATGTGGCGGAGTCATAGCTATGAAATTGGCATAATCGGGCAAATGTGGCGGAGTCGCAGCTACGTCCAACTGTAGTATGAGCAAATTTTATCTGTGAAAGACCACGAATTATCCATCTTCTTCAAAGAGCTTTATTAGATCAGGAACAAATATGGGGTGTCTGTAGTCGTCCGGCCCAGTCACGACTACTACTCCTCCAATAAGTTCCTGCACACAGTTCTTCAAAACAAACCGATCAAGTGCAAGAAAAATTAAAAATAGATAAAATACAGAATGAAAGAAAAACCAATTATTTATGTACAAAAATATGTGTGGAAATTGCAACATTTTACGAATTCACAGGGTTTAAAAATCCCTGCCCCGACATTAACTGATACTCTGGATCAACTGCAACTTGGGAAATAAAAGCCTCCCTTGAGATCGGCCTATGATATAGTCGCAGCCGATGACAATTTGCGAATAATGGTACTTTGTTCTCGTCAATGGTGATCAACCGAACTGTTCCATCGTCAAATACCCGATCTATCTGATAGGGTCCCAACCAATGGGTGTGCAATTTGCCTTTAAAATCCCTCTTAAACCGTGAATCATACAACAGGGCCCAATCTCCTTCCTGGAAGACTCTTTTCTTTATAAATATGGCATGCCATCTAGAGCACTGTTGTTGGATTAGAGATGTATGATGTACTATAGTTGTGCGCTTCTCATCCAATTCATTGAGCTGATTCAGTCGATTCCTCTGTGCCTCTGATAAATCCATATTTGCTTCAACAGTTGTTTTCAAGGTTCTGATTTCAAATTCAATTGGAAAAATAGCGTTCTTGCCATACACTAACTCATATGGGGAAAAACCAATGGTGTTACGCCAAGTGGTACGATAGGCCCACAGTGCCTTTGGAAGTCTTTCAGCCCAATCTTTATGATGGCTCTTCACTATTTTTGTCATAATAGCCTCGATAACCTTGTTTGTGCCCTCCACCTATCCATTGGCCTGTGGATGATATGGTGAGTTTATTCTGTGCTGAATATGAAATTTCTGTAACAGTGCATCCAGCTTATGAGATACAAACTGTGGTCCATCGTCTGTAATGATCTCCTTAGGTACTTCAAACCGAGTAAAAATCTCTTCATATAGGAAATCGATCACAGCCTGATCGTTGGCCTTGACCAAGGCTACAGCTTCTACCCATTTAGTCATGTAGTCTGTGCAAACCAAGATATGAACTTTCTGCTTTGAGGGAGGGTTGATAGGCCCTACAAAATCTAGAGCCCACCTATCAAACGGTTCAACCACAAGATGTGGCTGTAAAGGCATCTCATCTAATATGTTGGGTTGGCCCATCCTTTGGCAGTTATCACATGCCTGAACATACTTCTTCGCATCTTTGAACAATGTAGGCCAGAAATAGCCCATTCTCAAAACTTTATGACCTATCCTCTTGTCAGCAAAATGTCCCCCACAGGGCTCATCATGGAAAGCTTTAAGAATGCTGAATATTTCATCTTCTCTAACACATCTTCTGATTTCTAAATCAAGCCCTGTGTAGAAAAGATGGCCATCAATCCAGCAGTACCTAGCACTCTATTGTATGATCTTCCTTCTTTCTCTCTTTGACATATGTGATGGAAGCTTACCTGCAGCCAAAAAGTTAGCAATATCTGCATACCATGGGGAATGAGCTGATACTACAAACAAATGTTCGTCAGGGAAGGAATCTTCAACTAGTAAATTGTCATCACTGTTAGTAAGTCGAGATAAAAAATCTGCAACAACATTTTCCTTTCCTGGTCTATCAATAATTGTAATATCAAATTCCTGTAACACTAACAGCCATCTAGTAACTCTAGCATTCGTGATTGGTTTATTCATTAAATACTTGATAGCAAAATGATCAGTGTGCACAAAAGTAGAATATCCAGTAATATAATGTCTAAACTTATTGATGGCATAAACAATGGCAAGAAATTCTTTTTCTGTGACAGTATAATTCAGTTCAGCAGGAGATAGATTTTTACTAATGTAGTAAATAGCATAAGGAGCATTACCTTCTTGTTGTCCCAAAACTGCTCCAATGGCAGTATCTGAGGCATCTGAAGAAATTTGAAAAGGCAGAGCCCAATTGGGCCCTCTTAAGATGGGTGCTGTAGAAATCCTCTTTTTTAGCTCAGTAAACGATGTTTGGCATGCATCATTCCAGACAAACTGTGCATTCTTCATCAACAGAGTGAACAAAGGAGAAGCTATCTTGGAAAAAATTTCTATGAATCTTCTGTAATAGCCAGCATGCCCCAAGAAGCTACGTGCATCCTTCTGTGTTCCAGGAGTTAGTATATTTTCAATTACCTTGATTTTGGATGGATCTACCTAGATACCATCAGAAGAGATGAAGTGCCCAGCACTATGCCCTCACTCATCATCATGTGTCACTTTTCAGTGCTCAAAGAGAGTTGGCTTTGTTCACAGCGTTTCAGGACCTTTTCTAAGTTCTTCAGTGCTTCTTCATAACTGTCACCATATGGAGTAAAGTCATCCATAAAAATTTCCATGCAATCATTCACCATTTCTGAAAAGATTCCAATCACTGCTCTCTGAAATGTAGCTGGTGTGTTGCACAACCCAAAAGGAAGTACTCGGTATGAAAAAGTCCCCCAAGGACAAGTGAAAGTGGTTTTGTCTTGATCTTCTGGAGCAATCTGAATCTAGTTATAGCCACTAAAGCCATCCAGAAAAGAGAAATACTTCTTCCCGAACAAGGTATCAAGGACCTGATCAATGAAAGGTAAGGAGAAATGGTCCTTCTGCGTTTCCTTGTTCAATTCTCTGTAATCCACGCAAACCCTCCATTTCCCATTCTTCTTTGGTATGATCACAAGTGGAGAAACCCACTCACTGTCTGAAATTGGATATATGAATCCAGCTTCCAACAGTTTCTAGATTTCCTCTTTCACTATGTCTCTCAGGTTTGGGTTCATCCTTCGTTGGGGTTGGCATACAGGCCTGGAGTCGCTCTTAATATAGATGTGATGAGTGCACAGATGAGAAGGAATTCCTTTCATGCCTGTGTACTCCCAAGCAAAATCTCCCCTACACTGTTTCAGTAGAGTGACTAGCTGTTCCAGCTCGCTAGATTCCAGATTAGGATTGATATTCAATGTTTTTCCTCGCTCAATTTCCACTGGAACACTCTTCGAATTCTTAAGTACTAGAATTGCATTATCATCACCGATCAGAGTTTATTCTGTAATATTTTCTTGTTCTGTTGCAGCTAAAGTACTGTCCAAGATATGATAGAAATTCTTATTGACTGACGTGGGCTCACTGATGAAACTATTAATGGCATCATCCTCTGTTTCATCTTTAAATGTCAAGGCTCTCCCTATGGTTAATAGTGGCTGCACACCCTCTTCCTCCTCCAAATCTACCCAAAATGGAGTCTCAGCTTCTATCCGTGGTCGAGCTGGAGGGTACAGGGTTAGATTCTTGATCTCATTCCTGTCTGAAATAGTCACAGAACTTGACCAGCAGCTGATACAGGCATCAGCTGTGGCCAACCATGGTCTTCCCAGGATCAGTGGGTGTCCCACGAGTATTCCCACGAGTCAGTGAGATTACGAGGTCATCTAGGATTCCTTCAGGCTTGATCGTTAATCTATCAGCAAGTTCCAAAAAAGTAGGGGTTGGCCGAAGATTAGTGAGTCCCAATTTCTTCACAATCTCTATGGTCATAACGTTAATAGCTGCTCCCAAATCCACCAAGACATTTGGAATTTGTGTGTTCCCTATATGCACTGTAACAGTCGGGTTCCCAGGGTCATCGTACTTTGCCACAGGGGCCTTCCCCATTATTAATTCTGAAAGTTTTCCCAACACATGGAAAGTGGGGGGATCCCTAGGCCTTCTTCCTGGTTTCTTAACACACAAGTCTTTAACTATCTTAGCATAAATGGGCACATCATGAAGGGCCTATAATAGTGGAATTTTAACATACAGATTTTTCAACTCTCCCACGATATCAAATCAGGGTTGTTCCACTATTTTCTGCAGTTGCAATCGTTCAGGATATGGTGGTTCTCTATTCAACTATGTAGGCTGTGACACATTGTGTGTTGCTTCCTCAGTTTCAGCTGCTGCTTCAGTAGGAGTATCATCATCCTCAATAATGGGTCTTGTTGAATTAACCATGTTCTCATAGTGTTGATTTACTCCAGTTCCAATCACTGGGGGTGACACATCCTTAGTGATAATAGGCTCCACTACCCTTCCTGATCGTAATTTTATATCATTGCAGCGAATATGAGTAATGGAATACGCAGGCATGTTGGCAGTCTCAAATTGATGGACTGCTTTATTGTTTCGGTTGGGGTTAGGTTGTGCAGGTAGTTGTGGTCGAAGTGGTGAATTCAAAGGTGCGGCATTATTTTGGAAAGGGAGTTGTGGTTGCTGATACTGTTGAGGAGGGTACTGTTGATACTGAGTCTGGTGATGGGGAAAGTTATTTCCTTGGTAAGAGTTTCTCCAGTTGGAATTCCAAGGAGCTTGGTTTGATTGTTGTGGCCATGGTGTCCATGAATTAGGATTTTGCATTGGGTTTTGAGATGGAGGCCGCTGGCTGTTGGAATAATGTGAAGGGAATTGTGTATTCATATTATGCATGTTGTTCATTCCATTCATATTATGCAAGAAAAATGTTGGATCTGGATTCATACCTTGGTTTCTAGGCTGCCATGGTTTCTTCTGTGTCATAAAGTATGTTGGCTCTACATCCGGAATAGATGCCTGGAGGACTGCTTTAACCTTAGGTAATGATGGACACTCCTTAGTATCATGCTCGAGTTCACATATCCTGCATACCTCTGCTTTTTCCAACGGGCACTCCTTCAGTGGATGATTCTTTCTACATTTAGGACAGAATACCCCAAGTGTAAGATCTTCTACTACTTGTTTCTATTTTTCCCTCATGGCATCCAGCTCTGAGGAAAGGGAGCTCATCATGTCTATTTTAAAGTTCTCTAGTAGGTTGCCTATTTCTACTCGAGTGGCACCTCCACTAGCTGACTTCTGAGTCCTAGTAAAGACATCCTGGTCTCGGTCTTTGTCTCGTTTGCTGGTTCTGGAAGATCCCCTGGAGTACCTTCGACATAATTCAATAATATTTTCAAAAGGTTCCTTCGAGATATCCCCTTTCCCCAGCAGATTCAACATATCAAGGCAATCTTCTCTAATTCCTCTTAGCAAGATAATCTTGAGCACATCCTTGCCAATCTCAGCATGACCAGATCTTTGCAAATTGTACAGCAATCTCTCCACAAAGTCTTCCAAACTCTCTTCATCCTTCTGAACCATTTTGAACAACTCTTCCTTTCTATCTCTAGTTCTGCAATATTATTGATATTTAGAAAGGAAGGTGTTCTTCATTTGGTCCCAAGTAGTAATGGTCTCACGACCCAAACTCATGAACCAGCGCAGAGCATTTCCTTTCAAGGTGGCTAGGAATAGCTTCATCTTCTAAGCACTAGAGGTGTAATCATAGTTGCAACAGAGGATATCAAACTCAAAAAGAAACTCATTAGGATCCTCAGAGGACTTACCATGAAAATTAGGGAGCACTGATGGTGAGATATTCTTCATAGGAGTTGCTCCAGGTGTCTAGAGGATAGGGAATTCTAATGTAGCCACCATATTACCAGGCTAATTATTTTCTCCTTCTTCCTCCCGACGATCCTCATGTTCATTCTCACCCCCTTGTTCTCTACCAACCATGGTTCTAGTCCAAAATTCAACAGTCTCTTTTATGCATTCTTCCTCTGCTTTAGCTTCTTCTTCTTTTCTCCTCTCTTCTCTTTGCCTTCTTTCTTCCTCTGATATTTTGCGAGTCTCCAACCACACCTCTTTAGTAACTTTGGTTCCGTCAATATGATAAATCTCCTCTCTATCTGGTACACCTATAGTACTTCCCTTATCTTCAGGGGGTTTACTTTCTGCAACAGGAGTTGAAGGTCCCGTTATGTTCTCCACTGTGGATGTTGAATGTTCAAGATTGGGAGGAACATAATTTCCCCTACCTATAGAGTTCCGCGATGGTCTAGTGGAAGAATCAGCTCTAGCAATTATCTCATCAATATATGTGTGTCTTCCCTGACCTGCATTATAACCTCGACCTCTTCCACCTGCAATGTTAGTATTCAGAGGGGGTTCCCGATTTGTTTTTCTTATATTCATGCATGTTGTAAAAATTGAACTAAAATAAAATCAAATGAGACCAACTACTAACTCTGTCTATCTATTACCATCCCCGGCAATGGCGCCAAAATGTTGGCCACCCTATATGACAATTAATTAAAGCTAACACACAGAATGGTCAATATAAATTATCAAACCCAGGAAGGTCTTCTATTTCAAAGGCAATAAGCACAGTCTATGCATAAACAGATCAAGCAGTTGATTTACTGAATGTAAATAATGATCTTACCTATGTGTCTAGCCAACTCATTCCCTAAGAACACTAATCTAATTCACACATCTAAGAATCCAAAAGAAAGCAACTTCCCTACATAAATCAACCCAACAAGTTAATGATCTAATGATGAAATGAAACTAGATTACTTTTGCAAGAAGTTAAATCCTATAATTATCAAACTACAGCATTCAATCTTTACCAAAATGATCTATCCAGTAGCTATTGTAACTCTACCATTATCTATCTAATCTATGAATGTAATTGAAGATACAACAGCAACCAGAATTAAAACACAAGCTTGAACTCTAATTGATAATTTAATGGAAATCCTAGAAAGCATAAACAACTAGAAGATAATTGGAATTGAGCTTGGCTGTCACAGCTGATTAAAGCACACATGCAATTAAGTAAATTAACCTACACAGTCGACTATCACACCACTCTGTTACAGCTATTCAAGATGCAATTACAAACTACCAGAAAGGAAAGCTAAACTCTGTTACAACTACCAATAATGTCTGCAATCATTCCACACCACACAACAGAAGTAAAACTAAACTACTCTACCTACTTAAACCGGCTATCTTTGTGAGAAGGTGGGCCCTGGCCTTCTAACAGAGATGCCGAGAGTCACAGCAAATTAAGACACAGAAATGAAGAACTCTGCTCTCATATTATTGATGGAAGATCGTGAGTCTCAGTGCTCTGTTACAGCTTACACAAGTAATGATTGTCCAACCCCAGGCTACGAGAGCCTTCTGGAATTTATACAAAGGAAATACAGTTTCAGATCCACTAAAATCGAGCAGCAATGAAGATCTATGATCTTCATGCTGCGGATTTACAGCTAACTGATACAGCGTATTAAACAGGGTTGTTAATTCTGAAAGATGTTGTTGCTTTGATAGTTAATGGATTCAGCAGACTCAGCAACCGGAACGCCACATGTCTATCGCGGCTAGGCCCTACTTCAGTGGAATCTGTTACAGTGGGGATCTGATACAACTTGTTTGGAGGATGCGTTGTCCCTTGGAGTATGAGAAATTAGGCTTGAAAGAGTAACAGCTGGCACTGTTGGGCTGATACACCTGCGCTTTAGACTTTGGATAAATGAAATCACATAGATCAGTATAAACCAAGGACTAAAATCCATAATCTTTAACAATCTTAGGCATAAAAATAAATAAGGAAATAACAAATTATACCTGTCAATATCATTGATTGATCTGGAAAAGACATGGATATAGCTCATGAAAGTAGGATGGAATCAGGGCAAAATGATGTAATAAAGGTGGCCAAAAAGGGGCATTTCCTGAACCCAACATGCGTCCTGGTAATCTAGATCCCGCGGAATTGGACCAATATATCATAGGATACTTTGAGGCCACAAATACATACTCAACTAAGGCTGTTGCAGATACCTGCAGTTCTGCACTGTTGAAAGAGTTTCGTTTGATGGTAGACCAAATTAAACTCTCTAACTCTCAGTCACGCATTGAATCACTAAACAATGACGTCCATGGTGCCTGGTATTGGTCTGATCTATTATGGTTGTTTCATCTCATACGACGCTATGATTGGAAACTCTACGAAACTTGTGTTGAACTATTTTGCGAGGATGATTACCTTTCTCATTCACTAAGTGCAGTTGGTGTCCAAGAAAAATTAGATATTTTACTTAATCTGATTTTGAATCCAATGGTGAAGGAAGAGATAATTACTCCTCACTCATTTAGGGTTTCATTCCTGAAAATGTGGCTGCGTCAGATGGTGAGATTAACTGTTTGTGTGGGTAGCGCTGAGAAATCTAAGGCTTTGGAGAGTGGGATTATGGATCTGGCCAACACCCTTCCACTTCATCATCATAAAACAATTTACAACATTTGGAAAGACGTTTACGGAGATTTAACATTGGACAGATGTAATCCGATCAGGTGGTGGGCTATAGGAAATGGATTTGGAGAAAATCAAATTTACCGAGAAGAAGATAGTTGTTGTAGGCTAGTATATGGACTTAGTTTTCCACACCCTTGATCTTGCGTTCTCTTCCATGGGATTTGATTTAATTTCAAAAGGCATTGATAAAGCTAAGAAGTATGTCATCTTGAAGGTGTATGCAATCCTTTACTGTATGTCTACATGAAAATTCAAGAAAGTAGCTCAAATATTTCTGGATTCTATTTCAACATTCAAAACCTCTTACCTTTTCCCGTATGATATGTTCATATTCTACATTATGCTGACAAGTATCATCTCACTTGATAGAGTCTCCCTAAGGTAAAAGGTATTGAATTTTTTTAGACATCTTCGTGGTGTTGCTATTTTTTAATGTATTGAAAAACAAATTTACTAATTTACCGAGGTACCATATTGTAGGTGGTGCATGCACTCAATATTTTGATAGTTCCTTGAGCAATGAGGATGAGGATTTTGTATATTTACTTGAAAAATGCTTGTATTCGAGCGAAGCAAGTGTATCATAGGTATTATATGGGTCAAATTCTATAAATGGTTATTTTTTATTATTTTTGGGTGTTCGAGGATGGTTTTAAGTCTTGGAGAAGGGAAATACTTGGACATTGAATCTATGCTATATGCTTTTAGTTTTTATTGTCTTGTCAACTGATGCATTTTTATTATATTGTATTTCCTGTCAATTGAAGAGGCCTTGAGTCACCATTATTTGACAAGTATGCATGGCATCAATGAAGAACCTATATGCCTTACTCCTTTCAACTTTGATTTTGAGTAGGGATCGTTTACTTAGAAACATATAAAACAACTTATATGGAGGAAATCGCTTAGCCTCAATGCAAACATGAAGCAATAGCCAAAGCAAACGAACTTGCTATTTATCTATTTGTAATCCTTCTTTGTTGGTTATGTTAATATGTTTCTACAATGCAATCCATCTCTTGGTTTGTTGTTGCAATAAAGTTTGCAGTTGTTGGAATTCAGTTGGATCTTATTCTTTAAAGGATTGGTAAAGGTAAATAAATGGATGGATATGTTTACTTGCATGTCTAAATAGATTGGGGTAGTTGTGTATTCCAAATATATTCCAGTTATTGGCCTCTATGTGATTATTATTATTAGACATCAAAATGTAATAAAAAAACTTAATAATATAAAGTAAATGTTTTTGTAAGAAGTTGTGTGGCAAGCATGCTCTCATATATATTTGGACATACAAGTGTTGCAAAATATGGTGCCATTTTTGGCATGACTAACAATGTTTGGTTGTTTTACACCTCATTTTTAAAAAAATAATAATAACTGGAAATTTGCAGTATATAATCTCAGTATATAATCTGGAAGTTGGTTATTTGGCTTAAAACCCCACATTTTTTCAATATAGACATCAATTTATTATTGTTTAGTGTTGTTTTGTATATATTTATAATATTATTATTGTTTGTATTTCTACAAGGCAGTGACCAAGCTACGTGCAACTCTTGTTCTTTCTAGTTTCTACTCCCTTCTTTGAGATTCCACGTGGATTTTTCTTAATTTTATCACCCTTCTTTAACTTAATGACTAGGGTTTGAGGATTTAGATGCATATGAATTGGTCAAAGGGTTTGAGACTTCAGAGTACTCTATTGATGGTATTTTATGTGATTGCAATAACAACTCGTAGGTTGATATTTTGGTTACTTAGGAGAATTGAAAAACATGGATTTTAGCCAAACCTAGTTTGGTGTAATTATATCATATGGAATTGATTGAAGAAATCCATTGTGAATAGGCAAGAAATCAAATAAAAATTATCTTAATTCAACAAGTACTAGATGATGGCTCTTTCTCTAGGATATTATAGTTTAATGAATATGTTTTTTTATTATTATATGTGGTTTATGCATTATTGAAAAATTCGCCAAGTCTTCATAATGTTTTATAATTTAATAAAAGATTCACCAAGACTTTACAAGGTTTTATAATTTAGTGAAAGATTCGCCAAGTTTTTACAAGATTTTATAATTCAATAAAAGATTCGCCGAGATTTTAAAAGATTATATAATTTGGTGTGACATTCGCCAAAAATATATATATGTATGTATTATTTAATTTGTAAAATAGCCTTCATATTTTCCTATGTATCATGGGGATTAGCCCAATTATTATACATAGAAATTTAGGGGGGGATCTTAAAATTTTCCTTGATATTGGATGAAATGAGAATTTTTGGATATCATATGGTGTCAAGCAACAGAAAGGAACAACATATGACAAAGGAATTAAGATTTGAGGATTTGTTACTGCAGTTTGAGGGAACCCACTAACCCTCTTACATTGAGAGACAGAAAGGTCATGATGGGACGGGATTCTATGGATTATATACTCTAAGAACCCCTTTGATAGTAATTTTTTTGAGTTCCCTCACCTCCTTATATTCCTTGGACTTTGATTTTGAGATATGAGACTTCCTCTTGATCAAATAAGGTTTGGATACCACCACTAAACTACCCTTAACCCCTACCCCTTCATCCTCAACATCGGATTTTCTTGGACATAATTTATGAGGTGGAGACATAAGAAGGACCTAGCATTTATTTACATCAACATACATATCACATTGAACCGGATATAACCCCACGTTAGACAACTGGGAAACTACGTAAACCATAGGCTTGACAGGATTCGAGTCAAATTCTAAAGGAGAGGAAAAAACAAGTTCAAGAACTGACTTATGAACCCCCTTTGAATCGAAACTATGTGAGGAAGTGCATATTCCACAACATCATTCAAAGGACTTGAGTCTAGTAACAATGGTTCCTTACCTTTACAGCCTTTAATAGAATTCATCATCGAGATCTCTGTCATGGGTTGAGACATTATATGTTAAGAAAGTCGATGTCAAAAATTCACCATCCTCCAAAGTGTTCTGCTTAATGCCTTCTACATCCTTAAAAAAATTTGGTAATGAAGCATCTACAACGTCCTCAAGTTTCCTTATCCACCTTTTCCACCTAGGTTTCCAACTATGCCTTTGTGCACTTCACTCTTTCCATAGGTTCCTAACTTCATGGCATTTTAAAGGGTAGAACAACACCTTCTAACAATCCAAATTTTGTACTAGTACCATATCACCCCCGGTGATTTCAAATATTGTTTGTAAACCATCCCTTATGTCCACTTCCACCACCACCCTTTCCATTTTATTTTCATCCAAGGACCGTAATTTTTCATCAATTGCTATGAAACGACCAATATGGCCTCCAATAGAGCTTAACATCCCTTCACTCCAGAACTCGAGCGACAGTCTCGGAAAAAGAACCCATACATGTTGTATATTAATAGGTTCTCTACACAGGTCAAATCTTGGTTCCCATCTCCCGAGCACTAGACTATATGGACCCCACAACCAATCCTGATTCAAAATTAAATCAACATGCTTTACACACCTAAATTCAAAAAAAATCCATCCCCGAAGTAAAAGGTGGAAGTGAGGAATGTATCCCAATAATTTATGCCAACCTATGTCCAACCACAACATTAAGGAACCCCCCCTTAACAATGTTACCAAATAATCTCCCAACCAAGGTTTGGCGACCCTCTACCTACACCCTACTGATATCAATGCCCAACATCAATTTTAGCCTTTATTTTGTATATCTCACAGATATTTTGTTTCCTTTGGACCTAGGTGCTTCCAAAATAGTCTTTAACTCCAAATTAACTATTTTAGCCTCTGCCTCTAGGACTAAACCTAAGCGCCTTGCCTCTGTTAAGCCCTAAATATGGGCACATTTCCCCCTATATTATGGTTCATTACATTATTTTTTATGTATGATTTGGTCCATTAGTGGTAATTGTCATTAGTATGGTTATATTAGTTATGTCGGATTGGGTCAGTTAGTTGGGATTGTACCCCTTAGTCTCCTATATATAGGAAGGAGACATTTCATTTGGAGTATCTCGTATTGTCTTGTCTTGTGTACTTAGTACATTGTATAAGGAGGTTTACCCCTAGAAGAGGATTTTTATTCAGCTATGTTCTTCAATAAAGTCATGGAGTACTCTCTTTGATCTATTTCTGATCTTTTCATACTCTTTTTGGGAATTTGTTGCATAACATTTGGTATCAAATCCCTTTCCTCGGGACTAGTTTCTTCAAACCGAGCCATATTGGAATTTTCTCTATAAAAAAATTTATACAAGGGTTCAAGGATCTAGACTTAAAAATCATATCAAAAAAAGGTCGATCTAACTTTGGTCCAAGTTTTAGATCCCAAAACATTACATGTTCGGATATATTCACTCCAGAATCTAGGGTTTCTGACTAGTCTAAAACATGTGTTCTAAGAAAAAAGGTCATATCTAGGGAATTAAAGATCCAAATTGAGGGATACCTTTTGCATATGAAAGAATATGTACCACAGTATCTTTTTTAGGATTTTAAACCTCGGATATGAAAAATTGGACACGTGGCATACCGTACAAGTTCGTTATTCTGGAAAGACCAAAAATAACAAGTGTTGGGAGATTCGCAATAAATTCTTATTGGTAAATACAGATTAGGTCATATCTGTGCCATTGGAAAGAGGATGAATCAAGATACAAAAGAACGAATTTTCATACCCAGAAGAGGAGAAATTTAAAATTTAAATTAGTTTCAAGTCGGCCTTAAAACAGGCTTCCAATCAGGGTTTGAAAAGGTACGCCATTTTTAATTTTGATTAACTTTGAGTAGAAGGATCTAATTGTGGTGACACCTAAGGTGTGATATATATTTATATTGCTCAAAATTCCACCAAAAGGAAGTCTAAAGACTCACACTCCATCCAAACCACCAGAGGATCCATCATCGACGTATGATGAAAGGGAAGACCTCTCTTTTCGAGTGTCCCAGTTGGAAGATATGATTAAAGGGTCTGCGAAAAAAGACTTGGATAATTTAGAGGAGAAGTTGAATAAAATAGAGTAAAATATGAAAGGTTCAATGAGAACAGTTGATTTACTCCAATTAGAGGAGAAGTTGATGGGAAATATGACAAATATTGCTAATATCATACAAAATGCAAGGGATAGTCTCCCTACAGGTGATGATGTGTTCCAGGATACTCAAGAGGATAAAGATAATTCTCATGTTGAGAAACCTACCATGAATAAGAATATTCCAAGAGGAAATTATTCGGCAAATGGAAGTCATCAGGGATGGTCACCAAGGGGTACCCAACTTCCCAAGATTGACATGATAAATTTTGATGGCAATGATCCAGTAACATGGATATTCCAAATGGAGCAATTATTTGATCTACATCAAGTTCCAACATTGAAAAAGGTAACAATTGCATCATTATATTTAGAACCTGATCAATTTGTATGGTACCAATGGCTTTGTGACCATAAAAATAACTCTATTATATCTTGGTCTATATTCATTGAAGAATTGATCGCAAATTATGGGGATATTAATAGCAATACCTTATTTAGCCAGCTAACAAATCTCAAGCAAAAAGAGGCTAGTTGCAGATCACATCAAACAGTTTCAGAAGCTAAGTCTTACAGTGAAGAATATTCCATAATATAATTTGTTGGATCTCTTTATTGGCACCTTGAAGGATAACATTCAACATGAGGTGCGTCTCTTTGAAACACCATCCTTGGAGAAGGAATTAATTATGTAAAGGAAGGTTGAAATTAAAAATATGACAATGACTACTAGAAAGAGCACCTTCAACACATACCGAGAGAATACTGTTACTTATTCTAACCCACCTCAAAGGTTGACACCTCAACAAATAGAGGAAAGAAGAGAAAAATTCCTATGCTTTAATTGTGATAGCAAGTATAGTAAGGGACATAAGTGTGGTGAGAATATATTATTTTACATAGAGTGTAAAGAGGAAGAACCAAAAGAACAAGAACCATCTCCGGATGAAGAAATATAAAATACTACTTCATAAGAGATTATTCCCACCATATCATGTCATGCATTAGCTGGAATTAGCAGTCCTCAAACCCTCAAGATCAAAGGATTTATCAAAAATAAAAAGGTAACAGTGTTGATTGATTATGGTAGTACTCATAATTGCATTCACTATAAATTAGAAAAATCTCTCAATTGCTTTGTATATCCAACACTAGAATTTCAAGTAATGAGTGTAGATGGAGGAACTATCAACTGCTTGTTAAATTTTCAGAATTTACTTCAATCTGATCTAGGATCTTAACTGAGAGAATAACATGTACAGCATATCTACAGCATATCAATCATGGAGACAATAATGCAAGCACACAAGAGACACAAAGATTTACTTGGGGAAAACCATAAAGGTGAAAAACCCCAATAACTTCCTCAGAGATAGATAGAGCAATGATACAACCAACCATGAGAGATAGACACAACCTAGCAGCAGATCCTCCTCCTCCATAAGTGCGCCACTCCTCCTTGAGTGCATGTGTGAGAAGTGAGTGAGTAAATAGAGTGCCTCCCACACTCTATTTATACTTGACTTGACTTGCCTTTTTACCTAACTCATGTAGGCCCGAACTTAACCACATAACGTAATGCTCAGTGGGCCGACCCCCAATAGGGTGGTCTAATAACCCTTTGACCCACATGGCCGACCCCCAATAGGGTGGTCTAATAACCCTTTGACCCACATGACTTATACAGGGCCGACCCCAAACAAGGTGGTCTAATAACCCATCAAGTATAAGTTACGACACTTACAATATAAATGACGACACTTCCTTACAGAGGAATAATACCATCTCTATAGGAATACAATATACATATATGTGAAATACATTCCGAAGTTACCTATACATCAACACTCCCTCTTAACCAGGAAAGTATTTCTCAGCACAGTTCTTCTAGCACAAGTCATCTTCTCTGGATCATCGTCACTAGATAATCGTCATCGAGTCATCATCATCGTCACTGCTGCTGTTATCTCAATCAATCTCTGAATCTACTCGTCATAGGAAGTTCTACAGAGCCAGTCCTTTTTCATACTGGATGTAGGCCCACCACCTGCAGGTCTTCATCATCACTGGCCATACTGTGGAATCCTCAGGACTTATTACGTGCGTCATAAAACCTCGAAAGAGCATCCCAGGATGTTACGGGTACACAACTCCGACCTGTAGGATCTCCCAGGGCGCTATTACGTGTGACCCCACCACAAAACCTCGAAAGAGCATCCCAGGATGTTATGGGTACACAACTCCAACCTGAAGGATCTCCCAGGGCACAAATTACATGTGGTCACCACAAAACCTAGCAAGAGCATCTCAGGATGTTACGGGTACACAACTCCGACCTGAAATCTCCCAGGGCACAAATTACATGTGGTCATGGCAAAACCTCGAAAGAGCATCTTAGGATGTTACGGGTACACAACTCCGACCTGAAATCTCCCAGGGCCCAAATTACATGCCATAGGACAAAACCTCGCAAGAGCATCTGCCAGATATCCCAGGGCACCGAATTACATGCCATAGGCAAAACCTCGAAAGACTATCTACAGATCTCCCAGGGCACCGAATTACATGTCCTTCCAGAGCAAAACCTCGAAAGAGCATTTGCCAGATATCCCAGGGAACCGAATTACATGCCATAGGCAAAACCTCGAAAGACTATCTGCAAATCTCCCAGGGCACCGAATTACATGCTCAGCTGCACAACCTGATCCACGGCCATAGAGTATCAACTTGATACTCACCATACATCATCCTGATGTATCCATGATCATCCTGATCATCATCACTGCAACGTCCTGCTGCATGTCATATGGAGCAACATCCTGAAGCTCGTCATCTATGATCATCCTGATCATCACTGCAACATCCTGCTGCATGTCATCTGGAGCAACATCCTGAAGCTTGTCATCTATGATCATCCTGATCATCACTGCAACATCCTGCTGCATTTCATCTGGAGCAACATCCTGAAGCTCGTCATCTATGATCATCCTGATCATCACTGCAACAACCTGCTGCATGTCATCATATCTGATCCACCTGATCATCAATGCATCTACCTGATGCATACCAAGTATCTACCTGATACATATCATCATACATGATCCTCCTGATCATCAATGTATCCACCTGATACAAGTACATGATACATATCACCATACATGATCCACCTGATCATACAATGTATCCACCTGATACATATACAGATACATGGTCCAAGCATCCAACATGATGCATACATACATACATAAAATGATCCAACTGATCATATCCAGCATCCACATGATGCGTACATACATACATAAAAATGATCCAACTGATCATATCCAGCATCCAACATGATGCGTACATACATACATAAAAATGATCCAACTGATCATATCCAGCATCCAACATGATGCGTACATACATACATAAAAATGATCCAACTGATCATATCCAAGCAGAAATCAGAACATCATCTTGATGCTCATCATCCAGCGCTTACATCCACAGCCATGTGAAGGACCCTCCTTCCAACATGCTTGGAATGGCTTCAGCAAATGTGTCCATCACTTCTTCCTCGAAGTGTCATCGATCTGAAGAACGCCAAGCCTCTCTCTAAAGTACTCGAAATTCACTTTGGCTAGTGGCTTCGTCAGCACATCTGCAATCTGCTCGTCCGTCGCAACATACAGGAGCTTCACAGCTCCTCTCTGCACCATATCCCTGATATAGTGATATTTGATCTCTATGTGTTTCGACCTGTTATGAAACACTGGGTTCTCGGACAGCTTCACACAACTCTGGTTATCACAGAAGATACCAGTAACATCCAACGGGAGATCAAATAACTCAGACAGTAGCTTCCGTAGCCATATGCCTCACAACCAGCTGAACAGGCTGCAACATACTCTGCCTCAGCTGTACTCAGTGTTATGCAGGACTGCTTCCTGCTAAACCATGAGATCACACCTGATCCCATATTGAAGCAACACCCAGATGTGCTCTTCCTGTCTGCAGCACTGCCAGCCCAATCTGAATCAACATAACTCTGCAGGTTAAACTTTTGATTCACCTCATACTTGAGCCCATAATCCACTGTACCCTTCAGGTACCTCAGAATATGCTTTACAGCAACCAGGTGAACACTCCTCGGATCTGTCAGGAACTGGCTCAATGTGTTCACAGCAAAGCAAATGTCTGGTCTCGTGTTCGTCAGGTACATCAATGACCCAATCATCTGACAATACATAGAGACATCAACCAGCTCAGATGAAGCATCACATAGAAGCTTCAGATTCGATGCCATAGGTGTGGCCATGGCCTTGCAATCCATCATCCTGAACCTCTTCAGGATCTCTACTGCATACTTCCCTTGTCCAAGGAAGATTCCATCACTCTTATATTTCTCAATGCTTCCATCTGCAACATGCTTGATCTGAGAGTTCCATTTGGAAGTCATAGCAAACTTCCCTTCATGTCTTGGGATTACATCTCAAACATCATTCTTCATGATCGACGGATCATGGCATTTCATTTCTTCATCCCAGATCCTGGGAACTTCAATATCTTCAATAGATATCTTTGTTGCTGGAACAAATGTTGTAGTTCTTCTTTTGAAGGAGATGGCATATGATCTTTCCTACACAACAAGTTAAATTGCATGATTAGAAAACATCCCATAGTTTTTAGAACAAATTCTTACACATAAAGAAATATGTCATACAGTCATGAAATTATCTTTAGCCAATGCTTCAATACAACATTTATCCATATTCCGTAACTTTCTAGATGCCTTCCAATCTCTACCAGAACATTGTTAAGAGTGTGCACAACTCCCAACATGTCAGCAAAGAGGTTTCATTCTAGATAAGTAGCAATGGGATGTTGTACAGTGCCATAGGCCACTTACCCATGTATATTAGTAGCATATTGTTCATCAATGCAACTATTCTAATATGCACAATACACAACCTAATTCTAGGAACATCAGTATATACATCATTGAACAGTATTATTTAAACAAGCACATATGCAAGAAATGATAATTAAAAATACTTATCTTTGTTTGGTTACTGGGTGGACTCCCTCTGAGTCTTTGCTTCCTTGTAGGAGATGCTGAAGTAGCTTCTTCTACACCTTTCTGTTATGGAATGTAGAAAGATGGTCAACTCCCTCTGAATATCTGCATCCTTTCATAAACCACTGGAGTGTACTCCCTCTTGATCTTTGCTTCCTGGATTACCTGTTCTTGAACTCATATTTATCCTTGGTCCTTATGCATGCTTATTAGTATCATGATTGTGTTATCCTTGTGATCTCATATAAAATCATACATTCATTAGTATACTATTAAAACACAATAATCTCAAGCATGTATAGTCATGATCATTTCAAACAGAAAATAATAAGCATTAGCATTCAAGGTTTATGTAGGATTCTTATGGTTAGTCAAATCATAAGAAACATAACATGTCTAAACCTGTAATTACTCAAACCTATACCTTCATGATCCTTCTGGTTAGTCATATCATCAATTATGGTAAGAAACATAATATGCATACAACCATGATTATTCAAACCTAAGACTTCATGAATAATCATTATCAACAACACAACAGTATAAGATCCTAACCCAAGGTAGGATTCTATCTTGATATAGGAAAAACATACCTGGATTAGCATGCTAGTTAGTTATGTCTAACATACTCACATGATGTCTTTTGGTTCTCTTTAGTGACTTGTGCTAGTAACCTGTATATCTCATAGGTTAGCCATTATAAAACCAAGTTATACATACCTCGTAAATGGATCTTCTATGAGATCCATGACAATGGATGAGTCTTTATCCTCATGTCATCATGATCATATGTTCTTGAACTGGAACATGATTTGTCTTTCTTGGTGTACCTTTCATGTTAGTAGACAACATAAACCTCATACAAGACCATAATGCATTAGTACAATCATAAGTGTCAACATCCTAACCAATGAATATCTTCTATCATGCATTCATAATTTTGTTAAGGTGATACGACAAATCTAAAATCAAGATTGTACTAACTGTAATAACATGAAGACAAACATACCATAAACTTAATCATGAACAAATCTTGAAACATACCTCAATGAGTCATACATGTCGAGATCACTTGTCATCTTCTTATGTAAGGCCTTAGCTTCATCTCCCTCTGAAACAGGAACTCCTTCACTTATGCAGGTTACCAATCCATCTTCTTCTGGGATTAACCCTATCCACTTGATTTGCAAGAACTGGACCTGGAGCTGGATATGGGTTTGTCAGAGAAACCCCAAAAATTCAAACTTTGAATTTCAAACTTTCGAAAGGATAGAAATATGCGCCTTGATGAGCTGATCAAACTAGTATATTCAGAATTTGAAAACTGCAAAGTTTCACTCCTCAATTTTGCCTTTGAAACTTCCGAATTCACTAGACGTGACCCTGAACTGGGGTTTGATGAATCCCAGTCTTCTACCCAATCAAAAAGTTTGATCTTGGTCTCTAAATTTTTATTTTGATGAGTAGGATTCAGCCGTGATCTCTGATTACAAAAATTTCAACTTTCTCCAAAGCCCTAATTTCCGGAAGCCATGAATGAAGGTACCAAAAAATAATTATGTTTTGACATAAATATGTACCTGATTGTTTCTGGTGTAACTCCGAAATTTTTGATCCACAGGGTCTGAAAACGTTTCCTGAGATAGCCTGACATGTTATCTTTCCATCCTGACAGGTCTGACCTCAATTGGATTTTCTGAGAGAGAGTTATGCCAAATGTCGCAACGTGACCTGTTTTGGGATAATACAGGAGAGCGACCTTGTACGGCGTGCCACGTGTCATTGTTTCAACTTCGACCTCTGAAAATATTTCATGAGATAGCTCGGCCTGTTATCTTTCCATCCTGATAGGTCTGACCTCAATTGGACTCTCTGAGAGAGAGTTATGCCAAGTGTCGCAACATGACCTGTTTATGGGATAATACAGGAGAGATAACTTGTACGGTGTGCCACGTGTCACTGGTTCAACTTCGGCATTTGAAAAAGTTTTTTGAGATAGTACAGACTGTGTACTATCTGTCACTTTTTACGAAATTTCATTTGGAGCTTCCTATCCCAGGTTATGACCTTTTTCCCAAGGTCACCTGATTTTGACTCAGATCTGGAAGAGGCAGAAACCCTATGTTGTACAGATCATAAATCACAAAGTACAACGAATTAGAGGTTGTCCTTTGGACACAAGGTACCTGGAGATTTAATATTCGACCTGTAACAATTTAAGATCCGAAAAATTCGCCAAAACGGATTTATAGCGAAATTGCTATGATGACTGGTTTTTGCTATATCAAGCCCTAGCATCGTAAGTGCAACAAGTGTCATACATGCCATATCATGCCTTCTTTCAGGCTAGCTCTGATACCATGTTAAATTTTAAGAATTTACTTCAATCTGATCTAGGATCTTAACTGAGAGAATAACATGTACATCATATCTACAGCATATCAATCATGGAGACAATAATGCAAGCACACAAGAGACACAAAGATTTACTTGGGGAAAACCATAAAGGTGAAAAACCCCAATAACTTCCTCAGAGATAGATAGAGCAATGATACAACCAACCATGAGAGATAGACACAACCTAGCAGCAGATCCTCCTCCTCCATAAGTGCACCACTCCTCCTTGAGTGCGTGTGTGAGAAGTGAGTGAGTAAATAGAGTGCCTCCCACACTCTATTTATACTTGACTTGACTTGCCTTTTTACCTAACTCATGTAGGCTCTAACTTAACCACATAACATAATGCTGAGTGGGCCGACCCCCAATAGGGTGGTCTAATAAACCTTTGACCCACATGGCCGACCCCCAATAGGGTGGTCTAATAACCCTTTGACCCACATGACTTATACAGGGCCGACCCCAAACAAGGTGGTCTAATAACCCATCAAGTATAAGTTACGACACTTACAATATAAATGACGACACTTCCTTACAGAGGAATAATACCATCTCTATAGGAATACAATATACATATATGTGAAATACATTCCAAAGTTACCTATACATCAACACTGCTCAGGGAAATGCCATAATATAAATCTTACTATGGGGTAATATGTATTGAATAGTCCAATGATTGTTATTCCAATGGGTGGTGTTGATGTTGTCTTAGGAGTTTAGTGGTTACAATCCTTGGGAACTGTGGCTTTTAATTTTCAGAAGCTTTTCATGAAATGTTTATGGGAAGGAAAGGAATATGAATTACATGGTATCATAGGGAAATCGAGCAAGGTTATAAGCTCTAATGGTATGACAAAATAGATGAAAAATGGACATCAAGGTTTAATTGCACAATTATGCTCATTTGATGTTCAAACATCTAAGACTCTTATTTCCCCGGATCTCCAAAGGGTCATTAATAAGCATTCCAAGGTATTTGAATATATTCTGAAAGGTCTTCCACCTGTCAGAGATTTTGATCATGCTATTCACTTAATCCCAAGAAGTGTTCCTCCTAACATCAGACCTTATAGATACCCCTATGGACAGAAGAGTGAAATTGAGCGTATGATTGAAGAAATGTTAGAGTTTGGCATAATTAGGCCTAGCCAAAGTTCTTACTCTGCACTAGTGGTAATGGTACACAAGCCGGATGGATTATTGTGAAGAACCTACAACAATTAATTAATGAAAATACACGAGATAGAAGAAATAATAGAACTCAGAATCGCTTTTATTGATCGCAGGCCACTTCGAGGGGGAAACCTCCTTTGAGCAAGCTTATTACAACGTAATCTTCCACCTTGTGAGCATCAGCATTCTTTGGCCTATAGGATCCATTTCACTGACTTAGATCCACTTTATATCCTTCATATAGACTATTTCCTCATTTTTCCTCTGACCCGCTTGTTGCATCATTATAGCAGGCGTACCCGCGAGTTGCATCACTATAGCCCGCGGGTATCAAGTAAAATGGTAAAAATCACTAGTTTATTACTTTTACTCCCAAAAAGCGGTCATTGGGTGACCTTTGGCTCTCCATCTGCCCAAGTAACATCTCGATGTGTCCTTTCACTTACCTTTGAGAGGACTATATATTGAGCACATATGGCTTATGGATGGGAGGAGAAAGAAGAGCAAGAGAACTCTAGTGTATTTTTTCCCTATCTTGAGTCTACACTCATTGATCCTTGTAGTTGTGAACCCTTTATGTTCACCTTCCAAACTCCTATCTAATTTGAGTTTACCATTCATGGAGGATTGAAGTGGTGGAGGCACAAGTGGATTGATCCAGATCTTGGTTCAGATTGGTTGCCGGCAAGAGGTCGTATCACTTTGTACTTCTTCTTGTTTATTAATAGAAATACTCATATTCTTGTCCATTAATGTTGTAAATGTTATTTATCTTACATTGGGTTGCATTTACTTGTTATATCATGGACCATTGCTATTGATGATGTTAATGTCGTTTATATATTATATGTACTTGTTGTATATTGGCTGTCAAGACTAATTTGCAGATTCAAGTGCATGGATCGGAAAAGCTCCAACGGGGATCTACATCAAACGTTTGGATCGAGTTTGGTTATCTTCTTCATTATCTTAGCATAGTTCTGAGAATTGAGTTGATTTCTGGTAGTCATCTGTCTGTCATGGTATACCCCAAGCCATAGTGTGTTTTCTCCAACACAAAGCTCAATACAAATAACTTCACGGTACCTTCATTGGTTTCAACACAAACTTATATACTAATTCTATGAGCCAATACCTTGGTTCAATACCATGTGTCAATACAAACCATGGGCCAATACAAACCATGGATCAACAATTACTAAGGGACGACTTACAAAGCATATGCATCCAACAACAATAAGACAAGCTATGGATCAACAAATACTACGAGACGACTTACAAAGCATATGCGTCCAACAACAATATACTAACAAAGTAAATAGAAGGGTTTCCATCGGTTCCTAACATCCCCTCTCCCTTAGAAAAAGATTTGTCCTCGAAGCTTTAGATGTGGAAACTGATGCAGAATCTGAAGGAGTGGCTCCCCTGTAGTATCCTCAGGTTGCATTCCGGGCCACTGACGCCATTTGAGTTTCAGGGAGGGTTGCTTGGAAGGATGTATACGAAGAAGAACCATATCATCTACGTGAAAAGTGTGCTCAGAATGGTGTTGATCGGCTTGTTGTTTCAATCAAATTCTTGCCATGTGAATAGTGTCCTGCAAAATGAGAAGAATCTGATCGCGGTTTCGAAGAACCAAGTCAATTTTCTAAACTGGGGAGCCGCTGAGGGTGTATGGAAGAAGAACTGGTGGTGCCTGTCCATAGACTGCTTCATATGGTGTCCTTTTAGATGTGGTATTGGACCACTGGAGCGCTTCTAGGAAATCCATAGAAATAGTTGTCCAAATCTATGTAGGGATGGGCAAGGGTTCGAGTAGTCCCGAAAGGAGTGTCGTTTCACCCTTGTTGACCTAGCAAGTATCACAGTCAGCCACCATATGTTGAATTGTCATGTTTAGTACCTACCAAAATAAGTTACATTGTTCCCGATCATATATTTTGAGGAACCCAAAGTGCCATGCTGATGAAGAAGCATGGAGTTCATAAAAGAGATAACCCTGTTGAACAGAGTGAAACCAATTTGAAACAAGCAAAGAAATAGATGTAAGAGAAACTGGGTCATCAAATGTGCGAGAAGGAGCATCTGCCACCATATTTTCCTTACCCTTCTTGTAATTGATCGCATAGGAATAACCCATGAGTTGGATAACCCATTTCAGGTGTGCTGGGGAGGAGACCCATTGTTCCAGGAAATTTTCCAGACTCTAGAGATCAGTCTTGATGCAGAAATAATTCCCTAATAGGTATGGCTGCCACTTCTATACTGCATGCAAAATAGCCATCATTTCCTGTTGAGATGTAGATACAGCTAAATTCTTACTGGAAAGGTCTCTTGAAGGAGACAAGCCCACTGGTTCAGCAAAGACACCCGCATATCTATCCAAGGAAGTAGGGGAGACCGTTGATGGGTGCATCTGAATGGAATGGAGTTGAGCGATGACACCATGTGAATTATTCTTAAGGATCTTTTCCAAGCGATGTGAACTGATGATGCAGAGAGACCCTTGTTATAAGCCCTTAAATTTGTGTTGTTTCCCATTGACTGAAAACTGCATCCAAAGTTCAGCAAAATCCCATAAGATGGGGCCAAGTGTGAGTAACCATTGAACACCCAAAACCACATCACATCCACCTAGGGACAAGGAAAACAGTCAGAGCATAGGTTATAATCTTCCAGAGAGATACGCACAATGTGACACTTCCCCTTGCAAGGTAAGGTGCCCCCATTGGAAACCATGACTTCAAAGTTGGAGCAAGGATGGACAAAACAATCATCCTGTTTGGCGATTCGAGGGTCAACGAAGTTATGAGTGCTACCAGAATCAATGAGTATTGTAAGAGGAAGCTTCTTGAAGTAACCCCTGACCCGCATTGTTTGGGGGGTGGTGACATCAGATAAAGCATGGAGAGATATCTCTGGTTGTTCATCCTGAGATGGGGGGAAAATAGGCGGCTCCTGAATGTCGACCTGATCGTCCATTGTATCTGGAGCTTCTTCACTAATTTTAGAGGCAGGAGAAGAATCCATATCCAAGAGATAGAGCTTTTGTTGAACACATCTATGTCCCCGAGTGAATTTCTCTTCACAATTATAACAAAGCCCTTTTTCTCTGCATGCCTGCATCGTTGTTTCAGACAAATGCTTGATAGGAGTTGGTTGAGGATCTGGCAGGATGGGAGGTTGTTGAGAACCCATATTTCGGAAGGGAACAAAAGTGGGTTTGGAGCGTTGTTGGGATGCAATCTTGTCTTCTTCCAACTTAGCCAACCCTAGGACTTCCATCATTGTGTTGGGGCAGAACATTTTAACCTCTGACCGGATTTCATCCTTAAGACCACTGATAAAACAACTCCTGTAGAATTCATCAGACAATCCTTCTGTGTGATTGGCTAGTTTCTCAAATTGTCTGATACTCTCTCACAGTGCCAATTTGACGAAGTTTAGTGAGTGCTCCAGTGAAGTCATCAAAAGTACTAGGACCAAATCATTGCAAAAGGAGTTGGCAAAAATATGTCCATTTTGGCTCGTCATGAGCCTTGACGTACCAACGATACCATTGAAGGGATTCCTGTTCCAAATGAAAGGATCCAAGTGGAACTTTTTGGACATCAAAAGTATTATGTAGACTGAAATACTGTTCTACACGATAGATCCATCCAGTCGGATCAATACCATTGAAGCGAGGAAAGTCAAGCTTTGGACCACGAAAATTGCTGGAAGAAGAGAACCCATTGGCTACAAATTCTGATTCTTGTTGTCGGTTATTATTCATGGTTGAATGTTGAAGATGGAGGCTGAGAAATTTTTCATCCAAATCTTGGAGTTTGGTTTGGATGGCTGCAAGTGCTTCCTCCATGGTTGTTGCTCCTGCGCGGGTGACAATCATAACCAAGAGTTTTTTTTTTTTTTTTTTGGGGGGGGGGGGGGATGGATAGAAAAACACAAACAATAGCTTATTTAGTAAAGGGAAATTTGGATTTGGGAAAAACTCGGATGGGTAATTGGGGTTTGACTAGGTTTTGGACACTTTCTGATGGATAGGGAAGCAAAAAATGGGGATTTCAGAAGCGGGGTGAAAGAATGAGAAAATTTGTCAAAGAGGGACAAAGAAGTAAAAATAGGAAATGAACACAGTGGCAAAATTTGGAGGCGAGTGGGTGAAAATTGAAGAAGTTATGGAAAACCCTAAAAATAGACAAATGTGAGATTTCTGGCTTTGGGAAGTAGAATATAGGATAGGGTCCTCGGGAATGAAATATGCAGAATGGGATTACCGGGGTGTCAGGGAAGTTTCAAGGGAAACGGAGTGAAACCAAGGGAGATATGGCCAAAAAACAGAATTTTATACTCTTTTTTCTTTTCTTTTTTCTTTTTTTTAGGAATGGATCTGCAACGGCGCGGAAGGGATCTGAAATAGATAGATATGAAATGGCGCAGAAGTGATCGAAAACATAGGGATCTGAAGCGGCGTCGACTGGATCGAAAATGGTTGAATCTGAAATAGATCTGAAACGGCTGGATCTAGAACGGCTTTCAGAATGGATCTGAAACGGCGCGTTAGTGATCGACAATAGTTCAGTTGAAAATAGATATGGACCCCAGACATGTGCGGATTCCTAACAATTCAGGGGTTTCACTCGGCCACCAATTTTGTCCGACAGCTTGCGTATTGGGGCAATACCCCTCACTCCACGGCTCAGGTAAAACTGATAACCGCTTTGCCACAAACGACAATTCTTGGTTTACCTCACGGGTGGGAACTAGTCAATCAGGTAGGGGTCATTTCCCTTTTCGCTGGCAGGTCCTCTCAATGGGCCAGCTACTATGGGGTTCTTGTGGTACTCCTCACAATGAGTTTTAGGGCTTAAGTAATTCCCACAATTAAGCGGATAGGGATTATTCCCAGATCCGAAGCTGCAATAGATGCGAAAAAAAAAAATTGACAGAAATTTCACCCAGCGAGCCCAAGAAAGTGCTCTGATACCAGATGGGAAGAACCTGCAACAATTAATTAATGAAAATACACGAGATAGCAGAAATAATAGAACTCAGAATCGCTTTTATTAATCGCAGGCCACTTCGAGGGGGTAACCTCCTTTGAGCAAGCTCAATACAAATAACTTCACGGTACCTTCATTGGTCTCAACACAAACTTATATACTAATTCTAAGAGCCAATACCATGGGTCAATACCATGTGTCAATACAAACCATGGGCCAATACAAACTATGGATCAACAATTACTACGGGACGACTTACAAAGCATATGTGTCCAACAACATTAAGACAAACTATGGATCAACAAATACTATGGGACGACTTACAAAGCATATGCGTCCAACAACAATATACTAACAAAGTAAATAGAAGGGTTGCCATGGGTTCCTAACAATTATGGCATATGTGTCTAGATTATAGAGAGCTGAACAAGATCACCATTAAAGATAATTTTCCCATTCATGTCATTGATGAATTGCTAGATGAATTACATGGAGCAATTGTGTTCACAGAGTTGGATCTGCGTTCTGGGTATCATCAAATTAGAATGAAAGATGAAGACATCCCAAAAACAACATTCAAAACTTATGAAGGTCATTATGAATTTCTATTCATGCCATTTGGTCTCTCGAATGCGCCTTCCACATTTCGAGGTTTGATGAATTCCATTTTCAAGCCTTTTCTTAGAAAATTTGTTCTAGTATTATTTGATGATATACTAATCTATAGCAAGTCCTCGGAAGAACATGTCCAACATGTTGATAGAGTACTACAACTACTACAGGAGAAACAACTATATACAAAACCTTCCAAATATTTCTTTGGTGTGAAGGAGGTAGAGTATTTGGGTCATATTTTATCTCATGAAGGTGTAAAGGTAGACCCTAACAAAATTAAATCCATGATAGACTGGCCTATTCCCAAAAACGTGAAGAATCTTCGAGGATTCTTAGGTCTAACAAGGTACTACCGCAATTTTGTTCAAAATTATGGAAGAATAGCAACGCCTCTAACATCATTATTGAAGAAAGATGCATTTTCTTGGACTCCAAAGGCAACTCAAGATTTTGAACAACTTAAATAGGCAATGTGCACAACTCCTATATTGGCCACACCAGACTTCACAAAAACCTTTATTGTGGAATGTGATGCTTCAGGGAATGGCATTGGCACTATACTAATGCAAGACGGACACCCACTTGCTTTCACAATCCATCCTATCAAGGGAATGAACTTACAAAAGACCATTTATGAGAAGGAAATGTTGGCAATACTACACGCTCTTAAGAAATGACGTCCTTACCTAATAGGTAGGCACTTCAAGGTCAAAACAGATCATGATAGTCTTAAATACTTCTTGGAACAGAGACTATCTTCAGAAGAGCAACAAAAGTGGGTAACCAAGATGTTGGGATATGACTTTGAAATCATCTATAGAAAGGGGAAAAATAATGTGGTGGCAGATGCACTCTCCAGAAAAGATGAAGATGTTGGGGCATTGCTTTGTTCTACTTCCATTCTACAACCAGATTGGGTAGTAGTAGAAAGGAAAGAATGGAAAAAATACCTATCCATGTGGACGTTGATTCAAAATCTATAGAATGATCCCAGTGTATCAAATACTTTTGTGTGGAAAAATGATTCACTATGGTATAAGTATCGCTTATATTTATTCAAAAACTCCCAACTCAAGCAGAAGGTCCTTTCAGAATTACACGCCTCTCCTATACATGGGCACTTGAGATTCCTGAAAACTTACCACGGGGTCAAGAAGGAATTTTGGGGGGAAGGTCTTAAATCTGATGTTCAAAGGTTCATGGCTGCAAGCTTGGTTTGCCAACAGAATAAGGGTGAAACAGTTAAGACCCCGGGACTTCTATAACCATTATACATACCTTGCCAGTGATGGGAGGAAGTATCCATGGATTTTATCATAGGTCTACCCAAGTCCGAAGGAAAGAATGTTATTATGGTGGTTTTTTATAGACTCACGAAGTATGCACACTTTTTTGCACTCTCTCACCCTTTTAATCCAAGTACAATAGTTGTAACCTTTATGGAAACTGTTCAAAAGTTACATCGAAATACGAAGATTGTATTTTCTTGTTTGGGTACTCAATTGGCTCACAGTTCATCTTATTACCCTCAATCTGATGGGAAAAATGAGATAGTGAAAAAGTGTTTGGAAGGATACCTTCGTTGCTTTGCATCAAATAAACAAACACAGTGGGTGAAATGGTTGTCCTTGGCAGAATGGTGGTACAATACTTCCTTCCATACATCATAAAAAATGTCTCCATTTATGGCACTTTATGGGTACCAGCCTCCATCTATCACATCTCCCTTAAAAGTAAAATCTAAAGTTCAATATGTGGAATAGCACATAGAGCACCAACAAGAAGTTCTCCGGATACTTAAGGACAACCTAACTATGTCAAAAAACAGGATGAAACAACAAGCAGATCAACATCGTAGTGAAAGGATTTTTGAAGAAGGGGATTGGGTATTTCTCAGGCTACAAGCTTACAAGCAGATGTCTCTCAAGAAACTAAATAAGGACAATAAATTAGCACCGAAGTATTATGGTCCTTATAAAGTGTTGCAGAAGATTAGTAGTATGGCTTACAAATTGGAGCTCCCTTCATCTTCAAGAGTACATCCAGTTTTCCATGTTTCTTTCTTAAATAAGGTAATAGGAGATAAGATCCCAATTCAAACAATCTTGTTGGAACTTGATGAAGAAGGAAAAGTCATATTGGAACCCGAACAAATCACTGAAACAAGGACTAAACAGCTATGAAATCGGGCTATTACTGAGTACCTCATAAAGTGGAAGAACTTGGCAGTTGAAGATTCGACATGGGAATATGAGTCCTTCATACAGAGGCATCCACAACTAATCAAGAATTGAGGACAACACTTGTATGAAGGGGAGGGGCATATTAAGCCTTAAATATGGGCACATTTACCCCTATATTGTGGTTCATTACATTAGTTTTGATTTCGGATTTGGTCCATTAGTGGTAATTGTCATTAGTATGGTTATATTAGTTATGTCGGCTTGGGTCAGTTAGTTGGGATTGTACCCCTTAGTCTTTTATATATAGGAAGGAGACCTTTCATTTGGAGTATCACATCTTGTCTTGTATTGTGTACTTAGTGAATTGTATAAGGAGGTTTCCCCCTTGAAGAGGCTTGTTATTCAGTTATTTTATTCAATAAAGTCATGGAGTACTCTCTCTGATCTATTTCTTCTCTTTTCATACTCTTTTTGGGAATTTGTTGCATAACAGCCTCAATGTCTCCCTTGCATGTGATGTGGATCAATGATCCATTCCATTCTGAAAACCTCCATGAATGGAATAAATGACTCCCTCCATGACTAAACCATCAATGGTCGAGGAATGATCTTTTTCAAGTCCAAAACTACTGCCTAGTTAAGAAGGATTGGGTAGCAAAGATATAACAAGATCATCCTTAAATGCACGGGAAACCCTCTAGATTTATACCATCTCATCGCATGTGCAAAAGATAGGTGATGAACTGGTGATGTCATGCTCCCCGTAATCCACCACTTCGATTCCATGATCCATGGCCATGAGCACTAACCGATAAAAAACAAAATACTATGGATATTGGATGAATGTGTTTACCTACGGAAAACCTAGGCCTAAAACCCACCTCCACATCTTCATGCCCATAGCTAGAAACTGCAAATCTTGGTTATATAGGTTATATATTAAAGGAGGGTTTATTATTGGTTCCTCATGTGAGGATCTTATAGCCTCATGTGAAATCACTACTCTACAAAACTGAGTCTTATATGTAGAACAAATATTTTAAAGGGGATTTTGTGTTTATACAAAGCTCCCAGCAAAAAAATGGCATGGATATGAAACCTTACACTTCAATGGATATTTGTAGTTGGTTTTCCAATGAATAATGAATCTCTTTCCTGTGAATATGTCAATGGCCCTCTCCATTGTCAGCAGGAAAATAATGCCCAACATATAGGTTAAGAACTAATGGATATGTGGTTAGTATGTGAGCCAACAGCTTGGACTGATGATGAAGCACTAAATTTATCTCACAAACTGAGGGATATAACTAGTTCTGCCAATGGATCTTTGTGGATAGCCAATGGAATGGAGATGTCAACGGATCTCTCTTCTCTTGGGACTGAAATAGTTGGAGATGTTGATGGATCTTTGTCTAGCTTTAAACTAGAAATATTATACCACAATCTTGAGCTCTGATATAGTTGGTTGCGTCTTCACTCTCCTAAAGCATTACTCTTATTGGCATAATGAAGGCCATGTAAAGTCATGTTGAACCCATCTTAGAAATGGAAACACTATCAAAAGTTGGCTTCCCATTTGGAATTTACAACAAATCCATTATCATCAATTAGGGTTTGCAATGTTATCTCCCCCATCCCAAATAGGGAAAATTTTAAGGAGATCTGTAGTTTTCTTGAAGTGTAGAAACCTTAGCGAATCTTACTAATTATCAAATTTTCAACCATAAAATGTTTGGCAATATTTTTTAAAAATATTCAAATTTCTAAGGGTTTTATATAGTTTTTGGACAATTTTGGTGATTTTTAGAGTAAAAATTTTTAATTCTTTGGAATTTGGGCTAATCCTATTGGTAAAAAATAGAAAATGGAAAATATTCTTCAAAAAAAAACCTTGAAAATTAGCCCATGGGCTAAGTTTTTCCCTTAAAATTTTCTTTGATCCCAAAATATGTGAATATCTATGAAAGTAATGGTGATATTATATAATATAGAGAGAAAGATATATTTTATTAAATAGACCATGAGATTAAATGGTGATAGGGGATAATAAAGTTTAAATTTTGTGCATCAATTTCCAAGAGTTAAAGAAAGATTTTTTGCGGCAAGAGACACTTTCTACAACCCAGTATGGGGGGAAAGTGTAATTCCGTGCTCAACTTGGAGCTAACATGTGGCACAATGTCGGCTCTAACCTAAAATTTAAAAGAAAAATTATTAATTATGGCAATGTCAGCTCCAACCTAAAATTCAAAAAATATATATTAACTATGACAATGTCATATATTATATTCTTTACTAAAACAAAATTATACAGTTATGTATAAATATAGAATCCAAAATTAACAAATCTAAAAACACTCTTAATTGAGAAATGGCTCTTAATGTAACAAGCAAGATAATGTGACATTTGAATAGTGTAAAATGTTAGAACTTTAATATATCAATCAAAATAATTTGGAATTTTTTTTCAATGTTGTTTTAAAATCTTTAATTTAAAAGAAAAGTGAGAGATAAAATTTGTATTCTTCTATTTTTTTTAACAATAACGGATTAGGAGCTTTTCATTAAAAAAAGGAACACATAAATTACATAGTTGTAGATGGGTGATTGTTCCCAGAGCAAAACAATGCATGTCACCCCTTGTTCATCCTTCTCGAGTTCATAGCACTTCTTAAACTTGCCTAATCTATGGAAGTTGTAGCTTCTTACAAATTTCCCAAGCAAGAAAATACAGAAACAAAACATTACATGTAGTTTAAACTAAGACCGATAAGCATTATGGATGCAGAATCAGTTTCCAAAAAACAGAGGCCCCAAAAAACTGCAAATCTTAGAGCAGACAAGACCGCTTACGGGATAAGCTCCTCGTTGCGTTCCTTAGCTGAGCTGAGGGCGAAGAACATGCCTGAATTCACCAAAGTGCTGCCAAACTTCTCCATCTTCTTTCCAAGATTCCCAGTGCTGTTGTTAGTGGCTTCCAAGTGGGGCTTCATGAGGGGATTCGGCGGCATTGCTGCTGTGAGGGCATTGACCCTGTCTTCTAGTTTTCTATTATGAGTCTTAACTTCTGCATGCGTTGATTCAGCGAGGGTATAGAGCCTGGTGAGGGATCTTTTAATATCCATGTTTTCATTGTGAGCCAGCTTAACGTGATGCTCCAGATCAACAACTCGAGCTTGGATAGATACATTAGAAGTGGAACCTTGGTGTTGCCCTAGACCCTGAAACTTCTCATCCTGCAAACCCTCTGACCCGTCCCTGAAGTCGCTACCACTTGGGTAATTCTCACAAGTAAATTGAATCCTATCATTCAGGGGATGTACCCAGCTTCGGGCCCGTTTGGGACAACTTCCATGGTGACGGAAGAAAGGGAAAGACGGCCCTGAACCCATCACAATATGTTCCATTTCGGACTGTAGAGCTTCCCTAACACGGTGCAGAATAACCCTTAGGAAAAAACTGGAATTGCTTCTCTTCGAATTCTCCGAACCGTAATGACTGAAGGTGATAAATAGAATGAGAGAGGTAGGGTTCTTTCCTGGGAATTTAAAATATACATGCTGCCTACTCCTTCCCTTAGCCTCACGTGTGCTTCCCATCTGGCAGGGAGTGGAACGAGACTAGGAAATGCAGGGAGAGCAAAATTCGAGGCTCATTAATGGAGTTGAGTTGCTTAGGAGGGAGTGGACATCCACTAATCTGAAAAAGAGTGGATAGTTTGGTGAAGTGCATACTCTATCCATCAAAATTATAAAGTTTTTAATGAATCCAAGTATCCTTTCTTGGCGTGTTATCTCATTCCATAATTCCATGACCAAGGCCAACGCCTTTGTTAGCCAACCCGTCTGCATGTTGGTTTGAGCTCTAAGAACATGAAAAAATTTGATGTTCTTGAATTCTTTGGCAAGACAAAGAAGAAGGTGTTTCATTTTGGTGGCCAGGCTTCTTGCTTTTTCTGGCTAGCCTTCTAGCTTCACTTATGATTATTGATGAATCTCCAACCGCTGCCAGTTCCTCAATCTTCATTTCCTTGGCAATTTCCAGTCATTTGATAAGGGCGAGCCACTCGGGTTTATTATTGGTCGCTTTCCCAATGCTCCAGGAATACTCTCTCTTCTTGATTCCTCTGGGGTCCCAAATAACACCCCCCCCCCCCCCCCCCGCACACCTGCCAGCCCTGGAAATTTGTATTCTTCTATGACTTTATATATATATATAAGTTACAATGTATTTTTATTAATATGTTTTTAGTTTTATATATCATATAAAGTCAAAACTATAAAGCTAAAGTTTTTTGAAGATCTTGATTATTGAATATTTTGTTTATGAAATCTTCAAAATATCAATGAAAGATATATGCTATATGTCAATTACTACAATCTTAACTCAATTGATTTAAATGGATGTAAAATTTTGCTGATGTATGTATATTGATTTCAATTTTGGATGCATTGATTTCAACAAAATTCGATTCCATCATTGATTACAATTGAATTTAGCACTAAACTTGCATTCATTTTAGCATTGGTTGTAAGTATGTTGTCTTTGTTTGATACATGAATGTAAGTTGTAAATCGCTAAAAATTGAGCATCATAATGTCTACCGTTAATGGGGAAATGAATAGTGATAATATTTAAGATGCAAGATGCCAACAACGTCAATGGGTTAGAAGACAGGTTGTGAATCAAATGCATCAATTCATTGAAATTGAAAGGGAAGAAAAGAGGAAAGAAAAATGAGCAGAAAAGATTGTGGTGACAACAAATAACTAAGGATCAAAGCAGGGAAAATTTTAAGGATCCATAATTATCTTAAAGTGTATAAACCTTGGCGAATATTATTAATTATCAAATTTCGAACCATAAAAAATTTGGCGATATTTTAAAAAAAATGAAATTTCTAAGGGTTTTATATAGTTTTTGTATAATTTTGGCAGTTTTTAGAGTAAAAAAATTTAATTCTATGGAAATTGGGTGAATCATATCGAGAAAAAAAATTGCAAAATGGTGAAAATATTTTGGGAAAAAAACCTCCAAAATTAACCCATGGGCTAATTTTCACCCCTAAAATTTTCCTTAGATCAAAGGGAAGAACAATAAACAAAGGAACGTGAAAGAAAAATATTGCAATTGGAAAAATTGAATGAGGATGGTAAGGAAGACCATAGAATTCAAAATCGAGATCGAGTACGAGCACATCAACAAATACAACGGTGGGTTATACATGATGTAATGGGACAAACTGAACGTATTTATCTAGCTAGTACCAATCACTGAATAAATGGACCAATAATGCTAGATGATGATGACCTTCAAGCAAAATCCAATGTACCATTGGTTTCATATGAAGATGAATTTATTGCTCATAAAACATTTCTTGACAGAATTCACAAATTGGGTCATGCTCAAATGTGCCATGTGTGTGAGTCATATCCCGACATTCAAGTGGTGACTACTAATATAGGTGTGATGTGTACGAGATGTAAAAGAGAGGGTAACAATCACATATTTTCATCTCAAGACCACATGAATCCAGGGTTGCAACCATTGATCCTTGCAAGTCTTACACAAGTTGAAGAGATGTTCATAGCACGAGTTAGTCCAATTTTGCAATTTATCAACTCAATAGGTGGGTAATACAAATCTAGAAGACATGCCATCAGTTTTCCTCAAGAGGTTAAAGATGTTTCCAAGAAATTACTTCAACGTATTAAAGACTCAGACTTAATGATTTTGTGCAAAAAAAGGATCGTCAAGGATCAACCTATATTTTTTAGAAAGAGGAAATTGATGGAAAGTCCTCATATTGTATCAAGTCACATGCATTTGAGACACACAATGTTTCAGGAAAATATTTTCTCAAAATTTCATAAGACTACAGATTATCTGTGTCTATATGAATGGAAACATTGTGGATCTCCACATTTGCATTGATTTCAGTGATTATAAATCAGTACTACATTGGTTTTTCTAATACTCCTCATTATTAAATTGGTTTCATGCATTAATTTTAGTGACATCCTCATCATTATTACATTGGCTTCATGCATGAATTGTAGTGACTATAGATCATTATTACATTGGTTTCGTGCATTAATTCAAGTGACTATAGATCATTATTACATTGGTTTCATGCATTAATTTCAGTGATCTAACCCTAATGTCACTTCCTCGCATCCACATAGAAAGTGATTTAGCACTAAAAAGAAAGATTAACTTCAAATTACGATAGTTGACAAAAATCATAAAATCAAGGATCAATCAATCCTCACCAATCATTCGTTAGGACTTCGTTAAGAGGGAGGTTTAACATATTGAGCATGCCAAAGGCATTATGATTACTAGATATCTATGCATTGCATTTATGCGTTGATTACATTGGTTTCAGTGCATTAGTTTTAGTGACTATAGATCATTATTATATCGGTTTTACTAACCCTACTTGTTATTAAATTAGTTTCATGCATTAATTTCAATGATGAATCCTCATCATTATCGCTTTGGTTTCATGCATTAATTTCAGTGAGTAAGCCACGTCGTTATTAAAGTGGTTTTGTGCATTAATTTCAATGACCATAAATCATTATCACATTGGTTTCGTGCATTAATTTTAGTGAAAATAAATCATCATTACATTGGTTTTGTGCATTAATTTCAATGTTCTAACCCTAATGCCACTTTCTTGCATCCACATAGAAAATGATCTACCACTAAAAATAAAGATTAACTTCGAATTAGGGCAGTTGAAAAATGACATAAATTCAAGGATCAATCTAACCTCTCCAATCATTCATCAGGAATTCATTACAAAGTATGTCTAGCATATCGACCATAAGGGATTAACAATCCACACGTCCTAGGGATTGACATTAGAAAAAACAACTATTAATATTGGAAAGATAGAGCAACAAGGTCTCACTTTTATTGCAATATATCGATTTAAATCTTTGGATGGTCTTCAATTTAAACCCCCCTTTTCATACGATCAATATGACAAAATGGGAAAGTGTGTAGGTGTGTTCAAGGGAAAAGTTGAAGAAGACAAATTGAGATCAATTACTATGTAATTTATAGGTTATTCAATATCTTCATCATATCACATTGTTATTATTCACTTGAACATTGCTACTTTGCACTTATTCATCTTTCCAATCATTCAAATTTCCTAATGTTCTATTTTGTTTTTATCGATATACAAATTATATATGATACTTAGTAAATTTCAAAGGATCACATTCATCTAAAAAATATACATATACATAATCAAGATCATCTAAAGTTATAATGCATCCGCCCTCAACTTGAACCAGCATAGATCCATCTATACTCTCAATCCACCATGTGCAGAGAGGGATCAAATCCCTCGAGGTGAAAACCTCTCCTCAAGTTTTGCACTCTAAAAAAGGTTTGCACCTCGAGGGATATGATCCCTCTTAGCGCATGGTAGATCCAGAGTTTAGATGGATCTATGCTGGTAGCTAAAGGTGTAATGGCAAGTCTCAAATCATAATAGACTTTTTCTACTCAGCTTAGCCGAATTCCTTTTGCTCTCATAAAAAAAAGCCAAATTTTTTTTTTTTTTTTAAATACTTGAAAAATTTTATACTAGAAAATAATGACTCATTATACTATATAATAAATTTTATAATATTAAGTAGATCCAGTAAGAATTTTGTTGAAAGTTATAATTCTATTTGATCGATAAAAACTTTTCCTTTAAAATTTTTGATCAAAAATTTTACTTAGACAAAATAATTATATTTATCTAATACTTTTTCAAAAAAAACACATTTTTATTTCAATAATAAATAAATAAATACTCGCATGACATAATACAAAATATAAAAGCATGTGTTCTTACCCTTCCTCCCACAATCATTAAAAAAATGTGAGATATAGTTCGCTAAAGGTCAACATTTTTGAAGTGTCCATGTACTAACATATCACATAGCTTTATGAGATGTCAAAAATATAAATAACTTCTACTACTTAAATGATAGAATGAAAACAAATTAATGTTCTAAAGACCTAGAGCTAAAACTGTCCTTTATTGAAGGTTATCTTCAACAAATATTTAAAAGCTATAATTTCACCATAATTTTGAGTATTCAACAAATATTTAAAAGCTATAATTTCACCATAAGTTTTAGTACTCCTACATTTGAACTGGAAATAAATAGTATTTTAAAAGTGAAGTACACCTCCCAAGTTGCTCATAGAATTTGACCCTTACCTAACAAGATCCATCAAAGTAGCCAGAGCATATGAGTATCCACTAGCACTTCACCTACTTGTCGAACTTCCACGGGTTTATGAGGAGGTTTGCATTAATGAAATATGGCACAAACTTATGCACAAGTTTGAAAAGATAGAGATTGTTCTATCCTCAAAGACAAAAGCATTTCTTAGAGTTTGTCCAATACTTATGAACTCACTTCATAAATTATATCTCATAATGTTATAGTTGAAAACAATATTGAAATTTCATAAAGAAAACAGACATGATAACATCACTAATACCATGTAAATGGGAAGCTGGAGTTTATAGCTTCACACAATTTAAACAAAAGCATTTTTATTTATAAAAAAACAAAGCAAAATTTTATATAGAGTGTGTATATGGAGTTTACAGTAATCATTGGAATGTATTATATCCATATAAACCTCATATTTATTCCTCGAAGTGTGTAGGGTGAACATAATATGTAAGAATATAGGGTAGCTCAATTAAGAATCTAGCATGTCACTTACAAGGAATTAAACCTGGATGAGAAGGTTATCAATCAATATTTTTAACCACCCAAACTACATCCAATAGAATATATATATATATAACAATGAATAATAATAGATGTTAACATAATAATTCTTTTAGAATGTTAAGTGAAGTAAAAGTGAATGCTTAGAGAAAATGATATTTGGTGTATTTTTAATAATAGTGGATGTTAACCTAATAATGCTTTAGAGTTTTATGGGAAGTGAAGTTAATGCTTAGAGAAAATGATATTTTGATTAAAAAGTTAATGTAAACAAAATATTTTAAAATGATATTTGATATTTTGATTAAAAAAATTATGTAAAAAAATTATTTTAAAATGATATTTGATATTTTGATTGAAAAAATTATCTTAAAAAAATTAATGATATTTGATTAATTTTAATTTATTAATGAATTTTGTAAAATGTTTGAATCATTTTTTTTCTGTGCGGTTCACGGAACACCCTATTTTATTGGTGCCCCGCTACGTCCACGTTAACCTCTTCAGTGTCCAGAGACATAGGAATGGCGGTTAATTGGCTAATAGAGCTCCTAAAGAGCTCAGCAGCTCACTTAAGAGCAAGTGTCACTAGCGAGACTTGAACCTGGGTGGAGCGGCTAAACTCAATTGACGGAAAGATGTTGAATCATACATCAAATTTATATTTTTAATGATTTTTTAAAATAATATTTTTAAAATAAAAATAAATATAATTTCATATAAATTTATAAAAATAAAGAGTTTTAAGGTTTAGTTTAATTGGTTCTTTTAGGATTAGGCTCTGTAATTATGGTTAAGGGTTTTCTTTATTTATCATTTAAAAATCATGAGGAAGTATTAAAAAAATTCCAAAAATATTTTTTAAGAAAAACTTAGAAAATAAATATAAATAATAAAGATTAATAATGTTTCATATTTATATATTAATTAATAAATTTTTAATAAAAATGATATTTTCAATGTTTTATTTAATTACTAAATATATTTTTTTTTAATTATTTTAATGGAGCTTTGATCTATTGACGAGGTTGATCAAATGTCAAATCATCCAACAAATTTGACACAAATCGAAGGTGGAATATGCAAACTAAATGTGGGTTGTGAAGATGATGGATGGATGCCATGAATAAAATAAATTTAAATGTGGGTATTGAAGACGATGGATGGATGCCATGAATAAAATACATTTATGGCCCACTTTCTCTTTAATGTAAGAACACAATGATGATGAGGAGGCTCTATTGTTTTATTCAATCATGAGTGATGGGTTTACAACACTAAGGAGGGCCTTTCCAATGTTTGGTTCAATTATGAGGGGGGAGGGCCTTTCCTATGTTTGGTTCAATTATGAGGGGGGGGGCTTTTATATTTGTTTCCAACAAAAGCAAACTGTGTTGAATGGAATTGTCAATGGTGTGATCGTTGTAGTGGGCCAACTCCACCTTCGACATAAAGGGGGAAGGGGGTGTGAATGGATTGTTTTCAGACAAAGATTGAGGTGGAGGCATGTTGTGGCCCTCACAATGTTTTGGTGGAGGATTGTTTTCACACATGTGAGGTTGGAAATGTGTGCACCCATGTGCATGTGGATATTGAGGGAGACAAAACAAACAACATAATTACAAACAAAAACAAACATTAAGGAAGCCCCTTTGGGATTTGGGATGGGTGGGGCATTAATGATGGGAAGTGGGTAGAAATACATGCTCAGCCCCATTCCCTTCCCTGGACTTTCAACTTCCCTTTTCCCTTGGTGGGTAGCCCAATCCCTTCCATAGACTTTCAACTTCCTTTTTTTTGGGTGGGTCGTGGATTGTGATGTCCATAGGTATTGATGGACATGTAAATAAATAAATTCCAATTGTGAGTCAATAATTTCAAATAAATAAATCAAATGGTTTTTTTATGAGATATAAATCAATTAAACAAGTCATATTTAATCAACATCAATTTTGTCTAAAAGACAGTAATTAAAATGAAAGTTTCCTTACACTAATACAATACTTATACTAATGATTAAAATTTATTTTGAATATGTCACTCAAAACAAGGCATCAATCAATAATTTTATGATTGATTTATATAAATGTATAGGTTTTTATATAAAATTATAAATTACATAATATTTTAGTTTATTCATTTCTGAGTAGTTATAGTTACTTTGTCATGTTTTTTATTTCTAATTGCGAGGTTAAGTTTCTTTTTCACTAACTCAAATAGTATGTGTGCATTTGTTTTTGGAGTTGTCTAAAAATTTGACGATTTGGTTTGGTCGGAACTTTTTATCGAAATATGGTTTTTATTTTGCAAAATTTGAATTTAATTGTGTTTTAATGACGATTTTGATGGTAGAAACGGATTTAACACTATCAAAAACCCCTAAGGCACCCAAAATTTCAGATTTTGACAGTAATAACTAGGATTTTTAAAAATTTATGTCGGATTTTTTCAAAATCGTGCTAGAAAAATCAAATTTTTCTATTCAAAATCATAAAACTTTTAGACTACGCATTTGTTTTCTCAAACACCTCCTGCTTCAAGATTTATTAAAAGAATTTCAAAAATTATAATATTAATGTAATTGCTATTACTTCACTGATCAATGCATGTATTTAGTAGTTATTTTATTTGTAAACTATTAGAGTTATGTTTTAAGAGAATTTGTTATATCTTATCCTGTAAAAAAAAATGAACTTAGAATTTTAAATTGCTATTATTATATTATATTTTTATGATACATTTTATGTTTAGAATTATAAATTGATATTATTATAATAAATTTTGGATACAAAGTATAAATTTTTTCGTACTTATTATTAATTATTATTAAAAAAAAATTAAAGAAAATAATAAGTAATTGAACATACAAACATATGACAAATTTATTTATTAAAAATTCTCCATTAAAAATATTAAAATGTTGTATTTTATTTCTTTCAAGATATTACAATCTTTAAAAGAGCATTGTTTAAATAGAAAATTGGTGTGCTTTAAATGAGCTAAAGTGAGCTTCTCACCCATTACCCTATTGTGGTTTTTCCATGTTGCTAGTTTGTTAAGCACACAATGAAGTGGAAGAATTATCTTTCGTTGTCTTTAAAATGGTTTTTTTGTTTTGTTTCTATTCCTTTTAATAGAGTTTTCTATAGACTTGGTCATATTTGAACAAAGGTATCAGTTCTTTAAATGCTTTGTTGATGAACTTATAAAGGACTTGGTCAACTATCATAATTATTAGAGCCCCAAGGTCCTTTATGTTAATCCACCTATATGAGAGGGGCTTGTTCGCTTCCCCTACGGCTTGGGGTCAATGTATCAAGCCTTCATTTTCCTTCCTTCGGTCATCAATATATATCCTTCCTTTCAAGGAGAAGGGTTAAATTGAATGTACTTAATTCACCCTTTGAAGCATAACTAATTTGCCTCTTTCAAGACAAGGTTAACATTGATCACTAAAGATTGGTGTGGCATCCACTCAATTCTACATTGGCCTTACTACCCACGAGGCTTCCAGTTGGGGTTATAGTGGTCTCGTTACACTCAGACATTACATAACTACCATATAGTGCACATATCAATCCAACTTGCTACAGTTGTAACTAACAAACTAGTTTTTTTTTTTGGGCCAGCACATATGTAACCAACTTCACTTTATTATCCCTTTCGAAACCAATGTTGGAATTCTATCTATTTCATATCACATCTCCCAATTATTAAGGTTTTTGGGTCCCACAAAAGGTCAATTATGAATAGTTGGTTTTCCCTGTTTGGGGTTTCCAGGGTACATCCAGTGTTGTGTGATTGTTGTGCTTTCATTGTCAAAGCGTTAAGAGATCTATAGTGTTTGTATCTTAAGTCTTTATTGCATTATTGATTTATAGAGACTCAAACCGCTTGAGATCTCAGGGTAAGGTGAAAGAACATAGATTCCAACCTTTTCTCCAAGCCTCTTCCATATCCTATTTAAAGGTGTTTTTTTTCTAACTATTGTCAATAGTTTCTTTCTCAAGCCTATTGCTATGAGAGAAGCTTGATTTGAAGTAAGCCCCACCACCTTTGAACGAGAAAATCAAGCAGTATTTGTTTTCCCTTGTATATAAGAGTGCATCCATGTCTCATAGATAAGAGCTTCCAAAGATCACAATACATACATCAAGTGGTACTACATGACATCCCACATATTCATCATGACATCCCACATCTTCAACTAAATAAATACTAATAGAAGATTTGATTTTAAAACACCTCATGATTCTCACATAAACATGGATGTGGATTCTCATATGTTTCCAAACTAAGTTCATCAACTAATTCTACAAAAATGAAATTGCATTAAGAACCACTATAAAAAATAGCATTAATTTGTATCAATGAATTCAATAAAATAAAGTTCTTAATATCATTAGATTTATGAAAGAATTCAATATAAATGTTATACACAAATATGGAAACGTATCTCTTAAATTTTTTTATAAAGTTTTCACACATATATATACAATTTGAGTGGGCCCAATGGATAAGAACATATAGTTTCTTCGTAAAAAGTCACATATTCAAATCTAAAAAAGGAGTGAGGTTTGTACACCTCTATAAACTTCAATAGGCAAATTGTTACATGGAGGGGGTCCCTTGTCCCATAAAATTTATACACCAATTTAATGTGTTGCTAGATTTTGACCTTAAAAATAAATTATTTATATTATTACACATAATCATCTTCTAAATAATATTATTAAAAAATTATATTAATAATTAATCCCACATGGCACTATTCCTCACGTGGTTTACTTGCACAAAGGTATAAAGGATGTGGAAAAATGCATGTGTTTTAACCACTCATATCAAATCTTGGGATAAGTGATTTCATGGTCTTCCTTAGATTGAAATTGTTTGTAGTGTAGTTATGATGGACCAACTCGACTTTAGACACAAGAGGGGTAAGAGGGATGTGAGTAATCATGGGATATTCCTCTTCTTATTCTCTATCATTGTTAAGTTAGAAATGTCAACAAATATGTGTATATGGATATTGAGGGAATATAATTAACACCACATAACTACAAACAAACAATGAAGGAAGTTCTTTGGGTATATAATTAGGATTTATGCACATTCATTGATCTCCATTTTATATGTATATGACAGATGGTTTAAATTGTAGTTTTATGCAGACAAAATTTTGTAATTTTTCATTATTGCACGATCAAAACTTTTAAGAGGTTAAAAAATACATTTTTGTATTGAGAATTGGACACATATTAGTTGTGGTAAATTTCTATGAATTAATTTACAGTTTAACCAATAGTGTCACCTCTTGTTTAATGTATAACAAATTCTATAAAGAGTAGAGTAAAGTGGAATAAAGTCTCAATAATAAGGATATACCATTATAGTTGTAATTTTTGCATTTATTATGGTATTATATGTATAACAATCACAAGTTAAGGATGATTCACAAACCATGAGACCAAATCCATTAAGGATGTTATCCTTAGAGTAAGGGAGGATATCATTCTATCCAATTGAGGATGTGTAATACCGAAAGTCAACTATGGGATTGATAAAGCTTTTTGTGTGAATAATGCCTTATAACCCACGACATGGGATAAGAGGCAGTTCAATCACCTTTATTTTCAACCAACATTCAAATTAAAAGCTATGAAAAAAATTAATGGAATGTATCGTTACACCATAGGTAGAATTTTTGGACCTCTCATAATCAACCCAAACATAAAATTCCCAAAAATGAATGAATCAATTGAAAATTATCATATGATATTTCATTGGTCTCCAACATGACTTACTAAAAATGGGACATTTTGAACACCCCTTGTAAGATGCACAAAACCACATGACTAACGCATCATTGTAGTTATATCTTCTAATTAGGATAAATATCATGAAGAGACATTTTAACACATATTTGGGTTTGTTTTCGTCTACTTTGAAGTATAATATCACAATATTGAATGTCTATAAGCTTTGTGTTTGAGAGCACATATTTATATGAGTATCCACTAGCACTTCACCTACTTGTCGAACTTCCACGGGTTTATGAGGAGGTTTGCATTAATGAAATATGGCACAAACTTATACACAAGTTTGAAAAGATAGAGATTGTTCTATCCTCAAAGACAATAGAATTTCTTAGAGTTTGTCCAATACTTATGAACTCACTTCATAAATTATATCTAGGAATGTTATAGTTGAAAACAATATTGAAATTTCATGAAGAAAACAGACATGATAACATCACTAATACCATGTAAATGGGAAGCAGGAGTTTATAGCTTCACACAATTTAAACCAAAGCACTTTCATTTATCAAAAAAACAAAGCAAAATTTTATATAGAGTGTGTATATGGAGTTTACAGTAATCATTCGAATGTACTATATCCATGGAAACCTCATATTTATTCCTCGAAGTGTGTAGGGTGAACATAATATGCAAGAATATAGGGTAGCTGAATTAAGAACCTAGCATGTCACTTACAAGGAATTAAACCTGGGTGAGATGGTTATCAATCAATATTTTTAACCACCCAAGCTACATCCAATATATATATATATATATAGATAGATAGATAGATAGATAGATAATGTATGTCTAACAATGAATAATAATGGATGTTAACATAATAATTCTTTTAGAATGTTATGTGAAGTAAAGGTGAATGCTTAGAGAAAATGATATTTAGATTTTTAATAATAGTGGATGTTAACATAATAATGCTTTAGAGTTTTATGGGAAGTGAAGTTAATGCTTAGAGAAAATGATATTTTGATATTTTGATTAAAAAATTAATGTAAAAAATTAAAAGCTATGAAAAAAATTAATGGAATGTATCGTTACACCATAGGTAGAATTTTTGGACCTCTCATAATCAACCCAAACATAAAATTCCCCAAAAATGAATGAATCAATTGAAAATTATCATATGATATTTCATTGGTCTCCAACATGACTTACTAAAAATGGGACATTTTGAACACCCCTTGTAAGATGCACAAAACCACGTGACTAACGCATCATTGTAGTTATATCTTGTAATAGGATAAATATCATGAAGAGTCATTTTAACACATATTTGGGTTTGTTTTCGTCTACTTTGAAGTATAATATCACAATATTGAATGTCTATCAACTTTGTGTTTGAGAGCACATATTTATATGTCTTTTTTATTATAAAATGTGTCAACAATACTATCACATATTTAATAGAAGTGAGGAGTAGAGCGCCAACATGGAATGAAATTTTAATATAAGGATCCATCATCAAACATCACATAAATAATAACCACAAGTTAAAGACATGATACTAAATCATTGATGATATTTATACTAAAATAACATAGAACACAACTAAATGATCCCAAAACCTCACATCCTAAAGCTAATATCTGAATTCTGAATTGGCAAATTTTTTGTTGATATCATAAACCCCTTGTTTCTCAAAATTATGCTACATATTTAAATACTTAAATATTTACATGATTTCTTAAAAACTCTCATAAAATAAAAATAAAATCAAAAATCAAAATTTATTTCTCCCTAAAATACTTGTATTTCAACTTATAATAAGTTCCATGTATTTCCACATTTTAGCTCTGTGCTAATTCCCCTAGTACTTTTAAACTTTGGACTAACCATGCAATAAAGATTGTTGCAATCATATCACATTTTAGCATTTCACCAATTTGAAGCAATCTAAGTATCAACACTTAAGGTATAAGTAAAGGATGACTTGTGCCCCCTGTTTTTCGGAGTTTATATTAATGGATTAGAGTCGTGTTTGGAATAAGAACAAGAATGTGTATCACTACCATGATTGTGATAATCATTATCCTTCTTTATGCTAACAACATTGTTTTTTTGCACAGCTCCCCTTCGAGACCAACAACTGATAATTCTCAAATATTTTTGGTCTAGCTCTTGTATGTTAGTGAATATTAATAAGACAAGATATGATCATCAAAACCAAGAACAATAGTTATCTTAATTTTGTATATGACAATAAAAATTTAGAGGAATTTAATTTGTATAAGTATCTTGGAGTTGGCCCTCATCATAAGCTCAACTAGAACTATAGTGTTGATAAATAAATTAATGGAGGATGGAAAGTCTAGTTCGGTCTTGAAAACAACTATAAAGCATCATATTTTTTGTTTTGGAAAAAAAGAAACCTTATTTGTCACACTTGTTACTTTGGTTACCTTATATGAACATGAAGTTTGGGATTGCAATGTTTATAGAGAAACTTGGAGGAAAATCAAGCAAATCCAAAAGTATTTTACAATATATAATCTTAAAATTAAAAGCAATACACATTATCTAATCATCCTCTTGTACATTGGGCTTACACCCATTGAGACTACTTTTAGGATTAGGTACCTAACGTACATGCACAAGATAATTAACATGAAGGATAAGATTTTCCTAGCATGGCTTTGAATTCTAGTAAAGGCCACTTGAGACTTAAGAGAGGGTCATATAAAGATGTTGGTTCTTGGTTAAACCATTGGAAAATAAAAGGGAGAACTCCATGAAATATTGATACAATTTAAAGCACTATCACAACTAGATTTAAAGATATTGTGATCTTATGAAAAAATAGAAAATAAGAAAATTTTAAAATATTATAAAGATATCATTAACCCTATCTTAAACGATCAAAAATATTTTTCTAGTATAACTGCTTAAAAAAAGAATATTAATATTGTTAAAATAAGAATTAGCTCTCACAACTTTCATAGTGAAAATGGGCGTTGGACAAAACCTATCTAAACACCACGGAAAAAAAGGATATGTAATCTTTTATGATACTAAAAAGAAAAGGATGAAAAGTACTTTTAAAATGCTCTTTATGCACATTTTAGGTCTCAATTTCAAAATAATTTTAACACTAAACAAAAAATCTTGGCACTTTAGTGACATATTTTTTTGTAATAGAAATATGCGACATTGTAAAGAAGACGCTGCATTATTTAGTTAGTCATGTGTTTTGTAATTAAATAGAAGAGTTAAAATACAGTTGGAAAGAGACATAATTGTCTCGGTTTTGTATAAAAGGGGAAGAAATGGGACTGTCTCGGGTTGTTAATCCCCATTTTGAGTATATGACTGTGATATGATCTATGTTATGGTGAATGAAAGATGAGCCAATTGTTATATGATTTCATGTTTTCAAATGTTTATTGCATATGAATTATATATGGGTTATGTTGTGTATTTAAGATGTTGAATGTGAATGATGAACTTGTGCAATTCCCTTTCCTAAATTTAGTCTCTGTAATTCCTATTAGTATCTCGGGTGAGACTGTATCCTTATGGGATACTGAAAATGCCTATACTCATAGGATTATTGTCGGTAACCTAGTTTAGAACCCTGATCTAAATCTGAACCAACAAAAAATATTATAAATAAACTTAAATTTTTTTTACCAAAGAAACAAAATGTGAAAATAAATTAATTAATGCCTTGTCAATTTTCTTAGCATCCAATAAACCAAAATTGGTCTCTATGGATGATAATCATTATCATCATAATACTTTAATAAATATTATTCCTCTTTGGGGTGGCAGATGTGGGGGGAATCTTGTTAGGTACTAATGGAAAAACTATCGAGACTTATGCTTGGGGCATGGGATTGGCCACCAACAATCAATCCAAAAGTTACACTTTGCTTATGGGCCTTGCTATTATTTTCTCTCTAGGTGTGCAAAATGTCATCATCGGAGATTCATTGCTCATCATTTCATAGGCTAGGAAAAAAGTTTTCATTTCGGATACAATTCGAGGGAGGATACAAATCTGAATTGTGGAACTACTAAGACAAATCCAAGTCTTGCATAATAAGCACCAAAATAACATTGTGGTTGATCAATTAGAAAACCAGGTTGTTTACTTGGAGCATGGTATTGTGGTTAAAAATGGGGGCCACCATGTCCCCTAGGTTTAATTGAGCATCATTTTGCATCCATTGTATATCACCTTACATGTGTGCCAACTACCAAAGTCTTTTCTCACTTGGTATAAAAACCATTCATCATTTACTTCCCCACATGTAGGAGGTCTCTTTATGGTTCTCCTTTGTGGTAAGGATGGATTCACTTTACTGTTATATGGCGTCTTCAAGAGTTTTATTGGTTCGTTGTGGGATATTGTTGGAGGTTCTATCTTAGTTTGGGGTTTTCTCTTAGTCTAAGGTGGTCACGCAAGGGTGTTTGTAGTTTGAAGGGGGGGATGTAATTATTCCCTCTCAATCAGACATGGATTTTGTTCCTCTAAGAGTCTTGTTTTAGGTTTTTGTTAGTGGAGAGGACTAGGGGTTTCTTGTGCTGTGGCCTGCGTCCTAGAAGATGAAAATGATAGAAGGCATTTTTATGGAGGAGTCTAGGTGGGGTGTGTACCTAGGAGAGGTCAAGTCAAGTATCTTAGACCTTAAAGTTATCTTGTGGTGGTTTAATTGGCAGCTAAAAGGATTTATGGAGGCTATTGACCAGGTGCCTAGTCATATTGCAATCCCCGAACGCTTGGTTTGATAATTTAGAGACACAAGTTTGGGTTCAAGACACTTAGTTGGAGAGGCTCTCCATTGTAGTGGATCTACATCGGGATATGTTAAGGGGGGAACAATACAAGGAAAATAATTTTGTAGGATCCAAGCTATGGCTGAAGTCTCTTTGCAACAGTGAGAAAATGCAGTAGTGGACATTTCCAACTCCCATGGGCAAGATGGTGAAACCTAGGATTTTCAAGAAATTCAAAGTGGGCATAGCTCCCCTTAAACTTTTCTTGTTTTATGGTTTATTTTTGTGTATTTTTGTCTAGTCAATTTGTTAGAATGTACAGCTTCCAAGCTATTGACATCTCTTATGTATTAGTTTACAAGTTTATGGTAGTGTCTAGACTATAATTTATTGCTTTGACAATTTTAAGATAGTTTGGCCTTTTGGTCAAATTTTGTAAATTTTGGTTGGTTTTTACAATTGTTTAATATCAAATCTATACTCATTTTCATTAAAAAAAAATTATTCCACTTTACATCATATATAATACAATAATGATTTAATTTGTGTTGAAATGCATATTCATTAAAAAAAACATTATTCCACTTTAAATCATATATAATACAATAATGATTTAATTTGTGTTGAAATGCATATTGAAAATTGTAATAATGTTAATGTTTATATAAGTATTAAACAAAGAGGTAGTCTAAAGATTAGACGATTTTACGTCTTTTCCGACTCATTTTCTAGCCATTCTTTCTCAAAATTTGGTCGCATTTTTTTAATCCAAGATATAAGGTTCTAAGATTGCATAATTCGGATGCTATCATGGTTTTTGTGTGCATTGAATCCATTTCTGTAATCAAAAATGGATTCTAAGCAATAAAAATATGATCTGGCCATTTTCGATTCGTCAAATTCTGTCAAAAATCTATCAAAAAAATAAAAATCGTCTAATTGTTAGACAACCCCTTAAACAAAATATATAAAAATTAAATCAAATTAATATATATTACTATATTCACAAGTATTGGTCCCCTTATGGGATTTTCAACTCCACAAGGGGGTTAAGGTAGGTTTGTCCACTATCCCTATTTCTATTTCTTTTAGTAGCCGAGGGTTTAAACAGAGTAATTTTGGAGGCTAGAAGGAAAGGAGCAAACAAAGGTGCATTCATAGTGGTTGGTTCTATATTTATTTACCATTTATTCTTTGTTGATGATATCTTGATCTTTGCATATGTCTCTCTCGGGGAAATAAACCATTGCAAATCTCTCTTAGACATTTTTTGCAAAGCCATAGGAATGGAAATAAATTTTAGAATGTCCTATATGGTCCATAATGGGATTGAAGATGAGGTGGAAAGACAAATTTCTCAAGCCTTGTGTTGGCACGCAGCAGGCAGACCCAGGTTACAATGTAAATTCACCAACAAAACTCTAGATACCGGCCCTTTTGGCATCACTTGCAAGTAGATGAAGTCTCACCCGATTCATCTATGGGGACTACAGGAACCAAGCTTCCACAACGTAGAAGGGATATAAGGCATTCATTCTATTTATCTACCATACATTCACCTTACTGTGCAAAAATAGACAGCTTATTCATAATAATTGATAACACATTAAAAGTAATAACAGAAATAGAGCATATGTGCATGCAATAAACAGAACATCCATCACATCAAACACATACTAAAACAAGTATACTTCAGTATTATTATCATCTGGAACAGTCTTACAAAACTTGCGCATTGCACATCAAATCTTTGTAACAAACCCAAAAATACCATAGCATAAGAGAAACTACTCTGGAATCTATTAGAATTCTATGGTTTTGATTCCATGTAAGAAATTCTTCAAGCCAGGAATCTTGAAAGAGAGAAGTCCTCACTAAAATATTTCTCAAAGATTAGCATAATTGAGAAGAAAAACTGAAGCAGAAATATGTGAGACTAAACACAATTAATGTCAATTCCATATTGATCGTATCCATTAATGAGAATGCAATTAATAATACACCTTAGGAGAGAAAATAGAATGCCTTGAAGGCAAGTTGAAAAGCTCAAAAAAGGCAAGCTTACTAAAAGCTAAAAAAAAACCTAGATGGTAAAAACAATTTCCAAATTCGTCTAAAGGCTCGCGAATTGGAAAAAGCAGTATTGGAAACTCATGAGTGAAGAAAAAGGAAAGTGATCATGGCTTTTAGAGAGAAGAAATATATGGAGGACGAGTTGGCCAATTAAAGACAGTTTCCAAGTCAACTAGCTTTATCCTTATCCACTTAAAAGCATAAAAAGAAGGATAAAACTGTCTAAAGAAGGAAGGCGCACTTACTATTCCAAGATAGGCATAAAATCAGACAGAATCAAACAAAATATTATCTAGAATCTATCCAAGTGGGCTCCTATGGCTAATGATGGAAAGTGGTGGCATAAGAAGCCAAAATGAGGCCAACTACCTAGTCAACACCTAGGAAATTAACCAAAAATTATTAATATATGTTATCCTACGTATGGAGTGGGTTTTTAATGTTCCAACAGAATCTACCATGAAGCAATTCACTAACAACCATCAGAACTGCTATAGAAGCAACCCTTAACCTTAAGATCCCTTACATATTTATACATTTCAGCATGGGATGAGCCCGTTACAATGTGGACACAAGTGCCTAACTACTTCTAACTAACTTTTGCCTTTTGCGCTCTTCGGCCCTTCGGTTGGCTCGCGGTCCATTTTTTATGCGCAACTCTCAAAATTGGTCCAAAATCCGCCTCCAATAGGCCCCCAACACTCACCTGTTGCTCGTCCCAAGTAACTTCAGTTTGCAATTGTGCTTTCTTCGACCAAGATATTTCACCTTAGGAGTATGCTAATTACTACATAACACCTTTCGAACCAGAGTCCCATCCTTCAATGAGTGGCATCTCAATCATTGATTTGAGTAGAGTTCCAACCATCACTCATCTCTACTCATTAGGTTTCTCTTTATATTGATAATCCTTATTTTGGTGGCGCCATGGATCTCTATGTCACAGCTACCTCAACTCTCAGCTTTTGGAGGCTCTTCTTTCTGTAGCATCGACCTCGTATCTTTGTCATGTGCCCCAGACTTTCCCTTCAGATCTGCATTTCTGCAGTGTATACTCAACAACTAGCTACTCTAGTCATTGGTCTCTTGCTCCATTTGTAACCAATTACTAAGTACCTCAATCCTCTTCATCATGATGTGCCTTGGCTTCCTATACTTGGCCGAGATTTGATATGGATTTGCCATCATGTTGAAATATTCGCCACCGATTTTTCCAATTATAGCCACACGTGTTCTCTTTCCTGAGTCACTTCAACCCTTCTGGTGTGCCTCCTTCACCGTCTCTACTAGATTTTGAAGTGTTTCTTTTGCAGCTATCACTTCTTCTTTTGCTTTGGATTCCTATTCTGCAATGTCTTCCGCCATCTACACCGTCAAAGGTGCATGCAATTTTTTCTCAGTGACTTGTATTGTATGTTGAACGACTACTTGCACTACAGCAAGTTCCTCTATCACTCTATATGCTTCCTCTTGTAGTGCCTCTAACTTCTACGCAACGCTATGATGATGGGATCTTAACTAATTAATCTCCAACTGTTTCTGGCGATTCTTTGTCATTATTGTCATTTGTTGTGCAGGAGGTAAAGTACTCATTGTTTCCTTCAGTTTCTACGCCTTCGCCTAAGAAACTTGCAATTTTTGTTCTATGTCCTTCAACTCAGCATCCTCGATGAGGTGAGTCCATATCTCGGAACTTTCCTCATACATCCATGCACACGTTTCTTCCAAATTTTTTATATTTGTTTCTCTTGCACTGGTTGTTTGCTCCCTTTGCTATCTCTCCTCTAGTGGGGTACTTGGCACTATTCCATCTTCCAAGCCCACAATATTTACATGGAAGCCTTAATAGATTCACTTATCTTCGTCGCCTTTTCCTCCACTGGGATGTCCACTTCCATCGGTACTTCTTGAAGGATGTTGCAGAGTTCTTCTACTTCCTTCTTCAATCTTTCATTCTTCTGTGCAGCCTCCTCTTTCTCCTTGTGCAGCTTATTGTTTTCTTCTTGCAGTGCTTCCTTGGCTATAGTTGCTTTGGTCCACTCTACTGATGTCATGACTACATGTAACTGGATTTCCTGCACCACACCCATCTACAATGTATGAAACACATATATCAGTATCTGCCATAAGACTAACTAAATTTAACTTACTTCCAGTGCATACTCTTGCATTTCTATTGTAGGGAGCTCCAAAGCTCCTGGTGTTATTTTCAAACTTCTGCGTGTCGTTGATGTTGCGGATGGCTGAGAGACCGTCTGCCTTGGCCCTATACTCTCTTCATTTTCTTCCTTTGATATTGGTGTTATTTTTGCTACTTCCAAAACTTGACGCAATGTAGTTAAGTGCTCCTGCATACTTGTTTGCATTTCCTCTTGCTTATGCGCCACTTTCTCCAATGCTTCCTCTGCTGCTTCCTTGACTTGTTCGCCAATCTTGTCCAAGTCATCCTCTATCAATGACTAAACATTTTTTTCTTTGGTCACTTTCATCTTCTTCTTTTGCTTTGAGGATCCTGCCTCAGTCTCCTCCTTCCTCTTTTCTCCTACTTCTGGTGCAATATCCTACACCGTGCCACATGCACCATTCCTTTGTTCCTCTTCATCTTCTTGCTACTCCTCTTGTTCTTCTTTTTGCTCTTCTTCCTGCTCGTCATCCTACTCTTCTTCTTTCTCATCGTCCTACTCATCTTCTAGGACTGGGACTCTACATGTTGCATCCCAATCATTTGCAATCTGGCTGACATCTTGCTTCGTCAGTATAAAAGGTGTTGGAAACCACTGTGCATATGGATCCCTTCTTGCTTGAATATACATATGGTGCATCCCCGCTTAAAAGCGTGCAATTCCTTTGTACGTTGCAATGGTTTGTGGTCGTATGCGTGGTGTTGTCTCAATGATATCCCTGATAGCTTCGTTATATAAAAAGACTGTGATATTGTTATCGGGATCATTGGATCTTGGTTTTAAGTATTTGGGTTTTCACATAAAACCTAATGACTACAAGTATTTTGATTAGTTGTGGTTGTATAAAAATGTAGAAGCAAAAGTATCATGTCAGTGCAATGGATGGCTTTCTAAGGAAGGAATGTTAGTATTGGTTAAATTTGTTCTTGAAAGTATTCATGCTTATTGGTTCTCAATTTCTCATGTGCCAAATGGAATCCTTGGACAAGGCAAGGAAAAAGTGATTCAACATTATGTGGATAAGCAAGAAGGAAAAGGAAGGACTTCCACTAGTAAAATGGTACAAGCTTGCAATACCTAAAGATGTTAGAGAATAGGAAATAAAAAATATTTACATATTTAGTCAAGCCCTAACAAAAGAGAGTATGTCGAGGCTTATTTTTCTAGATGGTTTGTGGGGCAGAGTTGTGAAGGAAAAATATTTTGGAGGTAAATCTATTGAGGATTAGATTAGGATGGAACCAAAATCTTTTAAGGGTGCATCAATAGTTTGGAAGGCTTGATCAAAACTTTCCTTATTATTAGTTCTTGGGTAGCATGGCAAATAGGTATAGGGGACAAGGTAAAATTGGGATAGATCCATGGATAAGTTGTCCAAGAAAGCAAGATAAACTCCTTTTCTAAAAGAGTTTCACTCGAAAGGTATGCTAAAGTTAGAAAATATTTCAAAGCAATGAGACCATGGGAATGGTTCCAATATTGGTATATAATAGACTAACTGAATTTACCAAAATCTCATACATAAGTGGTTGGTGTGGGAAAAATAGATCAATGGTGAGCTAAATGTTCTTTCCTTACAGGTTGCAACCAAGACAATAGTACATGAGTGGGTTAGTATGACAAATACTATAATGTTGAAGCCATAAAACAAATAACAACAAAAATAAAAGCTACTTCTAATGTTAAACTTGCCAAAATGATATGGGAACAAAACATAAGAGATCAGCTTCAACCAAATTATTAAAGTCCAATGGAAAATCTTTGAATACAATAGTGTCACCTTGAAGAATGTAGCTTCCAAGGGGCATCCAATGCTCCCTTTGGGAGGGTCCTTTAATTTCTTTCCATTTGCTCTCAAACTAACTTGGAATGATGAAGGAAAACACTTTCCTCTTTGTAAGGAAGCTTGAAATGGCAATGAATGGTAAGAATGTGGATAGAAGGTATGTCTTCCAAACAAATTCATGCAACATAACCTTGCTCTAAATTTTCCATATAGATTGCATGCACATGACTTCCTTTTATAGCCAAACTGGAGATCTTCAAAGAACTAGTTCAAGACTCTAAATGCTCTTCTCAATGAAGTAACTTCTAGGTACAAATATGGGTCTATTGAATTCCCAAGTACTCGGTAGAAGTCAATTCTAACCTCTTTGGCACGCAAAATGTAGTTGGAAATTTTTGAAAGCACAATGAAATTTATAAGTCCTCCGATATGCATAGCCGCGTGGGCTTCGAAGGATTTTCCACACAATATTCCGTAGGTTCCCCTTTGATGAATCCACGCGGGTCAACAAAACATTGACTATGCAAAATAACTTCATTACACATGTTGATTTTTTATGAAAATGAAGCTTTGTGAGCTACATGTTGTATGTTGATGATGTGTTTCCATAACAAACTTCGAAATCTAGTAGGTGTGTGAAATTTAGGCGATAACAAGGGTCCACCTACATTTGACTTCTCAAACATTATTCCATTATTCTTCGAGATCAAGAGGATAAGTTGAAATGGTCAAGGAACAAAGCTCATGGGACCCTCACAACTAAATTGGGATATATATGAGGCTCAAATGGATGTTATGTTATAAGTTGACTTGAGAAATGGCAAGGCTTGGTGGTGGAATTTGATTTGGAAATAGGTATGCCATTTAAAAACAAGAATTTTTTTAATGGCTAGTGCTCTTAAACAAGGTACTTACCTGGGAAAATGCCCAAAAAAGATGACATAATGGGCCAAGTATATGTTTCTTGTCCAAACAAGATTGTGAAATGGTAGATCATGTCTTTGTTACTTGCCCTTTCTCAAGCTTCGTTTGGAAAGAAGTTTCATTGATGGTTAAAGACTCAATCATCTAGCCCTAAGGATCTCTACAAGATAACTTTCAAAGGTAGATATTAGATAAGCCCACCGAGATAGGACCGAAGAATGGTCGTCTTGCACCAAAAGGCATTTAGCCAACCAATATTAGGGCCCAGCCTAGGTTCGAAACTTTATTAGCCCAACCAGCTTGCTTGTGGGGGATGGCGTTGGGCTCAAGTTTAAAGTGGTGGTCTCTTCTGACTTGTACCCTAGTCTTCTCGATGAAAGACACTAGGGTCTATTGATTCTTCTGATAAATTTTTAAAAAAAGATAGATACTAGATAAGTCAATAATAGAGCAGAAAGCCCTCCCCTACTTTGTTTTATGGGGTCTATGACTATCTAGAAACAAGATGTTATTTCATGATCTTTATTTGTCTATTGGATAGGTTTCTCATTCAATTAGATTGTCATACAAAGATCATTGGAAGTATCCTTTGGAAATCCCAAAGTTCTTAAAGTATCCTAAGGTTAACACTACAGTTGCCTAGGGATTCTTTGATTATGCATGTCAAAGAACCTTGGGTAAGTGTGAAGCTAGGGTTGTGATCTTGCATGTTTCTTCCTTGCATTATTTTTCATTAAAATAAGGCACTAGCACAAGCAGAAATAACAAAGTTGGAATTTTTGCCTTGTGGTTGCTCGTTAAAACAATTGCAAATAAAGGAATAAGCAAGCTTGAAGTGGGAAACTCAAAATTGCTTATAGATTGGGCAATTGGGAGTTCTAGAGGTAAAGCAACAATTTGATTTAATTTCCTTCACCCATAAACTTTGGGAATTCAACACAAAAGTTGACTCTCTCTCACAAGTAACACTTTCTCTAAAAAGGTACCTTGTTGAATCAAGAATTCAGGGGTGATGACCTCTTGGCCAACTCTCATATCATTCTTTTAATAGTTTGGTATGTTCTTTGCTAGAAAGGTCATGTTGAAGTTATGATTCCTAACCCTGATATATGTAATGATGAAAAATGCTCTGATTGGTTTCACAGAAGGCTAAAGCCTGATATTGTGAGACTCTGATATATAGAAGATCTAATAGGAGAGAGACTATCTTTATGATTTTGATTGATAACCTCGAGGCTCAAATTATGTATATTTTGATTTCTATTAGAATATCTTATATACTTCTTTTTTTTGGAGGAAAAAAGATAACTAAAAGTATTACAATCCTAGTTAAATCTGATCATATCATTTGACTAGGTTAACACAATCATTATTAATTACCTAATATTTCTTATTCTTATATGCAATGACTCAACATTGAAAATAGTTGCTGAATTCTAATTGAATGAAATCTCATATTATTATAGATTATCGATAATACTTTGAAAACAACTTAATTTTAACAACCACTAAGGATAATGGAACTTTCAACCAAAATACATTTGATCACAACCCTTAAATACTTAATGTCATGTAACATAGAAAAAACCATGGATATAAGAAAATAAAAGAATTATGCTAGTCTATAGATAAAAATCCTTAAACATTGGCCCACATGACCCCATTACATCAAAAAGCATTCACCCACAACCTTAAATTGAAAAAACTGATTTCAGACTTCCCAAATCTATATGAATATGTATTACTTGAATTGACTTACTTCAACAATCATATAGTGTAAAGTGACTTCAATGGTCCAAATCTATGAATCTACAATACTTAACACAAGATTGCCCAACTTTAACAAACATATAGAGTAAAGTGGTCTTATTACAATTTACTCGTGCCTTTTATCATATTACCAATCAGATGAATTAGTGGGATAGAGCGACTTTGACTCTCATATTATCAATTTTTTCATTAAGATGAATTAGTTGGATAGAATGACTTTCACTCTCCCATATTACCAATCTCTTGATTTAGATAAATTAATGGGATCGAGTGATTTTCACGGTTGGATGTATACTCTTAGGGTGTTTAGCTTATAGGTAATCTCGAGGAAATTATCTATTTTTATGATTAAAAAAAGATGAAATAGTACATTAAACTTCTGTAAAATTTCAAATCTATAAAAAGATCAAAATGAATTAGTACATTAAACTTGTTTAAGCTCTTAAAGCTGTAAGTTTAAGGTACTTGAGTAGTATTTGACATATACTCAGAATGTATATACATTAATAATAAATAAAAAGAAAGGATGATTTGGATCATTTTTCTAAGATTATATACCAATACCATTAATAATAACCTAAAAAAATTCAAATTCATCTCATATTTAAAGAACTCCTGTTACAATTTGCTAGTTTCTCATGTCATTTTGCCAAGAATTTAGGTACTTTACCAGCTGGCAGCGATACCCTTAAGCAATATAAACCGGTAGTACCCTTGAGCAATATACGCTGATGAACAATATACAGAATATACGCGGTTGTTTGGCACAGCGATACCCTACGTACATTTATATATAAATAAAAAAAGCTCACATGTACCACCGTTGCGTTAAGGACATCGATACCCGACGTAACATCAGCGTGGCATTTATCAAAGCAATTGTTAGGTATCCTGTGTTAAACTTTTTTTACATCAACATGCATAATAAACGTACAAGAGTTTCTTCAGATTTCTATCTATCCATTTGTTATGCATAATAAATGTACAAGAGTTTCTTCAGATTTCTATCTATCGATCTGTTTGGAGGTGAATGATTATAGACATGTACTTGAGAGCGTTGTAGGGATTTTTCAAAATGGGGTATTGTGCAGTTTTAGAAATGTTTTAAATACGTTTTATGACAGACCTGTCAACATGTTCAGAATTTTGAAGTTACAAAAATTGTACATACAAAGAGCCTGTCAATTTAACACCAGCTTTGGAAAAGTTGACAATGAAATTGAAATCTGAGATGGAGAAATAAATAAAAGCAACCAGAACTCAGAACTGACACAGTCGTTTCTGAACGTGTTGAGCTACTTTTCCTGGCAAGGAGCTACAATTTTATCTTTAACAAGAGATATTACATTATGTATTCAACCCGGTGTTCTTGTTTGCAGAGAAACTACCATGGGCGTTTATGAATCGCCATATCATTTCCCTGAGAAGTACATCAGTAAAGTAAAGGGCGTTTGATCCTTCAAAGATCAGATTACACATCTTGGGTTGCCCAATATCGCTGTGAATTAGCGCAACAGAGAAATTACTTTGCAAAACACAAAGGGTTAGATGGTGATATGTGTAGTGTGTAATATGTGTTTTTGGCTTTTGAAAGGGAGCGAAATCTCTCAGAAATCTAAAAAAAAACGACCACTGAGCAATGATATTACATGGACAAGCTTGCAAGCCCAGTCTTGCCCAATGAACCCAACAAAAAGTTAGCAGGCTGCAGACTGTTGGGCAAACTGTGAAATCCGGGACTTGGAAAATGGAAGGCTTCGGCCGTTTTCCATGGTAGCCACCCTTTCACAGGAAGGACACATGGTGAGTGTGGTGGCAGGCAGAGGCATGTAGTAATTATCCGGTCCTATAACGCACTGAGGAGGAACCGCCTTCAATGCCCTAAGCTCTTGCAACTCTTTCTGTAGCCTTCTGTTCTCCTCCGTTAGATTCTCGCAGCACCGCTTCAAAACCTCGCAGTCTACTTCTGTCTGCTTCAACTTTGTTCTGCAAAAGAAACAAAGAAGAACTTACGTTAATGGCCGCAAAATCATAACCATGGAACAGTTCTTTTATGTGTGTTTTTTTTCTCCCAAGTCTTACCGTGCTCTTCTGTTCTGAAACCAGACTTCAACCTGCCGGGGTTGCAAGTTCAACGCCTTGGCCAGAGCGTTTTTCTGTTTCTGCTAGGATCACGATTGAAAACCGGATCAGCTTATAATCTTTAAAAGCCATGGATTGCTGGAGTTTCAAAAATAAGCAAACTATAAAAAATTTAAAGATTCAAGGATATGTTACCGGATTCAGAGTGCTGTGCTCCAAGAAACTTTCCTCCAGCAGTGCAGATTGCTCTTTGGAAAGCCGCAGTTTTTTCCTCGTCGAACCTATCTCTTCCTCGTCGCTAGTCCTCGAACTCACGTCGCAGGTTCGATCCCTCTCAGCCTCCAAATCAAAAGCTCTTTCTCGTTCTCTCTTCACCGCCATCGGACCGTTGTCCACAGCCCGCAAGCCATCAGCCTGTAAAACCGACGAATACTCAGATTCATTGGACGACGGAACCTGATTCATGTCTATCCCTCCACGCACAACCTCGGACGGATTCGTCTCCGCGACCGTTACCTCTTCCCGGCCTACAAACAAACAGCACCGTCAAATACACAGAAAACCAAAGCATATATACACGATCCAAGAAGAACAAACGCAACTGTTGACGTATACTCACAGTTCTTGGGCATGAACCAAAGAAACGGCGCCGAGGGAGCCGGAGCAGCCCCGACGCGAGCAGCAATGGGGCGAAAGGTCAGGGGTTCGATCTGCAGCGGCGCGTTTTTCTGATCGTCTTCGCGCAAAGCTGTGGCGGGCATCGCCATAGACACACCAACGCCAAGAGCCAACCCCATCGCTTCATCGTTAGCCATAGTCTTCAGCCACTCGAGACCTCTCTGCTTGTTCTTCATCTCTTCCATGAATAATCTGATTCTTCACACACAAGTGCACCCGGAGATTTATCTTGGCTCCCAGACGTCAGGGATGATGAAAGTCAAGCAGGCCAGTCGTATAAACGTGGAAGACACTTCGCTGGAAAATAGTCAAAACCTAATTAATTCCAGCGCAAGAAGCCAAACAAACAGTCCAAGCTCCTGAAGGCTGAAACCCTCTCTCAACTTGAAGAACACGGCTTAGAGCTCAAGAAATAAGGAAGGTAGGAGGCTGAGGCTCTCAAGAATCTGAGCAAGTTAATAAGATCATCATTGATGGGCATATCCTCTCATCATGTGGGGTGCTGTAGATGCACGCGCGCTTGAAAGTTCGATGGCTTGACTAGTGCATATATATTTGTGATGGATATATACATCAAATATATAATATATGAAAGTTCAAATTGAGGTTAGCAAGAATGATTAGGAGTCGGGAGCAATATAATTAAGTCAGCATGGGTGGTGGAAGAGCAATGATGAAAACACCAAACTTGGTACGATTTGACTACTGTTCTAAATAGAACACCCTAGATATTACCAGCTAACATTAAATATATTATATAAATTTGAACTTTCATATATTATATATTTTATGTATATATCCATCACAAATATATTATATAATGTTTAAATTCCAATGGCGTGCAAGACCCGCTACCCATTCCGTTTGGGCCGCCGCCTACTTTACTCTTTTTCCCCGCCGCCTCCCGTTCGACCGTCCACGGTTCGAGTCCCGACCGAGCGTATACGTAGCCAGACAAGAGCTACCCAGTAGCCTGTAGGCATTGATAGCCCTAACACTCAATCAATAGATCCAACTCCCCAGTCATCATTGCATTGTACAGGATACCCATTATTTTATCATTGTACAGGATCGCCATTATTTTTTCATTATTATTATAGTTGGTATGCTTCTTTATGGGAAATGGGAATGGGAAAGTGAATTGGGGAATGGGATGAAAAAATATATATAATCTAAATATTTTTTTAAATAAGTTTTTTAATTAAATTTGGTTGGAATTGTATATATATATATGATGTTGAAATTGCATGATCAAGATATATAAGAGAAAAGGTGTTGAATCTATTTCTCGAATCAAAAATACAATTTAAACAATGAAAACTCATTATTTCAACAAAGATCTAAAAATAACTCAAACAAATCCAAAACATAAAACAGTTAACAAACTCTTAAACATATAAAAGAAAAAAAAATACAAATTAGTAAATTAGATGTTAACTAGGTACTTGAGAAAATGACGAACTAGTAAATTAGATGAGAACTAGGTATTTTCAGTAATGGACTTTCATAAAGGTTTCTATTAAAATAGAAACTATTATGTATGGGAAGATACAAGCAAAACAACAAGAGACTAGAGAAATCATTGATTTTGTGAATAATGTTTCCTAGTGTAAACTAAATGGACTTTCTCATTGTTATGGTGGGGTGGATATGTAAAACAAACGAAATAGTTTATATTGAAATGGGAATTATTTTTTTTTACATGAGTTTCTTCTCACTAGATCAGATAAGATTCAAAAATACTAGTAAAGCCTTAAAACTGAAATCAGAATACATCCAGAACTAGCAATGAGCGCATAAGCTACAAAATGTGATTATTCTTCACAAAATAACCCTCACTATCATCCATAACCCAGAAAGATAAAAATTTAGAAAAGATTTAGACTTGCCTAAAACAAGAGTTTTCCATTCAAGAATTCCTCAGAGAGCACCTTGCCATCCATCTTTCCCAAAGATCTCTTTGACAGCAAATCTGCCAAACTGTTTGCTTCCCTATAGATATGAGAGAATATGACCAAATCGAATGAAGCAATCAAATCTCTCACTCTGGCCATCCAATGTCGCAGCACAAGAGAGTGCAGAGTCGCCTCACCACAAGCCTAGTCGATAATACTCTTAGAGTCTCCAAAAAAACAACTTCAATGATGCACAATGTATAAACTAACTTCATCTAGACACAATGTATAACCAACTAGAATCAAAACACAAAGGAGATCCACCAACATTTTATCTTCCGAAACCTTAAAAACTCTACATAAATTATGATCTAGAAAAAGATCCACCAACGTTTTATCTTCCAAAACCTTGTTTCTCAAACACTAAGTCATGATTCAAGATTAGCGGATTGTAACTTCATCAAAAGAATAACTCCCCATAGGGAATTTGAGTAAACTTAAATGGTTAGAAGGCGGACATAGCCTTTCCTACTTTCTACGTATGATAAGTATTTCCGACCTTAAAATTAGCCATTTACTCAAAGCTTCACAAACTTATTCGTGACGATTGAGAGCGACATCTAACTAAGGATACTTCCGTAACTAGTTAGGGAATCTTCCCTCAATAATCATGATGAACCAATGCAAGTTGTTTGACTTAATAATTTCCAAATATTTATATTCTTATGTTTTATGTTTTTTGTTTAAAAAAATAATAATAATAATCTATTTTGCAACTTGAATTTTGTTATTATTATTTTCTTGAATTTTAATATTATTTTGACACATAGAATAATCATTTTTTTTATATTAAAACCATTTACATAATAAAAAATTACTATAAAAATGTATGGAGTTAAAAAGGATATAAGTAATTAAATATTTCATTTGTTTTATATTTAGAAGCTATATGTGTTCCGGAGTTTTTATGACCTAATTATGTCAAGCAATGCTTTGTAATAAAAAATTATGTGATTAATTTTTTTGAACTAAGAGTAGCGAGGTGTTTACAACTCAATATAGGGGAAATGTCGTCATTTTACGTAATGCAAGAATTTGGAAACACGTAACAATTTGCATAATGTTGAAAAACACGTACAAATGTCACATTTGGAAACCATGTGCCAATGCCCTCCTGCCATGAAACAAACGGAGCTTATGCTACACGATGATGCTTCATAAATTGTCGTTGTGACTACTTCTAGTATTTCAGGATCTATCGTTATGACTCTAGGATCGAGCAGTCTTTTCCTTGTGGAATGTTTGGTGATCATGCTCATATTGCAATGACGAGCACTTATGATCATTGTTATAGTTATTGAACTATAATGATCAATCAATTGGAATTATAACTCCCGGCAAAATTCTTATCAAATTTGAAAAAGAAATTAAACATAAAAGAGGGTGAGTTTCTCTATTATTTCTCTTACTCCTTAAAAAAATCAAAACCAAGTGTGTGTTACCCCTCATATTGGAACAGGAGCTTGCACTCCTGATTTTTATCACAAGGATTGAGCTTGCAGGATGACATTGTTGATCATTTGATGGGCTTGGGGGGCATGTGTTCTTTGGCTTAGAGATGGTTTTGTCTTTTGGTTGAGTTGATGCTTTGGTTGTTGCTAGTGGATGTATAATGAGATCTCCTTATGTGTTGATGTTCTGATTGATGAGTTGTCATGGTTGATATCTTGTTAATATGGCACGTGCTCCCTTCCTTTGATAGTGTTGGCAAATTTGGAAGGTTTTTGGCTTAGTATTAATACATTTATTTATCCCTCAGTGCATTTCATGGAGTGGGAACCCATCAAATTAGGGTCTCTGTAAGTTTCAAGTGTTAATAATTGCTCTCTGGTATGATGATAAGATTAAAAAGTTTCTTTGCCATGGTTTTCCTAATGTTTGGTTATGATGGTGGAGTGCCTTAGGAGATTGAATAGCATATTACCTATGGTTTCCACCTTTGAATGTTTGACATTATTCTCCTTGAGGGTGCCTAGCATATGTGTCCTTGTTCACATGGTTCCAACATGGGTTTTTATGTATTTAATGTGGTTGGATGCCTTATAATTATGTGAGCACCCTAGGATAAATTGGTGTATATTACACATGTATCACCTTCTCATATATCGTTTTACAACCTTTGATGGAGATCTCACCTAATGCACACATTTTGAGGGTTATTTAACCCCTGTAGGGTGTGGTTTTACCTTATTTTGATTTATTGGAAGTTTGTTTATAGAGCACCCTATTTCATTTGATGTTTTTCACACTTGGAAGGCAGTTATTTGGAGGTATACTATGTTTTCTATTGGAGCACCCTACTTCATGACACATAGTTTGAGGTATGCATGCATTATGACACTATTTTATTGCTTAAAGAAGTGGGCACATCTCTCTAAGGTGCACCTCCTTGGATTAGATATGATGATTTGGCACATGAAGGGATATTATATGATTTGTTGATGAGGATTGTAACCACCTTTGCACACTTCTCTAGGGTGCCTTCCTTAGTGTGCTTATCATTTTGGAAAAACAACATGTGGTTTGAAAATTAGTGGATGGTTTTGGATCAATGCATATTCTTCTAAGATGAGTTGGCTATTAAAATGATGGATCTAACAACCTTGACACATTTTACTAAGGCACACTCTTCTTTGGGATTATTTCACTATCTGTTGAAAGAAGATACAACCTTGGCACATTTCTCTGGGGTGCACTCCTTGTGTATCTTCTTGTTAGTTATTTGGCTTGGTTAAGGTAGTTAGGATGGCATATTCTTCAAAGGATCCTCAACTACCCAAAGACTATTTTATTATTTGCCTTGTCAAAGTGGTTATGCATTGGTTAACTCCTTCCTTGCACACATGTAGAGGGTTGTTACACATTGAGAAAAATGTTCTTTGGAGTTGTTTATGGAGTTCCCTAGCTTTGAGGGGCCTATTAGAGCCACACTTGCCTCTAGAAAGGTTTTGTTGCACAATTTTTGAGGACATAACATATGGAGGATATTATTTTGATGCTTACGGAGTTTCTCTTGGTTAAACCCTAATTCCTCCACCACTTTGAGTCATAATTGCATGCGAGGGATATCTTCGTAAATGGAACAGGGGTGGAGGATTGTCTATCATTGATTGAAGGTTGTTACATATGCATAGTCAGTCACTCAATTTAAGGATATGCCTTAGCTTCTTGGGCTATTTTTGTAGGTGGTAACTAACTAACTCCACTATTTATAATTAATATTTTTGAATTTTCTCATGGAATTAATTACATGATAATTCTTTTATATTGTTTTCCTTGGAGAAGAGGATGGTTATTTTATTGTTTCTTCCAAGAGAGGAAAATGGATCTCCACAACTCATTGTTACTTTTAGTAAGGAGTTTGTTGAGGTTAGAAATGCAATATTTTATTGCATCTGTTAGAGAACTAATGGATCTAGGAAAACAATTATTTGTTTATTGTACAAGGAGTTGTGTTGAAACCTATGTAAGGGTTTTTTCTCTCAATTTGAGAGAGGGTTGGATTTGGGGACTTCTCCTCTTCATATTTTGTTGAATATCTTGGGGGATACGGAATCTAGAGGCTTGTGCCTTGGATGTTAATTTGTTGAATATGGAGGTTGGAAATGTAATTTCTTCAATTGTGTTGTGAGGGCTTAAATATGGTAACTCCATTAGTTATTTAGACAAGTTAATTGTGGTTGATTTCCCTTTAGTACTCTTTATGATTGTTGCAAGAAAGTGTCAATGAATGTCTATATATTCTTAAGTAAAACTTGTTGATAAATTTACATTTTCTAAGTTGCAAACATACCCTTATGAATATTGCAATTTCTCCTTCATTATGGTCTTATTTCTACACTCATAAACAACCATATAAGCATGTAATATTTTGTTCATTCAAATTATAGCATTGTCTTATTACTTGAGAATATAGCTCATAAGTCTTAACCTTACAGACTCCATGTGCCCAATGGATAGGCAATAAGCTTGGTCCATCCATGACCTTATTATTTTCATATTCTACAACTCTTTGTTCTACTAAAGCCACTCCTCATATTCACCTTGAGCTAATTTATCTAACCTTTAGCAATCCTAAGTTCGGGAAGCACATCATTGAGTCGCATAAGAGTTTTGTCAAAAGTGAGAAGAGGGTTGGTAAGGTAAAAGTGACCTCTCTCTTTTGTTGCCAATATGTTAGCAATGCTCTTTTGGACTTTTAAATCTCAAGTGCTAGTATGTGAGATAACAATGTGTATACGGTAAAGAGATAGCCTATAAAATAAAAAAACAAGAGTTAATAGAAATATACAACTAATTATAGAAAATCTTAAAAAAAGTGAGACCAGGAGCAACTCTTATAAAGATGACAAAAGCACTCTTAATATGGTAATCAATTGGAAATGCTAAGTTGCACTCACTCAACTTTATCACTAAATGTAAATGGGTTCTTCTAATGGGCATGGACCATAAAATAGATATGACACTTCATAACCTTACATATAACATTTATTCAGTAAGTACCTTCTCATGTATAATCTCTCGGATAAATTGATATGATGATATGTCATATAGTTTTCTTTATTAACATACTAAGCATGACCAACAACATTGATGAGGAGACCATGTCTCACAAAATCTTCCTTTTATTAACTCTTTCACAGGGGTGGTAGAACTCATGTATGAGTTCTGCTTAGATAGTAATTTTTGTCAAACTTGACACACACATATATTTAACATGTTCATCTTTGCTCAATGCCAATCTAGATGTGGACATTCATCAATTTCTCTCACCTAGCCCTTACCACAACCACACTAGGTTTTGAAGAAAGTCATAATCATTACACTCAAGCACACTCAAAGTGTGCTTTTCTCCTTGTGTGCATGCTATGTGACACAATGCACATGGCTTAAGAATTTTTTTTTTTCATGTGGAGAAATGCCAACACCTGCTATTCGAAAGAATCAAGGTATGGCCAAGATTACATAGTCAATACATAGGGGCTCAACAAGAGCATCATGTCACTTACAAGAAGTGAACCTGGCTGGGGAGGTAACAATCATTCCTCCAACCACCCAAGCTACATCCAATGGGGAGGTAACAATCATTCCTCCGAACCACCCAAACTACTTCCAATGAACCTAAGAATTGTTAAGTTATCCCTAAAATTACAATGAAATGATATAAAAACCAAGCGTTACCATAAACCATGATCAAAGAAAACTCATATGAAAGCAGAGTAGAGAAAGAAGACCAAGTATTCTCAATACCCTAGTAACCACTCACTACGTACCTTGGGCATAATTATTTTTTATAATAATAATAATGTATCGATATGATATATATATTATGGTCATATACTAATCAATCAATCAGCCCGTGACCGGACAAAGCGTGAGAATGCCGCAGACCGCCGCCCCCTCTTTTAATCATTTATTCATTGCCCATCATTTGAAACGAGCTATGATTTGATTGGTTGTGACTGACCCCACCACACGCCAAGTGGACGTGTTTAGAGAAAGGTAGCCACGTGGGCCTGAGTGAGGGTGGGGCTCATTGGATTGGGCAAACATGGCGGCCCAACGTCTAGTTGCGCCACGTCATCTTGTCTCTTCCCCGGGGGACGGGCGCATCAGCTTTGTCAAGAACTGGTTTATAACACCCCTTTCGGTGGAAGAATGGGCCCCCGGCCCCCCTTGAGCTTCTAAGCAATCATATGAAGAATAAATCCTAATCTAATCTAATCTATGAAAAGGCATATCCCATCCCACTTCATTATTCATACAATTACCCCAAACTAAACCCACCACATGCATGTTCATTGCTCTCACATCCCACCCACAAATACACCAATTAAATCAAAAGGCACATTTCTGTGTTGTTTGTAAAGTTAACATGAGTGTTACCCACTTTTTTATTCTATTTTAAAGAATCCAAAGAGTGCTTAATTTTCTCTCAATAATAAACCTTCAATCTATATCTTGTGAGTTTAGGCCAATCAAGAGCGTTCATTTCCAATGGCTACAAAACGCCATTTTTTTTGGGGGGGGGGCAAAGCATGGTCAAAACTCACAAGGCATGTTGTACAAAATTGAGATCATAAATGAATGTAGATTAGTTAGGACAAACACCCACCAACTTACTCTTAGAACTTACTCTGCACTTTTAGAATTGCAATTTAGAGTATAGTTGTTACCTTATTTGTACCAATGGTCTAGCTTGATGGTATTTTTAGGTTGGGTGAATCCCATCAACTAGATTTTGACATGAGGTTAAATCTTCATTTTATATGAGGTGTTATTGATGGTGGTATGATGGATGACATGTAAGAAAATTTGGTTAACAATGCATGACAAGTTTATATGTTATGATAGTGATCAACTCACAATGGCATGCTATGAGATAGTTAGGATGATGCATTATTTAAGCATTGGCTAGGAGGACCAAGGAAATCTACTTGTGTAGGGCGGATATCGATGAGGCATTGCAATGCTTGCTTTGATTGAGGATCACATCATCTATCAATGTGGTAGATAGTGTGTTATCTGGGCTAACACAATAACATTGATGAGTGCATTGAAAGTACATGAACCATTGTCTCTTCCATGGGAATGATCTTTAGAGACTATCAAGTGTTGATATTATGTGGGTGGTGACATGGTCCTACATTGGGTAGTGGGTTGTTCAAGTGAAATTGGCTTGGGGGAGGCAATGGTTGAGCATCGCCTATGGTTCGTTGGCGATGGATGAGCATTGCCTATGTTGAAAATAAGCACTCAACATTATGCACACTCTAAGGTGCTTGGCTTGGGTTTGGTCAAGGTATCTTGGTTAGGCATAGTCTAGGTTATACAAGCGGTTAATGGTCATTCCCAACAAGTAAGTTCACACCAATGTTGTGTGATGACTAGGCTTCTTGAGTGGTTTGGGATGCTCAAGTGGAACATAAGGTTTTTCCCTGTGACAAATGGTATTAGAGCCATGTTTAAATGTGGTAATTATGAAAGTGCCTCTTCACCACTACCCCTTTTATTGAAGGTTCTAACATAGTTTCTTTGATGAACACATCAACAAGTCAAGTGGAGGGGAATGTAAGGAATTTGGCGTGAGGTCAAATCCCTACCTTACTTGAGGGTGCCACCAATGGTGACATTTTGGGAAAACTTGGTTAAAGGTGCACAACATGTTTATATTTTTGGTAGTCTTGGTGATTAACTCACAAGGGTGTGTCATGGGACTGTTAGGACTATGTATTGGTCAAACATTGGATAGGAAGACTAAGAATTTTGCTAGTATTGGGGTGAATGATTGAAAAGGCATTGCAATGCATGCTTGAACATAGGACAATGAGATTTGACATTATGGCGGATAGTGTGTTATTTGGGCTAAGGCAACGACACTGATGAGTGCCCTAAAGGTAGACAAACTATTGTCTCTCATAGGGGCATGATCTTCTAGGACTATCAAGTGTTGGGCTTAGGTGAATGGTGGCATGGCCCTACATTGGGTAGTGGATTGTTCAAGTGAAATTGACTTGGGGGAGGCGATGGTTGAGTGTCAATGGAGGAGCACCACCTATGGTGAAAATGAGCACTCGCCATTCTACACAATCTAAGATGCCTAGCTTGGGTTCAATTAGAGCATGTTGATTAGGTCTATTCTGGGTGATGATAGAGATTGAGATTGATGGTTTTCCCAACTAGTAAGGTTACGTTAGTGATGTGTGGAGACTAGAATTTTTGAGTGGTATGAAACATTAAAGCAGGAAGAAAAGTTTGGCCATGACATTTCCTTTTGTTATCTCATTATTTAATTTTGATTTTATATATCCTCCCATATGGCTTACCCTTTTTCTTAGATAACCTTTGTCATGAGATCCCACTCTCCTTTTGTAATGGTAGACAAAGGAAAAAACATACTATTGTTCATTAACTCCTTTATTGAAATGGTACAATCCAATGTTCTATATGAAGGGAATTTTTCACGCATATTTAAGAAGAATCTAAAGAGAGCCTTCAATCTAAAGGTTGGCCATTTCAATCCAAACCAAATAATTTTTCCACTTTGCACTGAAAAAACACTTCAACTTAACCCAATTTGCATGGGGCTACTCTCCAAGCCAAGTATTTTCATCTAAATGCTGTCAAGCCCTCTCAATCCAAACCAAATACTTTTTCCACTACACATCTAACAAACACTTCAACTTAACCCAATTCGCATGTGACTACTCTCTAAGCCAAGTATTTAGAACATATTCGAGATTTATTCAAGTCTTATGATGAAATATATCTTGAGGACATAGGAGATTTGGTTTTTGAGAATGAATTAAAGGTCCTCAAGAGAGGGGGAATTGAAAACTAACATGGATCAAAGCCATTTTTTTCCATTGGTTCTAAATTTTATGTTCAAAGAATCTTGTTTCAAGTAGTCATTAGTAGAAATTAGGTTATTAAAGACATATTTGCAAGCACAATTAAAAGAATTTCAGATTTGAACCATATGCATAATCATAAGGACATCGTAGAGTGAACATTCAAGATCCAATTTATGAAGGATGCTCAACAAAGTGGGGTGTTTAAATCCCAATCACTCATGGTTAGTTATGATCTCAAGATCTCCCAAGCATAATCATGTTTTAGTTATGATGTCAAGGACTACCAAGCATACCCAAGTGCTACTTGAATGTTTGCTTTTATAGCTTATAGTGCATATGGTACTTCCAGGTTATCATCTACGTCACTACATTTTTATCTTTCTTTGTTACATTTTCTTGACCTTATCACCTAAACATGTTTTCTATGGAATTTGAAGCACCTAGCAAGAAGCCTATGAGTTAGCAAGGATTGAGATATCGAGAAACACACCTACATGGGGTCCCAGTCAAGGGAACACCTACCCTTCTATCCTTATCATAATGGGCCTAAGTCTCATTAGAGACTTAAACCCTTATATCCTTATCATAAGTGGCAAGCGCATGAAACTTACCTCCCTACCAATCAAGCTATTGGCCCTTTAACATAATGTATAAAACATTACATATATGCAAATAAAAAATATTTAGTACATTATAATCTAAATATAACCATTGCATTTTTCTTTTACATGTAACCAAGCATTGCACTTTCCAACCTCTAAGGGTGAGATATTCATCATGGCTCACAAAGAACTTCAATCAACAATTAGCTCACTAAGAACAAACATGTAAAAACCAGAGTTTGAATCCAAGAGGGAGGGTTAATAATTATTTCTCATAGCCACCGGAGCTAAAGTTAGGCACTGCTAGACCTAAATAACATCCATTACAACGATATTCATCAATAGAATCAATATATTAAGTACAATACATTTTTTATGGAAATTAAATGATTTTGGAATGATTTCTTAAATTTGTATTTAAAAAATATTAATTTATTTAAATAATAAAACACAATTTAATTTACCTTGGATGGGGTGTTAGGGAAGTGAGAGGTGCTGAGAGTAAATCCATTGTAGGACACCCATGCAACGAAGTTCCCTCCACTTGTACACCTCCCCACATGCAATTAAATATCGACATGATGGAGGGGGTGGTGGTGCAACCTATCCTTGATTGAAGGAACTTGATGCATGGGAAAATGATAAGGTAGGATGGGCTACTTGGGCATGGGTACAAGTAAATTACAATGGCGGTTGAGGACGTCATGAAGCAAGAAGTGGAATTCTAGAAGGTTAGAACTGGAAGTCTGAGCCTTCTCCCCTTGGAGGATATATTGTTGAATTTGAATGATGGTCGACTTTACCATCCTTACAACTCCTCCATATGCTTTGGTCGGAGTTGTTCTACATAATTCGTTCTGAGTCTGATTAGCCATTCTAATTTTGGGAGGTCTAGGGGTAACACCATCATTATAGCATGTCCTCTCCCTTACTAGCTTAGTAACTAGCTAGTAGTTCATCATGACATTGTAAATGATTTTACCTGTTGGAGCAAGCATAGGCCTAGATTTTGGGATTGTGAGGATTGGCCTCTCTAATGCAATGGTAGGTGACATGACCTAGGTTCTTTTGGGGTTCCCGAGGTGAGGTTCTCCAAACTTAGTGAGGAGAATATCTTAAGTGATTTGAACTCCCTATCGTGGGTAGTGGTATTACCATCTATAGAGAAATGAGGAAGGGGTGGGAGAGTCCATATGAGAATCCATAGTAGGGACCTGACTCTTGCTCAGACTGAGGCCGAGGAGGCATAAAAGTTATTTTACCAAGAGATTCCTTCAAAAATTCATGCTTAGATTACTCAGGTAGAGATGATGGTGAAGGAGGAACAACATTTCATCAAACGTAAGGAAATTGTAGTCGAGATACAACCCCGGGTTAATGATTCAGGCAATACACGTTCAAGAGACACCAAATATTTCAAAACCTTAGCCTTGCATTAGATTGTAAAATCCCTACTATGGAAAATTTTGCTTGAAACCAAAGAGGAGAGTAATGACTCCTACTGCAAATGGATGAGATGAACAATAAGGTGGATTTCCTCATCAAGGAAACCACATGCAAGGAGTATGAAGTAGATCCTTCATAGTAGGTATCTATTGTTCCTATTTCTAATGAAGATCGAGATTAGGGGTTTCTTATGGTCTCATGGTTTTTTTGTCTTTCATTGTTATCTTAGTAATGATCAACGCCATTTCAACTTGTTGGGTAGTTTTCATAGAATGTATCAGACATTTGTTACAAACTTTGACAAACTCAACTTCTATAAGTGCTTTAGTTTCCTTCTCGGCAAACCAATTTTGTTTATGTTGTAACTAGTTTTTTTTAACAATACAAATATTTAGCCTTACAAAAAGAAAACACAATTTAATTTCACTTTATGATGATTGCTATTGATTCCTGGATGGGGTGGCATCAAGATAGGTCCGATGTTTTAATGGTGATGAGACGCCGATTGAGCGGGAGGCAATGCACAAGGCATAGGGGAATTTATCGCACTCCCCTCCTGAGAGATGGCACGTACAATGTCACATGGATCACTCAATGCGCAATAATGGTGGAGGGAGAGAATGAGGTGATGGCCGCTATGCCACTTGTTCTCAGTGGAGGGATTTAAATGGACATTTATTCCCCAAGTAGCCAAACTTCGACGACATTTTCTCTGTTATGAGTGTCGATTTACATCTTGTGATTTAGGGCAAGGGTGGTGGAGAAGGCACGGCAATGGTAAGGGAGCACCACCATGCTCAAAATCAGAGGGGCCTCTCTCGTCACACACAGAACAGGGAGGTGAGTGGCGTGGGAATTAATAGGCACTTGACCTTCGTGACGGACACACTATTGGACATATGGAACGACATACATGAGTTGGAAGGTGACACCCATGCCATAATGCATGAGCTGGGATATAGGGTTCAAGTGATGATAGAGCGGTGCACAGATATTGCAACATTTTTCAACCTCCCTTCTCTGTTTCTCATGGTGTCGTGGAGCCTAAGTTGGCAAATACAGTCATGCTAGCGACAATGGTGAATACGCCTACTCAAACATCGGTGGGCCTTGGGATCGGTGGACAAGATATCAAGGTCGCGGAAGAACATCCAATGATGTACGTTAATCCAATCGTGACTCCCTCAGGAAGTGGCAAGCATGAGGCTACAAACCCTATCCAGGAAAGCGAGGAGCCCCCACAACAGTGGTGGGGCTTGTCTCCCACCTCTTCAAGACAACATCAATAGCGATTACTCCCTCGCGTCTCGACGGTTCGACATGGTCTATCTTTCCTGGGCTCTTTTAGCAGTTCATGTTTGTAGTGTTTTTGGTTATGATTGCCAATATGAAGAAATTTTGGACTTTACCACTTTTTATGTATGGTGCCCAATAGAAACAGTTAGGAGGTAGTCTTTGGGGGTTGTTAACATTCTTTTTTTGACTCTTTGCATGAGCAGTTTCTCCCTTTGGGAGGCTAAATGTTGACTTTCCTTGTACACATATGTAAATTTTGTGAAGATATAATGTAAGATCTAAATTACAAAAAAATGGCGATTACTATTGTTTGAAATTAGTTTTTATATATACAATAATTAAATAAATTATATTATAAATAAATATAATTGATCAAATATTTTACATTATTTTATTATTACAAAAAAATGTTGACACTATTAAGATTAAAAGCCATATATGTAATACTATTGGAATAATTTTTTAATAAAATTAATAAGTAAAATTAAACCCATTGCCAAATATTGTGAATACAAAACAAACTTAATCGTCCACTAAAAAAACTTAATCATTGTAATAACTACTTTATAAAGCTAGTCGATTCCCGCTAGCTCATTTGGTTAAAGTGTGGATCTTGTCAACAAGGTGGACCAGGTTCAATTTCCCTTAAGGATGAACTAGTTGGGAGGAGACACCCCAAAAATCTAGCCAAGTTACCTATTGGTGTAGTCCAGGCCGGGTGCGATCTTCGGGTGGTTTTGACGGAATAGATGCCCATGAACCATAGTTTCTCAATCCAAAGGCCACTCCTGCCAAGTGAAGGAATTTCGAGAAGAAAAAAAACTACTTTATAAAGTTACAAAATTATATTGAACAATGTTGAAATTTGAATTGAAATATAAGTTAACAACAAATTTTAAAATATATATTATTCTAAATTTGGAAATTTTATTATCTTGAGTTTGGAAATTTTTATATTAAAATGGAACTGTTAATATTTTATTTTATATGAAAATAAACTTAATCATTGTAATAACTACTTTATGATATTATAAAATTTTATTGAACACATATAAATTTGAAATTGAAATATAAGTTAGTATTACATTTTTTTTTCAATCGAAAAAAAAAACGTACTATTGCTATTCATGGAATCAAATAGTACAAAGATGTTCAACCTTAAGAAACAGGTTTTATCATGATGTTCAGTGCTGCATATCATATCACTCCACATCTCCTATCATAACAAAAATATAAACAAAATAGACTTGTAAGACTAGAAGTTCTGATCCACATTACAATCTTCGACCAAAAAACTATAAAAGCTTAGTCAAAAAAGATAAAATCACCCTTAAAAGTTAGTATTACACACACACACACACACAAACATATATATTTTAAATTTGGAAATTTACATATTATTAGCATAGATCCATTTTAAACCTGGATCTAATAAGCACCGAAAATGATTCAATTTCTTGAGGTGTAATTTTTTTTAATATTGAATTTTTAACACAAATAAAAATTTACATCTCATGAAATTGTATCTATCTCGGTGCTTAAAAGATGGGTTTAAGATGGGTCTATGCAGGGATGATTTTAAGGATCCATAATTATTTAAAAGTGTATAAACCTTGGCGAATCTTACCACCTCTTAAAATGTCAACTATAAAATATTTGGTGAGTTTTAGAGTGAACAAATTTTACTCCATCGAAATTGGGCGAAACAGGGCTTCAAAAAATGCAAATTGGCAAAAAAACATGCAAAAATAGCCCATGGGCTAAATTTCACCCCTAAAATTTTCCTTGGATCTATGGTGGTTTTAATTTTTTTATATTATGAGCCGACATGAATTTTGTAATGTGACAACATCTCCTCCATACGGGGTTGTAAGCATCTCGCTACTCTCAGTGCAAAAATAAAATTGCTTATATTAAATTATTATTATTAATCAAACGTGTAAATTTATAATATTTAATTCAAGTTGAGTGTTTTACAAGTTAAATTATATGATGTGTACTTTCTTTTCAAATTATAAAGACACTTGCTAAAAATCTAATATTTTTTTTTAACTTAGGTTTGGAAAAATTGTGTATTGTATATTTTGAATTTTTCTTTATAAAATTTTTAATATTTATGGTTTAGCAATGAAAAAGCAAAACTTAACACCTTCTTTTTATTTATTCAAGAATAGTGAAATGATATTTTTAATTTAAAAAAAACATTTTAATAATAAATTATTTGAAAACATGGTATAATTTAAATATAATTTTTACTACCCAAACAAATAATTAAAAAAACTAAAAATAATAATGAGTACCTTGAACAAGAATAAAATATATATAATAAAATAAAGTAATATATGTATAATTAAGATAATTGAAAATTGAGTTTAATAGGTAAGTATGGATTCTCATTGTATGTGTAAGTATGGATTCTCATTGTATGTATTTTTTTAATGCTGATTAATTTGATTAAGTAATGTGTTACTTAAATGTTTATTTAAAAGATTACTAGCCTCAAATTTGTTTAAAATAATTTATTTAAAAGATTATTAGTCACAAATTTGTTTAAAATAATTTTTGTGTGTCCAAATTTTATCTTGTTTTGTTTTGAATTTTTATTTATATGATTTGGTTTTATATTTATTTATAAAAAAATAATATATGATGAAAATGATTTTAATTGAAATTCAAGTTTATCTTAACAAATAAATTTTAACCCTCGAATGCAGGTTTTAATGAGATGAGGGTGGAGCACGTAGTTGGCACTCATCGTAGTTGACTGCAGACACATAACCAGAGGATTAGTTTTGATGAGGGGAGGTGGCGAGGGCACTCACCTCAATGGGTATATGATGAGGCTTACTAGTATCTTAGAGAGAAATATAGGGAGAATTGGGAGAGTTACTAGAAAGGTCCGGACCAGGATGGCTTGAATGAGTGACGATCTAGAAATCATGCTTCTTTTTGGTGGCCACTCGTCCCTAAGCACAACTGCGCAAAAGGAAGGATGGAAACTTGGCATGGTTGTCATCAGTAACAAAAGTACTGATGTTATTCAATTCCTCAATGTTTATATGCTTTGACGATGAGGGCCTTTGTGGATGCTGTGGGAGGTTGATATTGTTCTGCCGAAGCTTGAGTTTTTGTTCTATGAGAATTGGGACCGTGGGTGGCCTGCGAAGATGGAGACGAGTGGGGAGGAACTAAAGAAGGTGAATGTAGGGATGAGGTGAGCCAATAGGGAGCATTTGAGGGTTTCTTAGGCGGGTTGGTTGTATAAAGTTATGATTCCTCAGTCTGTTCACGGGGAAATTGAAGGGGTGGAACAAGACCTTTGGGCCAAATTGGAGATGGCCAAGCTTGTGGATTATTTTTTTGCAATGGAGGAATCAAGATTCGGGTACCACCCATGCTAGGAAAACAATATATGAGAGGGTTGTTTCAATGTACTAGATTATGAAAGTGCTTCTAGCTTAGGTTCTGCTGGAGTGTGAGGAGAAAAGTAAAGGGGATGAAGTGCTTGTAAAATTTTGGAAGGAACACTATGCAGATTCTAGGCTCATGCATCAAAAAATTGATGTGATTGCAAAGCAAATGTGCATCCCTTTCCTGCTGAGGACGAGTGATGAAGGTTGCTCGAGTGCATCAGAGCCGCATGTTGGAAAAGTTGAGTTGTCAGCGGGAAACTAGGTCCTGTGATCAAGCTTCTGGTATTTCAAGATGAATTTTTGTTTTTCCATTTTGTCAATATGTTTGAAAAGCATTGCTTTGTTACTAAATCCGATAAATATAATAGATTGTTTGGTTTTTAGGTGGAAAAAGGGTTAACAAAAACAATCGAATTCCTTGTTTTCCCCATGAGGGAGGGGTAATTTTGCAATATTGTTGTTTTAAGTCGGTTATGCTTTGGGTATGGGGTTTCAGACTATGGAAATGGGATCTGATGATGATAGCCAAATAGAACTCTCATGTTTATATATAATATATAATTTTCTTACTTAAAAAAGATAAGTAAATTTTGAATTTTAGTGGAATTTTAAAATATAAAAATTTAAATATATTCAAATATTTAATCAACCTATTGTAATCTTGTAACTATGGTTATAAATACAATTAAATCCTAAAACAACTTAATCGAAGTCACCATACACATAATTTAAAAAAAAATTACTTTAAAATTAATTATAATTATATATATAAAAATCCATAACCATATTCATAAATGTAAGATTTTGACATTACAATGGTTGCAAAATTATATATGTATAGTTACAACTTAGGTCAAAGTCATAATCTTGTAACTATGGTTATCAATACAATTAAATTTTAAAACAACTTAATCGAAGTCATCGTAGATATAATTGTGAAAAAAATTATTTTAAAATTAATTGTAATTATATATATATATATAAATCCATAACCATATTCCTAAATGTAAAATTTTGACATTACAATGGTTGCAAAATTATATATATAAAATTAAATAATTACAACCTAGGTCAAAGCCATAATCATGATGAAGTTTCAATCTTAACCATTAAGGTAGAAAATTCAATTTAAAAAATTATATATATATAAAATCACATGATAACCTATATTACTATGTCAAAGCCACAATCATGATGAAGTTCCAATCTTAACCATTATGGTAGAAAATTCAATTTAAAAATGATGACTAATGAATTGAAATATTTAGACTAAATCCACTTTTCAAATGTTCCAGAGTATTAGTCTTCCTCTCATTAATCATTTAATTCGATATAAGTTGCCTTTGTGCCTGGAATTTCAAATACAAATATTTGAAAGTGAATTGCCCTTTCCTTTAAATCTTGTACTTTTTAAAACAATCCCATTCACATCCATATTATTTTGAATTTGTTTTTGTTCGAAGTATATATACTTGTCACCATGTTTTTAGGTTTCCAATAACAAACATAATGAGTATGATTGCCATAAAGAGACTTAATCATAAACCATCATCAAAGTCATCATGAGTGTGATAACTCTCCAACTGACCCAACTACCATGTTAATGACATAATTATAATGATGGGGGTGGTGTATGATAATTATCTCCGTTGGTTATTATAGCTATTCAATCCTTTGACCCTTAACCATCTTGATATAACTTATAACAACACTCATCAGTGCCGGAGCAAGGAACAAGTAGTGGGATAACCTCGAGAGAAAAAATATTACAACTTCCAAAAATGTTTGATAAATTATTTCAAAAAAAATTAAGAATGAGTTTTTGTTTTTTTTGTAGTAGGGGAATTGACAATTAGGATGGGGCAAGTTCTCGCGTGACATGGGGTTTAGGGGTCCAATCTCGTTCATTACCACTATATCCCTAGTTGTACCCACACAACTTGCAAGCATGGGGCACGTGTAAGTCGAGGTAATTCGAGCTTGTGATTTCCATTTACATCATTTCCTTCATATCAAACCAATTGTCGATTGAGCTACACCCCTACAAACTAACTAAATAAAGATTATATAAAATGACAAACCATTTATTTACCAATCCATTAACTCTAAAATCATTTTAATATTATACTTATCTAATTATTTAATTTTATAAATTCCTCATCTTTACTATTTTCACTGCAATGGAAAGTTGAGATTATGTTTTTGGAGTGGATCACATGAGTAAAGAGGGCATGATATCTTTAAGATAGGAGAGGGTTTATATCAACGTTTAAAATTACATTCAAATGAATCATATGCAATTTTTCCAAAGAAAATGATCAAAATTAATTGAAAATAAAATTATCCACTTCATATATATATATATATATATATATATATTTCTTTCTCTTTATATATAATTTTAAACATTTACTTGAATGTGGTGGAAAGGAGTGACGATAAGATTGCTCAATGATTGAATCACATTAGGAGAGTAATACGACCACGTCTAGTTGTGACACACAAGGAACTAGGTGGCGACAATGAGAGTCGTTTCATGTGCACTCATTCATGATAGTGATTATGGAATTGAAAGACAATCACGACTCCATAGGAAGGCGAGGTACGAAATCCTTCAGTGAAATAATGCTTCGAAGGACATATCAACAAGTGGTGGCCAAGGAAACGATGACAAGGAAAAGAGGTATGATAACATTGATGTCTTTTATTTTTACTCAGTTGGAGCAAATGTGTAGGATGCAAAAAGAGTTTGTTTCCTTACTTCAATCATTTATTGGCTTTTTTTATGGTGCCTACTTTTTGTTTTGGTCTCACCATGACCATTGTTTGATGCCTACTTTAATGATGTTTGGTTTTGCATTTCTTTCTACATTAGAACCCCCTATTTGGCTTAGAAGGGAATTGAATCTAGCTTGGTTTGAACCGACCATTTTGGTGCTTCTGTGGGTGTTTTACTTTTTGAATCCAAAGTATTCTTTCTAGTACCTCCGAATATCTTGGGCTTCTCATCCCTTAAGTGAATTTGCTTACCCATCTTTCACAATCATGGTTGGAAGGGGTCGAGGGCACCCTAGTCACAGAGGTAGAGGCCAAAACTTTCAATCTTGAGTTAAGCAAGAGGCAGTGGATTCATATACAACATATTTGAGGAAAATCCCAACAAACATTCAACATAATATTTCTTAGGATGAGGAAGGGGTGAGTGTGGTATGAGGGTTCCTTCAAAATGAAGAGGTTGAGCATGGCATGAGCCCTTGGGTCCCAGAGATAGGAAAATCTTGTACTATGGACACCAAATATTTCAAAATAGTTTCTCTATATTAGCAAATGAATTCATTGATGTGAAAGGCTCTAATGGAGAGAAATGAAGCTCATAGTGGAGTCATGATGCGATTGGACAACATTCATGTTCAGATTGGAAAAATGGATGCCAAATTCAACACATCGCTAAAGCTTCCTGTGTAATTGAATTTGCAGAAAAAGAAATGGAAGCTTGCTCTTGGTCAAGAGGTGCATATGACTAGCGACCTGCTCCCCGCACCTGCGCCACTCTGAGATGATCTGCGTGCCTGTTCGCGGGCTCCTGCTGAGCCCTGCCATGGATCCGCCGCCGGCTCCTTCCCCTGAGGAGCGAAAATGTCTCTTGGATGCTGCCTTCCGCTCCTTGGTGTCTAATACCCCTCCCCCTCCTGCTCCTTCTGACCAATCAGAGGCTAACTTCATTAAGCGAGCTGCGGCTCCTCGAATCCAAATCCTGTCGACAGCTTCAAAGCTAAAAGCTCTTGCTCTGAATGATCGTGTGTTGATCGGATAATTTACCGAAATATGGCCGTCTCCTAAGACGATGGATGCTTGCATAAATAAGAACTAGATGCCTTTGATCACTGGAGGCTTGCAACACTGCTTCTGTGGTAAGGGTTACTTCATTTTTCTCTTTGAAAAAAAAACTGATAAGGATCTAAATTTTAGAAGCGGTCCATATTTTATGGGCCCCCGTGGTTTATATCTAAATAGATGGAATCTCTCTTTCGACCCCGAAAAAGATGTTCCATCTGCTGTCCCGATTTGGGTTTGTTTACCTCATCTGCCCCTGCACTGCTGGGAGGACGATACCCTCCAAGCTATTGGAAATTCTCTAGGAAAATACATTGATAAAGCTGAGCGAAAGGGACCTCTGTTTTCCTGTGCCAGAATTTGTGTTGAGGTAGATCTGGAAAAAGGTCTTCCAGAGGAGGTTAATCTGCAAATGGAAGGTTGGGAACACATGCAGAAGGTGGATTATGAGCAGTTACCCTTCAAATGTAAAAAATGTCATGAATATGGGCACTTTGTCAAAAACTGCCCCAAGAATGTCCAAGAAAGCAACAGATCCAAGAAGAAGGTTGGCAACAAGTTAAAAAGGGGAAAAAAGTCACCCCCCAAACCACCAAATGCTCTCAGCCCCCCCCGATCAAAGGATCCGTTTCAATGGTCATGGAGGCCACAAACAACAACAGTTTTCAAAATTTGCAGAGTGAAGAAGGTGTAAACGATAATGCTGAGGAAAGCCCAATAGAACCAACAAGGAAAGAAACCACCACTCCTGAAATTCTAGAAATAGAAACAATCGAGGAAACCCCTGGTGGATCCATCACCCCAGGTGGTTCGTGGGCGGATAAGGTCAAAAGCAAGTTTGTGACATCATCATCATCACTAGACATCTCTTCGGACTCCCTTGAGGACGGAGAACTAACACAGCCCCCAAATACCAGAGGCAGGAAATCTCAAAGGTACCATAGAGAGATAGAAGATGAAAGAGAAATTGAATTTGGGAGATAAAAAAGCCTGGAAGACATGAAGATCCTACAGTCCTCAAAATCCCAATGTGGAATGAAAGAAGGCAGGTCCCGAGTAGGACTAGGAGCAGCTAAGAAGTAATGTTAGCAGTCTCTTGGAACTGTAGAGGTCTCGGTGGGCTGAACAAGGTAGAAGCTTTAGAAAAAATCCTAAAGACAAAAAAACAGGATCTCATGTTACTCCAAGAGACTAAGATGCAGAGCGCTGAGGTTCTAGCTATCTTAGGCTCCATTTGGAAAGACAGTCATGGAATCACAAACAATGCTTGTGGAGCTTCGGGAGGTATTGCAACCTTGATATCTCCAAATTTCGTCATTCTCTCCTCCGTTGAATGCAGTCACTGGCTCCTCACTGAGATAAGATCGAAAGTTAGTAACAACTCCATTTATGTATGCAATGTCTATGGGCCTACTCATCATAGGGATAAAATCAACTTTTGGAAAGACCTCAGCAATCTTAAAGACATTTTCAAGGGAGGTGGTTGAGCATTCGTCAATGACTAACCACCATGTTTGCATTGAAGAAGCAAAAGTCATAGCACTCGAAGATAACTATAACAGAAGATGCATCCGTGAAGCAATTGAAATTGAGAAACACCCATGAAATTTCAATAGAGATGACGGTCTTAACCTAGGTGATTCTTGGAAACCAATCATTCACTTCCTGCAAAATAAGAACATAAATAAAAAATCGTGAAGATTTATTAAGAAACTATAAATAAAATTTATGGAATTAAAAATTGAGTTTCAATTTTTTTATAAAGATTAAAATTCTAAATTAAATTTATAATATAACAATTGTAAGAACTTCATAAACTTAAATTTCTTTAAGGAATAAATTATTAAACTTTATTTAAAAATTAAGGATTTAGAAATTAGGTTTAAAATTATAAAAATTCTAAATCTAAATTTATAAATTTATAAATCTAAATTAAATTATAATGTAACAACTATAAATACTTCATAAACTTAAAATTTCTTTAAGAAATAATTAAATAGTTCTAATTAAGTCAATATAATAAATTTAAAATTAATATTTGAGAAAGACTGAGTTCTAAACTAGTGAACATAATATTCTATGAAACAAAAAAACAATAATTTTTAAAGAATTTAATAAGAATAGTATAAGAATAAACATTTTCAAACATTAATTTGTTAATAATTATTAATAACTAATATTAATAAAGCTACTTTAATAAAATAGGTATGGATTAATATAATAAAATTTAATATTAATTTGTTTTAATCAATTAATTAGGTCGACGCTCTCTCATTAATTTAAAAAACAAATTAACATTATAAAAATGTAGATTAGTGTAGATTTTCAATTGAGATACCTTTTCTCCTGAAGATGGACTCAACTATAGAGTCCGAAACGCGTCGAGATCAAAAACTCCACACAGGTTTCCAATCTCCCTTGAAAATAACTGCAACCTGTGAAAGCCTAAATGAAGCAATCTTAAAGACAACTTGCTCAGGGAAAAAGTTATCATTGCAGGTGACTTCAATGTCACAAAGAATCAACAGGAAAAGCATGGTGGAAACACTGTTCGGGACCCCTTCGGGGAAAATCTTGAGGATCTCCTCCTCGATCTGGATCTTTTGGACATACCTCTCAAAAACGAGAAGTTCACTTGGAACAACAGGAGAAGTGGCGCGGGGCATATTGCTTCTAGGCTAGACCGCTTTTTAGTGAGTTCCTCCTTCTTCCACTCTGATCTTTTAATTTTGTCTTTCACCCTTCCTTGTGCCTCTTCTGACCATAATCCTATTGGCCTCTCCATCTCCTCTCCTGAAAATCTAGGCCCCATCCCCTTCCGTTTCAATCCTCTTTGGATTCAGTCCCTCGGTTTCCTTGATATCATTTCTCATGCCCTGGAGCTCAAGCTTCTTAGGGTCTCCTAGTTTCATCTGGGAATCAAAGCTCAAAGCAACCAAGCTCGAATTAAAAAAGTGGGCCAAGACTTCATTCAAAAATCCCTCCAGCTCTAAACTCCTTCTCCAATCCAAGCTTTCTAATCTGCACCTCAGGATGGAAAAGGAGGAAGTTACACCTATGTTACTTTGTAAAGAAAAAAATCTCGAACTGGAGTTACTCAGAGCTGCCACTCTGCAAGAGGAAACTTGGAGAGTTAAGTCTAGAAAACTTTGACTAAAAGGTGGTGACAGTAACACCAAGTATTTTCATAATCAAACCAAAGCCTGGCGTAGTTAGAACGCTATCAGGGAACTTAAAAATAATAATGGTGAAAGGATAAGTGGACAAGCAAACCTGGAAGCCCTAGCTCATAATCATTTCAAAGATCTCTTTTCGGACAGTGGAGATACTGACCCTGCATCTCAAGCAGATCTTTTAGAAGGGATCCCTAGCCTGGTAACGGATAGTGAAAACAGAGAGTTGGCAAAACCAATCTTGGATTTTGAAATTGAACAAGCCATCTGGTCTCTCCAAATGGATAAGTCACCTGGCCTGGACGGGTTCACTATAAAATTTTACCGGGTTGCCTAGGTTATTATCAAAGATGATTTGAAATGCATGTTGAATTGGACAAGAAAAAAGGATAAATTGGAGGAGCCACCAACTCATCCTTCCTTGCACTTATCCCTAAAGAGAAAGCTCCTATTTCCATGAACCATTTCTGACCTATTTCCCTTTGTAACACTTCTTACAAAATCCTTGCCAAAATTCTAGCCACCAGAATGAAAAAAATCATGGGAAATTTAATCTCTGATTCCCAAGGTGGATTCCTTGTCGGACACCAAATTTTGGATAATATTGTCATTGTTCAGGAAGCAGTTCACTCTAGCATGGAAAAAAATCATCAAGGCATGGCTATCAAGCTCGACATAGAAAACACGTTTGATCAAGTAAATCATAACTTCCTTTTCGCTCTCATGGAAAAGTTTGGCTTCTCCAGTCGTTTTGTGAGATGGATAAAAGCCTACATCAAATCCCCCTAGATTGCCCCACTGGTGAATGGCAGACCCTCCTCTTTTTTTTTGGCATCCAGGGGTCTGCGTCAAGGCTGACCGCTTTCACCCTTCCTCTATCTCCTGGTCACTGAATCTTTAAGTAGAAAACTCCAATTCCTCCAAGACTCCGACGAGCTCAAAGGAATCAAAATTGTTAGAGGAGTTAGGCCCATGAATCATTCCCAATTTGCGGATGACACCGTTTTCCCGGGGGGCGCTTCTACTCTTGTTTCCACCAAGTTCAATCAAGTTCTTACTTCCTTCTTAAGGGTCTCGGATGGCAAAGTGAACATTGGAAAATCCAAAATCTACAGCTGGAATTACCCACATGGGATGATTACAAGAATTGCTAGAATTTTTGGGTTTGAAGGTGTCAAAGATTGGAACTCTTTCACTTACCTTGGTGTCCCCATTTTCAAAGGCAAGAAAAAAGTGGTTGATTGGCAAGGGTTAATTTGCAAAATAAAAAATAAAATCAGCTCTTGGGGTGCTCGTTGGCTAAATCCTGCTGGAAAGTTGGTTCTCATCAACGCTATTCTCGTTGCATACCCTCTGTACGCTTGCTCCATCTCACTTTCCCCCAAAACTGTCATGTCAGAAGTCTCCAAGTCTCTTTGCAGCTTCCTTTGGCAGGGTGGGAAATCCAATGGCACAAAAAAATTCCACCTGATCAGTTGGGAAACAATGTGCAGGCCCAAAGCATATGGAGGAGCGGGAATCAAAGACCTATCTTTAATGAATCTAGCACTCGGTGCCAAAATACTGTGGAGGATTATCTCTGGGAAGAAAGCCTGGTGGAAAGAAATCTTATATAAAAATATATATGCAGGGTAACAGAAGCAGATGTGCGGAAAACATTGATCAAGAGAAAAAAGGAATGACAATTTGGAATCTATGTAAAAGAGAAGCCTTCATAATTTAGAACAATCTTTCTTGGACCCCTGGCAACGGAAAGAAAATTAATATTTGGAAGGAAAATTATGGCAACATATCCACTATCAGTATCTCTGATTTCCGAGATTTGAGACACTGGATGGAACAGGCTAACCTCCATTCTCTCTTTGATATCTCCATCTGGTCCCCTCATGGAAAATGGATGGGTTGGCTACAACCCGATCTTCCTGAACACCTTCAGTATGACTTTAAAACTCTCCTCTCGAGTCTCCACGGTGCGATCCCCATTCATATTAATCTGAAGGATAAACATTGCTGGGGAAAAGGGGGTTTTTACACAGTTAAAGAAGGATACACCTACCTAGACGCCCTTAGCAAAAGTGACAGTAAAGATATTAAATGGAAGAGAGTTTGGGATAAATACGGTCTCCCTAAAGTGAACGTCTTCACCTGGGCCTTAGCTCATAGAAAAATTCTCACGGCTAAAAATCTCAAGAAGAGGGGAATTGAAGGATCGGCCCGATGCACTCTCTGCAAAAATGCAGATGAGACAATCAATCATCTCTTTTTAGAATGTAAGTTCTCCCAACAAGTGTGGCACAGATCCTTTCAAGATATCCAACCCAACCTCATTCTCCCCACCAATTGGGATGACCTCTTTGCAAATTGGCACCTTTATTATCATAACTCCTTCTCCAAAAAGCCAAACTTCAAAAGAGCTTGGATAGCCTTTCCCAAATTCCTCTGCTGGAAGATTTGGACTGCTAGAAATCATGAAATCTTCAATGACATAAAAGCAAACTTGGGGAAAATTGCCTCCTTTGCCAAAGCCCTGTGGATCGACTCCCTCAGGAATCGAAGCATGAAAAACTTCAGCGGTGAACCGTTAAGTATAGAGGAGAAAATCTGGGTGGCTGATCTTCTGATTCCCTCCAGTTCTCCCCCACCTTGCATCAAGACCACTAAACCTTAGGATTGGCACATCATAATGGATCCAGATGAGATCTGCAATTGGATCCGAACCTTGAACAGTCACACTCTCTTCTTCGATGGTGCCTCTAAAGGAAACCCAGGGTTGGCAGGTGCAAGGGGAGTCCTTATGGATTCCGAAGGAAACAAAATGACAGACTATGCTTGGGGGATTGGTAGAAAAACCAACAATGAAGCATAATGGCTTGCGTTGATAAAAGGTATGGATGTGGCAAGGAAACATGATGTCAAGGATCTAGTAGTCCTTGGAGACTCAATGCTTGTAATCAGGGAAGCTAGGAGTATTGTTAAACACCGCCGCAAACCTAGCTCCTTGCTGCACCAGCACTTCAGATACTCGGCCAAGGACTTCCACTCCATCTCCCTTGTCCATATCCTAAGGCACAATAATCAATTTGCGAACAACATGGCCAATGTGGGGGCAAGTTTAAGTTGTGGGCATTTGCTTGCAAATAACTCTCTAAGTATGGATGCCTGGGTGCCTTAGGTTGTTTCACCCCTTTCTCCATTTCCTATGTTTCTCCCCTCCCGACACTCTATCCCATTCCCTCTGGGGCTTGCATTAACTCCCCAAATCCTCCTCGGATCCCATCTGCCCTCTCCTCCGTCCTTTCTCCCGTGCTAGCAGCAACACCTGGCCTCGACCACCTGTCTCGCATGCGCTTCCCTTCAATGTGGACACTCCCCAAGACACCCCCTTGGCTATATCAAACAAGGTGGCCGTCTTCTCGGCATTGTGTTTTTTCTTTCCTTGAGTTTTGCTTGCCTCTCCCTCCCTCTATCTTATTCTACAGAATTCTCAGTCTGCGTCATGGCAGAGAATCACCTGTGTCATTTGGTCTCGCAGTGCAAAGGATGTAGGTCAGGTCACTCTGGGGTTGGAAAAGGCAAGAAACGTTACCTCTCTGACCTCATTCAAGTTAACGGTGGCAATGATAGGGGAGGTGGTCATAATTTGGCTTGCAGCATTAATCCTCACCTGGACGAACAAGGTGGTGGAAGAAAATGGGTACCCCTTGAAGGTGGAAACGGTTTGGGCTCCAGGGGCACTATGCACTGTCCCAACAATGGAATTGAATTTGGGAATGGTAACAGGAAGCTTCTCAAGACCCCGGACCTTGGTTTTGATATATCCCATCACATGACGCGTGGTAGCCCTGAGGAGTTTGGAATAAAGAACTGGAAGCATGCGGTTGACTACCATGGAGGCTTGGTCACTCTGGACTCTCCCGATGAGCAAAATAGTCCCTGCCCAGAATCTCAGACGCAGCTGCAGGAATTGGAGGCTCAAGTTCGCTGGCTCCGGGGAGACCTTCTCAAAATGAAGAAGGCAATCTCGCACTTGGCCACCTTTGTGCAAATCTCCAATTCTGAAGTCAGAAACTACAACAGTAAGACCAAAGATCATTTTGAAAAATTAATGGGAAAGCATGACACGTTTTATAGTTGTCTTCGAATCTTGGAAGCAAGGTTGACTGTATCAGGACTAACAACAGTGGATGCTCTTCTGTCATTCATAATATCAATGAGGATAAGGATGGCTCAACCCCTGGCAGCAAGGAGAAGATCAGAACTCACCATGTCAATTGATGTGCCTCTCGTCTCCTTTCTGAGTTTGGGTAGCTTTGTGTTTTGTTTAAACTTCTGCTCTACTGAAGCTTTGTACTAGGTTTATGCTCTGTTTATGTTTTCTTAGTATCGCAGTTACTTCCAATTGTAACAGGCTATATGCCTTTTTTGAACTTCAGAGGCTGGTTAATGTTGAGTTTGCTTCGACAGCTCTGGTTTTATGGGAACAGCCTCCCCGGCTCTATGTACTCCTTACCTACTTTTTAATATAAAGCTCGTTATCCGTTTGTGTAAAAAAAAAAAAAGTGCATATGATTTCCATTTCCGGTGATGATTTGTATGTTCAACTTATACTCCATTGACACTTCCTTTTTGATTTCTAGCTATATTAGTCTCTATATAGTTATCTCTAGATATCATTGGTATACTTATAGACTAAGGACCATTGCAAAATGGATAGATAACCTATATATATATCAAGAATGACAATCTCTTGTTTTGCAACTAGTTTGATTTCCCTAGTGGCAGATCGACAACTTAATACTCTCTATATATTTTCTTAGATATACAAAAACTCTACTAACTTAATAAAAAAGCTATTATAATTTTAAACATTATATTTTTTTCTTTTAAACATACCCTTATATAGTTTTCCCCTGGTTCTATGGTTTCTTATCTAATATCATATTCATACTTTTATTTTAAAATGCCGAATATTAAATTTTAATAATTTTGAAAAATATTATTTCATGGAAAGAACGTGAAGTTAAAACATAAAATATGAGAGACTCGAGTTTACAAGTCCTTACTTAAGTTCAAAGGTGTATCCTATTATTCTATATCCCCACATGCAAAAAATATTCAGAACAAAGTGTGTATAGTTTGTGGGTCAAAAGCTTGGATAAATAAAAGAATTTCAAGTAATTTTAATTTTTTTTTTCCTTGCCATTGGTTTTGTAAATTTTGGAGAATCAAATCTTTTAAAAATATTTTGTTCAATAAATTATTAATTCTAAATCTGTAGATATTTTAACTAATAAATTGTCACATGTTTTAATTTTTTATACCTTTGGATGCTTAATAAATCTGGACTTGAGATATACCTATGAAGTGTAATGTGAGTATACTACTTACTATATAGTTTCATTGTTTTTAAATTTGGTTGGATGATCTCCACAATAATTTAATTTTGTCCCTTTTTTCCTATTATAAACTTTGCTTTTAAATGAAAAATTTATAACGTAGATATTATTCCAAAAACAAGCAATTTTTCCAATAACTCGAGAAATAGAGCAACAACATTAACAATAACAAGTTTTAAATCTCTGAGTAGGAAAAAATACAATCTCTGAGTAGGAAAAAATACAATTTTTTTTGGTAACTTAGAACTTACATTATATCACAAAAGTAAACATATTGATATAGTCCGTCTGGGCCTCTCACTAGGAGAAAACAACCCAAGTAAAAAGTCTCTTGAACAAAGGACAAAAAGACAAAAAAATCCCTGAGATTTCTGCTAGACTTCATGCATAAGTTTAGATTCCAAATGAAATCCTGGTGGCTACTGTCCAAACTAAGAATTGAACTGAAAGAGATAACTAAATCAAAACTGATTTTCCAGCTGAACCAAAACATAAATAAACGAAACCGACGGTAAGAAACTACTGAGAGGGACCAATATCCCTATATAGTTTGGTTTGAGGCGGTTCACCAATGGCCATATCTAGGCTTGGAGCTTCACGCTTGATGCCTATCACTGCACCTACCACTGCTGCACCACCAGCCGTTGCACCACCATCCTTCGTTGCATTGGGTGTTGTTTGTCCAACAGTCTTCACTATAGATTCCATGTCCACATGCTTTTCTTCTTCCTTCACCACGAGGGGATTGTTTTCCTACAACTGCGCTGCATTCGCCATGTCCACTTCCGGTGCCTAGTGAACCGCACTGTCCTCTCCAATGACACTGAGCAGGGGTGAAGGAAGACCAAATAATTATGCAATATCTCCACACCAGTCCAGGACTGTCTTGACACAGTACGTGAAGTCCTGAATCCCAGTCTTAGCTTCTTCCTCGAAATCCATTTCCTCGTTCCGGATATCTATTAGTGTGTCCATCATCGCGACCAAATGACGAGCGACTCCCCCACTGTGTGCCTCATGTGAAAGTTGTGTGCCTCATGTGAATGTTGATGGTGGTTTGCAGGAACGTGATACCACTGGGAAGAGTCGGGAAAGAATGAGCTTGTGAGCCTTGGCCAAGGGTACATTATACCAGGTTCGATCACCTCTCTGCGCAATAAACGCGTCATGATGATCTTATATGTACCAGTGAGTCATCTCAGAGCATGGAAGGAGATGGGAGTGAATGGTGTACTCTTCGCGAAGCAACCAACACTGTCAAGTTAACCTCCACTTCAACCTGCACTCAACTCCTTGAGCTGGTACCTTCAATTCACCTTCGTCCACATTTATCACCCCATCTGTGATGGAAAAATACAATATAAAAAACCATTAATGACTTGATTTTTTTTCGAAACAATATGAAAATTTTCATTTAGCATATGCACATTGTGCAACAACATTAACAAACTATGAATCCACATGCAAGGAAAAAATATAGTATGTAAAAGACTATTAATGATGTTATAAATATAGTAGGAGAAGGTTGTTGCAACATAGAAGGTGAAAAGACCATAAGGTGAACATTATCACTCTTGTCATCATTCATAATTACAACTACAATGCTGCAATGTTCTAGAATTGTGACTCTAATACATTTTAGTTCCCATACCATAAATTTGTATCTTTGTTTGCAAATAAAGCCTTTTTATACTTTATTAGTTGAATCGTAACCTAGATCCATCTCAATAATTAAATAACATATATATTACACATCAAGGTTTATTACAAAGAACCATCTTAAATTTGATTTTAGATACCCTAAAGCTGGACCCAAAACCTCCCTTGTTAATGCTTGTTGCCTTAAAATTGGAAGTAGTCTATCTCATAAACCATGCATGTAAATGAATAATTCTAGAATTTAAAACTTTATTTATTACCATCAATATCTATTTTTTTCATGTGGTTCACAACCCCGAAAGATGGAGGGCTCGCTACATCTGATAATAATTCTCAGGGGCTCACCCGAAGGGGCCTCACCCTCTTGGCTCCATGTTCGGGGAGCCAAACCCCGAAGGACCCAGAGATTTGAATCTACGACCTCGACTAATTCGGTCTTGGACTTAGAAGCTCCAACCAACCAAGTACCCCTCGAGGATTACCATCAATATCTATTATTTATTACTATTGTGTGTATTTGTGAAACTTTATGATATTTTGTATCATTTGTTGATATATATATATATATATATATATATATATATATATATATATATATATAATTTAGTGTACTCATATATTAATAATGCACAAAGAAAATTACAATGGAAGCATGCCAAGACTATGACAAAGAATCAATATCCACTGGGGAGAAACCAACACATGGATGCATGAGACACGAGGTAATAATTGAAGTAGATAGAGAGTTCAAGCTGAACACAGAGAAACAAAGGGTGGTCTATATGAAAACAATTCTCATGAAGCCTTAATAAGATCAACTAATCCAGCATGAGGTACATGGGAGCCATTTGAGGATGGGTCCCCAGTTCTACCCTTTTTTCCTTTCTTTTTCTTAAATTCAACCTAGCTTCCTAGAGACAGAGTCACCAAAGCTATCTGAATATTTTTATTGAGATAGTGAGGTGATTCCTTTTCTGAGTCTGAAGGATTTGACTCATGAGTCCTTTTCAAAATGCCATAGGAGGCATCATTGTTTGCATACTTTGATTTGGAAAGTGGATATTTACTTACGCCAGGATCTTCACCTGCAACAATCATCTGCGCATCCAAATTTCGACCCATTTTAGCCAAGGGAATATCATCATTTGGAGCGTCCTCATCTTCATATGAAGACTCTATCACAACATTTCCAACTTTTGGCTTTGAAAGAACTCTTTTTCCTTTTCAGATGGGATTTTCATTGTGGACATGCATTATGAAGGTGCCCTGTTTAACAGTAGATACAACACAAGAATGCAATGTTTTCATAATCCATGTTCCGAGACCAAATGGAGTCACCTAATTTCATATTGATTTTATCTGGAAGACCCTTGCTGATGTCTATATTTAAGTAAATCCAAGGATACATGAAGAGGCCTGATTTTGCTCATTCCTCATCCAAGTAAAGCAATTTTCCCAAAGAGTTCCCAATTCTTTGAAAAACTGAGATATGCTAAAACTGAATTGGAAGGTTTGGGAGGAAAACCCAAATAGGGACCTCGGTGATGACCATAGTAGAAGGGTCAAAATCAGGTAACCATGGGCCTAGAAGAGTCTAGTGCTTCTCCAGAACAAAGGTTCATTCATTAAAACTTTCAAATAATCTTGAATATTGGGAAACACCACAATGAAAAAACCTTTGAACACAAAATTACCTCAACCTTTGCAAACCTAGTTTCCCCGAGCGACTTGAAGAGATTTGTTGTACGCTTCCATAGTCCATTAAAGTGATAGATCAAGGCCAAATATTTGTATCTTTCCATTGGATTAGAAATTTCCACAATTTGCACCTCTAATTTTTTCACAATGAAGGAAGGGCCCAGACCCACTTTTTCCTTCAAAGGATCCAAGTGTCCAATTGAAGCCACATCCCTAAAGAGTGAGGATTGGATAAGGAGGGTGCAATGTTACCTCGACACATGCTTGATACCAACATAATGGAAGCATCCTTGGAAATACTAGAGCCTTGGAGCTTGAGATAGTCAGAGAGATATTGACCCATAAAGAGAAGTCTTTGAAGGTTAGGAGGGACCATTTCTTTTGTTGAATCTTGGCTTTTAAGAAAATTATAGAGTTTAAAGCCTTCACACGGAAACCAAAAGGAAACCCATGAGAGAGAGATTTCACAAAAATATAAAAACCCTTGTCAAGATAACAAGAAAGAGAGGCACAAGCTTTAAAAATAGAGGGATCCATCTCTCGAAACCTATCTATATCATCAATGAGTGAGATAGGAGCTATACAAGGCCCAAATTCAGAGTGAATCCCACTGGAAGTAGTAAGGCCGCATGGAGGAACAATAACAAGAAAGTTGTGATTGCAGTCTAAGGGTCAAATGCCAACTATTGTAGCAGGACGAGAAGGAAAAGAGCAAACCTCAAACCAACACCCCTCTCAGGCCTTTGCGAATATCCATAAGTGAGAAGAGAGGTCGATGGCCGAAGGGAAAAGACGAGGAGATGAAAATAAAGGTGAAAGAAGCTAGGGATTCCATATCAAACGTCCCTTCAATTAGCTAAATATTAGTTTTAGATGTGTTAAAATGCTATTGAACTTCCATTTTCTAGATATTTTAAAAGGTTCACCATATATTGTTTAATCTAATTTTAGAGTATGAATGTAAACAATATAATTTCAGTTATTGAAATTTTGTTTGGATATATTTTATTTAACTATATCTAATGCAAATTTTATATTAAATTTTTTAATATCTTATGTTTTTATATTTTAGCTATGCGTTTTTTATTACTCGATTCTATTACTTTGTAACTTAGAAAACAATCATTTATCTCCAATTTTAAAAAATTGACAATCTCTAAATATTTATGAACTTACAATTAACGATTTATAAATTTTTATGAACTTAAAATTTACACTTTAATAATTTGTGTAAAAGTAAATTAAAGATTGGTAAAAATACTTGATTGTCATGAATTTTGTATGTGTTTTCGTATTACTTTGTAACTTAGAAACAATCATTTATATCCAATTTTAAAAAATTGACAATCTATAAATATTTATGAACTTAAAATCAATCATCTATAATTTTTTAAGAACTTAAAATTTACACTTTATTAATTTGTGTAAATGTAATTAAAGGTTGGTAAAATTATTTGATTGTCATGAATTTTGTGTTTGAGGAACAAGGATGGATGTCAAATTTCAACACTAGCTTTATTTCTCAAGATTACTCTCTTGTTGATATCATTATTACCTGTGGACAAAATTATAGCAAAGGTCATAGTAAGTAATAACTATAGCTTTTCTCATTGGCTTCCTTAAGGTCCAAAAGCGTTAAAATTAAGCATAGAATTAGGGAGTATTATTGAACAAAAGGAAAGCTAGCATCATAGTAGTTAGTAACATTAGCTTTACTCATTGGTCTCCTTTAACTCTGGGAGGATTCAAATTTAAGAGTTAGAGGAAGGAGTATTAATGTATAATAAAATATCATAAGGATATGCATTCTAAATCCAAATTGATATCAAAAAAGGATTTCCACTTTGAAACAAAGTTCATTGGTAAAGTGGATAATGCATAGACAATTTTCTAGAAACACATGCCACATGGATTAACTAAGAATTCTAGACAGGATTAAGGACAATCTAGAAAATTGACTTCTTCAAAGCTTGAAGTCACCAAGAGTTTACCTGATTGATTTTTTCAATCAATAGCTCTATCCTTCCATTAAAATACTTGCATTGATATTACTCGATTCCTCTTATATCCTAACTATTTACCTCGAAAAATTAGTACATGGAAAATGACAGAATGCTAAATCAAAATCATGTTATTTAACAAAACCCATTGGTATTTGAAATGAAAAACACTGGATCTCTTGTAATTTGCAACATTGCAAACGATCACTACTTTTATATCCATGCAATGTTACAAGGAAGACTCTGGTCTTGGCAAGTAAATATGAATACAAAAAAGGGATTTCAATTGTTGGATATCCGAGGTAGGATTTGGGGAATCACATTTCCAATGATGTTTGGTAGGGTGATATTTCAAATTGATTTCTTGGTCTTGAATCTCATAGAATTTTTGGCCCTGGTGAGGAAGGAGAAGTCACAAGCTTCAATAAGAAACATGGTGGTGCACATGGTTATGAGCGTTGTGATTACCATCATTTAAAGTACACCTACACTGGCTCTTGAGACATTTCAAAGACAAGGGCACAATGCATGACTTAGGATGAGTAGGTGCAGTAGAATATGTGAGTAATATGTTATTAATATCTTGTGTCATAAGCGCCTCCTGTTTATAGGTTGGAAACTAGGTGGGCTCATATAGAGTAAGGGAGCCAATGATACCATTGTTGTTGTAGAAGCATATTATAATGATGATATTGAAAGGGTGGACTCAACTTGTTATTTATTTATTTGAAAACATGATTAAATTTCCAAGAAGGAGAAATTGACATCATAATTGGATTGAATAATTTCCTTACAAATTTGTCATTTTGAAGGCTTAAGTTAGCAACAACTTATATCTTTAGAAAAAAAATTGTCTGCATCATTATACAACAATTATAAATCCACATGCTATTAGATCAATTAAATGTATTGAAACAATAATCGTCCATGGACATGGTGGAGAAATGATCCTGTCAATGGCATGGTGACCATTAGAAGGACATAATATTGCAACATGAAGTTCATCTTACTCTTTGTTTCATCCTCCCCATTCATTATGCCAAGGGTCATGATTATTATTTTTTTGCTCGTTTTCTTACAAGTATATTTTTATTCTAGGTAATGTTTGTCTCTATGTTTATAGGGGTGATAATCACTAGTATGGGAAGATTGTTTCAACAAGATCTGCACATATGTAGGGGTTGTAAGGATCTAGCAAGTATTACATGTAGGAGCTCAAAATTGATTACATGAATTGTGGAAAGACCTTCTTAGAGGAGCCCACAAAGGCCCTTAAACAGTCACGAGCCTATAATTTATTTATTGCAAAAAAAAGAAGAGATGGTATTTCATCATGCCAAACTTCGACTCCACATAGAATTCATAAGAAAATGATTTATCAACTTGAAGAAATGAATAAAATAACCAATTTAATATTGAGAGCAAGCTATGGCCCGTGAGGGTTGCAAGAACATAAATAACATGAAAGAAGAATTTATAGTTGTGTTTTCATAAGGACCCAATCTAGATCACCCTGAAAATAAAAATTGTATATGAACTAATTAATAATAAGATCATACGCTCTCTACGAGCTCCTTTAATTTCAAAAGTATAACTATCATTAGAATCAAAGGATTAAGGGTTAATTGGGTTTAAGTGCTCTATTCCAATTGTTTTCTTTGGACCCAAGAATTACATCAAGTGCTTATGCGAGATGTGAAGTCCCCATTGTGGACTAACCACATTCAATCATAAATGATTTTCGATATCTAATTGAGATATACTAATAACTCATGAAATTATCCCAAGCCATAACGATGATGCTTAACTTATCTCCTAATCTTAAAATCCTCGAGAAATTTTGTTTTATATCACCACTCACTTATCATTAACAAACCTTATTCTAATTAACCATTTAAAAACCTTTATTAATTAAATTTATTAACCATTAAAACAAATTACTTATCCTATGCAACATAATAACCTCAATTTTCTTTTCATTCTCGTTCAACCACAACGATGGTGATTAACTTATCTCCTAATCTTATAATCCTCGAGAAATTTTGTTTTATATCACCACTCACCTATCATTACCACACCTTATTCTAATAAACTATTTAAAAACCTTTATTAATTAAATTTATTAAACATTAAAACAAATTACTTATCCTATGCAACATAATAACCTCAATTTTCTTTTCATTCTTGTTCAGCCATAACGATGGTGCTTAACTTATCTCCTAATCTTATAATCCTCGAGAAATTTTGTTTTATATCACCACTCACCTATCATTACCACACCTTATTCTAATAAACCATTTAAAAACCTTTATTAATTAAATTTATTAACCATTAAAACAAATTACTTATCCTAAGCAACATAATAACCTCAATTTTCTCAATTTTCTTTTCATTCTCGTTCATGCTTAAAAAATATGTTAATATTGACATTATATCTTAGAAAACTTTACTCTCAATTGAAAAAAATATATATATTCACATTTTTAACCTATTTATTTAATATGTACATTAACTTTTAAGCATGGGTTGCCATCATTTTTTATTAAACCATAAGTTTGCCGTGTATAGTGACAAAAAAAACACAAAAACCTTTTACAAATATAGCTTAAAATGCATATGAGTCAACTTGATTACACAAAACAAAGTCGAAGAAAAGAATAGAATCGTGATGAAAACAAAACCAAAAATACAACTTTCAAGTAAAATACAAATTATAATAATATATTTTGTTCGCTCAATGTCTTACGGAAAAAAATTAAATCAATAGTATATAATTTAAATAATGTTAAAGTATATCACCTTAAGGAAATCAAAATCAAATAGCATCATATCCATTTTGACAACCGTTTCTTCCAAAATAATAAAGTTGAAGACCTTGTGAAAACAAAGCTAATTAAAACATCAACTTTCAATAAAAAGAATATTATAATAATATATTTTCTTACCCTATTATATTTATGAGAATTAACCAATAACATATTACTATTATATTTATGAGAATTAACCAATAACATATTACTTAAATAATGTTGAGGTATATCAACTAAGTCAAATAGCATCACATTAATTTTCACATCACTTTCTTCAAAATATTATTATAAATAAAGTATAGAATCCCACTTAAATTCACATAAAATCAAATATTCTAAAAGAACCAATAAAATCAAATATTCTAAAAAAAAAACCATTTAATCAATATACACATTTTATATATGGTAACTTAACATTTTATATATGATATCTTAGTTTTAGATAAATATATTTTTCTTTAAATTAGATTAGATATTTTTTTTAAATTTCATATATCTTTTATTTTTGTACTTCCATGATTCATCAACCAATATGTTTAATATATGTCCAGCCTGATTTATATATATATATATGAATTCCAATATGTTTAATATATGTCTAACCTAAAAATTATATATATATATATATAAATTGAAACAACACTAAACCATGAACCATGATAGAGACATTCATAAACATGTAGAGACTTCCAAGCTTGTCTTGTCCTTTATATCCTAGACCAACCCTATCATCATACGTTAGTCTTTATTTCTAATTTATATATCACCAAACCTATATACCATATGTTCGTTATTTTTAGTTTATATATCACCAAACCTATCACCCTATGTTGGTCTTTATTTTCAATATATTTATCACCATGTGTATATCACCAAATTTTTACAATTCCAACAAAATATCATAAACAACCCAATTGGTTATCATTATCATCCTCATTAACCTAACTATCATACAAACATCATAAATAACCTAGTTGGTCATCATTATTATATTTTTTTTTTCACCGTATAAGAATAACCGATGCATACATACAAAACGAAAACACCGATAAAATTAAATCTAAAGGTCAATCGTAGGTGAAGATGGCCACAGCCGACCACCCCAACCACCCAACCATTTAGCCCAACCCCATCATTATCATCTTCATTAACCCAACTACCATACATATGATTATTCCAAGTATCATACATATTATTAGACCAAACATGATGTGGGGGTGTGATAATTAACTTTGTTCGATATTATAGCCATTCTAATCCTTATCGTCATTAAGCACCTTAATGATATGATGTTCGTAGACTTGATTTTTTTAATGCACCTTCATGATAAGGAACTATAAAAGTTTTTGAAAAAGATAAGGAACTATAAAAGATATGATTAAACTATCATACCTATTTATTAAACCATGTTAATCATAAAATCATGATGTGGGTGTTTTTTTAATAACATGTTATTGATTTTTTTAATGCACCTTCATGATAAGGAACTAAAAGAAATGATTAAACTAACTATCATACATAATATTAAACCATGTTAAACATAAAATCATGATATGGGTGTTTTTAAATAATATATTATAGGTATTCTAATCCTTATGGTCATTAAGCACCTTGATGATATGATGATGTGCGTAGAGATTTTTTTAACCATCTTGATGATAAAAATGATGTTTATAGTTGATAATGATGTGTATAGTGTAATTTTTTTAAATAAAGTTGTGTTGTGATATTTAAATGAGTAGTCCAAAAAGTGTTTTTTTTGGTTTATAATCAAATTGGTTATACAACTTTTTGTTAAATTATATTTTTCAATTTTTTTAAAATAAAAAATTTAATTAAAAAAAATATTAAAGAATACAAAATTTTAAGTTTTATGGTTGCTTGTTAGGAAGGAAACCAGGCTGTACATGTAAAGATTTATGAGACCATTCAACTCTTAACTCAAAACAAAGTAGCATATTTAAAACAATCTAGAGGATTCTTCCTTTAAAGGGAAAGTATGAGAGCCTTGAAAGTAGAGTATGTAACCAAGAAAACATAACTGATAAAAATCTCAAAAAAGTTGTCAACAACAAAAACAAACGACTGAAGAACTAGTGAGTGACATGGGCTTGTTCAGTGGCCTCTTCCATCATTGGTTCAGGTCTTTCTATAGGTGCACCCATCGCTTTCGTTTTTCTTGAGGACCCATCCAAGAAGGATTTTGAAAATACATTACGGCTTGATACTTCTGCTACCCTTGGCTTCCTTACCCTTCCCACTGTCATTTTATATTTTTGTGATCAAGGTCTCCACGGCCTATTTTATGGCATTGCAAAAGACACATGGAGTTTCATCCTGAAACTTGCTTTCAAGCCAATTTATATGTTTTCTCCTATTCCGCTTGAACTTGCTTCAACTCTTCTGATTGGACCAGTTTTGTAGTAGGCATTTTAGCTTGTTCCTCAAAGTGGCTATTTCATTATCTTTCTTCTCAATTAGTGATTCGATTGGAGCCCCATCAAAGGGATTAGCTGACAATACCACTATTTTTTCTTCTAAGTGATTGATAGTCACCTGTTTGACCCTAGTAGTCCATTTTTCAACTTTCCATAGTTGTTCACATTTCTCAGAGCTATCCTCATCCTTCTGTCCTCCTTTACTGACTTAACTACCTTAGTACAGATCATATCACTAGCTTGTTTATAAAAATCAAGCTTATCTAAATTTCCAAACTCCTTGAAATCCAATGTATGCTCTTTAACTTTCCACTCATTTAAGCTTGAAGGCTTAGGCACTTTAGGCTCAACTATAGAAAACCTGAATGTATCACGCTAATGATCAGCCACTATTATCAATCTTTTTTTTGTTGCAGCAATCTGCTTCCTAATATCATTGATCATTCTCCTACCTCTTTCTCTAATACTTCTATAACCTATTTGTAGATATGTTTTAACAGGTACTGGTCTTGCTGAGGGTGAAGCTTGCGAACTCTGTGGGACAGTGAATTCCATTGAAGGATAGATGGTATATCTTATTGGGGGTCCTCTTGGGAGTGTTGGCTTTGCTATCAACTCAGTTAGCTCTCTTGGGAGCTCAACTAGCTCTTCTCCCTCTACTATAGCTTGATATTCCTCTTGGGCTTCAGTCTTGACCCTTTTTGGCTGTGGGGTTTGCTTAGGAACATCAACATCTATTTCTTGGAGCTCTTCCATTCCTATTTTTTGGCATGTCTTATGGTCTGAATTAGTTTGTTCTTCTATACTTTTTAACACTTTTTGGACCTCCTCCCAGGTGTCCTTATTTGCAATTTTCTCCCAAACAGGCTTGGGCTCACACACATCGGATGAGTTCTTATTTTCTATCCTCTGCTTCAAAATTACTTGATGAGGATCATATGTTTCTTTCTCAGCTTTCTTAAGATTCAATTGATTCCAATAACCCTCCACATATTGCAAGGCATTCAAGCTTCCCACTATAAGTGGTCCTACCTCTTTTGGAAGCATAAAAGTCCTATGCTACCTAAAATGCCTAAAATGTTGTTCATCTAATACAAAACTATGTCTCACATACTCCATAGAAAAAACCCTTTGAGTAAGAAAAATTGGTAACTTATATGGTTCCTCCTCAAAATCATATACCCTAATCATTATATGATCTTCAAATAAAAACCAATCTCCTTTTTTTACCTCTGATGTGAATTGTAGATGCTTTTGATTTTCTGGTGGCATCCTAGAAGATGAGCTTCCAAAGATCAAGCTGTATGCCACACTCATGACCTTATCTGTGAACTCAGAAAAATTTGAGTTGTCTTCCGTTCTCAATACATGTTCAGTCCATTCATAAACTTGAGTTTTGGTGCCATCTTCATTAACTATTTTCCATCCTAGATGTTTGAAGCTTTCATAATTTTGATAAAAGAACATATAAAACAAATAAGATGGGAATCTGAACCATTCAATAGCTGGTAACTCTTCTAGCTGTGCATGTATGGCTTCTTCCAAATGGCTGCAAAGATCAAACTGAGGAGGGGAATCCCCAGGTTTTGTGGTTAGACTGAGCAATGTTCCCAGAGTAACATCGCCCACAATATTATCACCTTCTAAACCTATGATAGTGCAGATAAGTGAAATGGCTCTTCTGGATTTCTCAGAAAACACTATTGTGTTGTAAGGAGGTGGGATAGTGGGTATGGCCATGCTTGGTTCTAAATGCTTGGATAGGAACTGGTGATGATCAAAAGGCCCAAGGATTTGGAAAGATGTTGAAAGGGATTTTTCATTGAATGATTGAAAGTGTCAGGGATTCTAGGATGCATAACATCTGCTTCAAGGTGTATGGGATAATGTAGCATAAGGTATTTGACATATTTGAAGACAAAATGACTCTCTTACTAGGGGAATAGTGTTGAGAGCACTAGGTTATGAATTCATGGAAAAATATAGTCCTAGGACACACTATTCTTGCAAAATTAGAACTCCATAGGTTGCAATTATCTTAGTTGGCCATTGCTAGGGATTTAGCTTCCCTAATAGTGGAATTTAAATTTGAGTTGGTTACAATTGTGTAAAAACTAGCAGCCTAGTGATCATATATGTGCTCATCTCTTGAAAACCTAGGCTTGGGAAACTTTTCTTAGATTTGGGAGCCATTTATGTGGAAATTACTTCACTGGTAGGTTTACTTGTTATCAGGGTAAATTAGGGAAAAATTGGGGCCTTTTAATTTCTGTATTATACGGCGGTATAAATAGAATTCATAAAGATTGGTAACTAGTGAAATACTCAGATAATGTCTAGAGTTCTACTCGAACTGATCAGCTGAGGTGTACTACTTGACTGCTCACGGTTAGCTTGTATAGTATTGTGGATATCAGATGTACCGTATTTAGAGTAATAAACAATTTGTTTTGGGAAATTGGGAAAATTAATGTTTTAACCTTTCGAAAAATACAAATGGCGGCATTGGATTTGAAACTTTGACGGCGAGGATGATGTGGCGGCAGGAAATCTCTGGACAGATGGCGAGCGGAGATAGGCTTGCCTTGGATGAAAAAATATGACTCTGATAGGCCTTTTCACTTTATGTGATGTCATATTGGATAGAAACCACTCTGGTTTCCCAGAGTGGTAATGCTCGAAAGTGGGGTAGTTTTGAAAAGTGCTTTATTGGAGGCGCGATCAATCAAAACTGAGCATGGTGTCCTTTGTGGTTTTGAATACAACGCATCCTCAGTCCCTTTTTGAAAGGGGAGCAACTTACCGACGCACTTTTAATCTCCGTCGTTGATCTGATAGGTGTTTATTTTGATTAGCTCGATCTCATTTTACTCTAATTCATTTTCACTTTACTAGCGTACGCTACCTCTCGACCGTTAGATTTGATCAAATCCAACTGATCTGCATTCCCAATTCTTAGTGCCCTTCTTTACACCTATGGTCACCCACTGTTGGTCACATGCGACCCACACTCGCTTGAGAATTATTTTCCTTAGCTCCTAAAGGCTAAACTTTTATAACTTAACCTGCCTTTGAGATTCGAAAGGCCTACTTTTGAGTTTTTTTTTAAATATCATTACTAACATTGGCTCCAACGGGGATAGATTCCTGTTTCAGAGACTACTGAGAACTCCAGATTAGTGCCTTCTATTGGGTTATGGAGTATTATTCTTTCAGAGACTTTACACATTGAGCATACCTTTCAACTTTGCAAGTTTATTTACAAACTTGGAATGTAAAACTGGAAAATAACCGCTGGAAAGAATTGAAAAATGAATGAGAAAAAAAAATTGCTTCAAATCTACTATGTACATATTTGGAGGTGCTTCTATGATATTTTAGTACAGTAAGAAGCGTTTGAGCATCCTCCCATTGACAGCAGGCTCCAACATTTCTCTATCTAACTCAACTAGTATGAAAGTATTGTTTTCTATCACAGTTTTTATGAGGTATGGCCCAATCCACAGATTGCCAAAATTTCCATGTTTGCCTTTGTCTTCCCTTTTGGTATCCCACTTTAATACTATGTAACTAACTTGAAATTCCTTTGATATGGATTTCTTATCAAAGCTGGCTTTCATCCTCCTTTGATTCTCTTGCAATTTGACATTGAAATGTTGTCTTTCCTGTTGAAGCTCTATTAGTTCATACATTCTCCTGATCATACTATCTGGTTCCTCTGATTCATGTTGGATTAAATTCAACACATGGAGTCCCAACTGGATTGGTAGAAATTCCTCTTTTCCATACACTAGCTGGAAGGGTTATGTGCCAATTGATCTCTCTATACTTATTCTATCAGCCCAGAGAGCATACCTCAAATTCACATCCCAAGATTTTTTGCTCTCTATCAACATCTTTTTTACTATCCCCAATAAGATTTTGTTTGATGATTCTGCCAAGCCATTTCCTTGAGGATAGTATGGAGTGGAGTGCCCCAAATAAATATTATATTTGTGGCAAACTTATACCATCTTTACCGACCTGAAAGCTTTGGAATTGTTTTCTATAATCTTCCTTGGACATCCAAATCTTGACATAATATTCTCTTCTAAGAATTTTATGATCACTGTATCATTTGGTTTCCTGGTTGGCATTGTTTCAACCTATTTGGTGAAGTAATCGGTTGATGTTAAGATCCATTTATGTTGACCACTAGAGTAGGGATTTATTTCTCCAATAAAATCCAAGCCCCACTGCTGAAAAGTAGATGAAGTTTTTATTGGATTCTGAGGCAAATGTTTCAATTTTTGCTTTCTTGCAAACATATGACATTCAACACATGCTCTTACCATTTTATTTTCTTCAACAAAAATCCTTTTCCATAGTATCCAACTCTCAAAACTTTATAGGCAATGGTTCTCCAAGCATGATATCCTCCACAAACGCCTTTATGGAATTCAATGATTATCCCTTCCGTCTCTTCTTCTATCACCCAATTTGGCAAGATACCTTAGGGATCCTTCCAATAAATATATTCATCAACAACAATTATACAATATTTCACTACCTGCAACTTCATGGATATAGCTTTTGACCTTGTCATATGCTCTAGACATTCGATATTTAACAAATAAAAAAACATATCTTTGTACCAATTAGATTTGTCGAATTTATGATTTACCTTTATTGTTTTTTTTAAAAGTATTCTAGAGTTTTGATTGTTTCTTCCTTTATGAGATCAACCACTAGATTCAAGTCTAATGCTTCACAGTTTGATTCAACCAATAACTTTGCAAGCCCCTGCCCCTTTACTAGCTTTGTAGGTTTGATATCCAAATCATATTCTTGTATCTTGGAAATCCACTTTCCTCTACCACCTTCACTGTCTATCTGGCAAAGAATATCCTTTACAGTATTATGTGGGACATATGCAATCAAATGAGAATGTAAAACATAGCATCTAAAATACTTCAGGTCTTTCACCATAGTATAAGCTTGTTTTTCCATCAAATTGTACTTTAATTCAACATCTCTTAAGGATCTATTGAAAAATGCTATGGGTTGTTCATGTTTTTCCAATTTTTTCTGCAGAAGCACAAATGTTATGGTATGTGTTGAAGCAAAAGAGAAAATCATGAAAGTTTTAGTATAATCAGGACTGATTAATATAGGAGCTTCACCTATGGATTTTTTAAGATGCTGAAAAGCCTCTTTAGACTCTTGAGTCCATTTCACTTCATTACCTATTTTTAGCATGTTGGTAATGGTCTTTATCAGTTCTACCAGATTCAGGATGAATCTTCTCAAAATATTTATCCTCCCTATAAAAGATTTGACTTCTTTCTTATTCATGGGAAGTTCTATTAGCTGAATAGCTATTACTCTCTCAGGGTCTATCTTTACCCCATCTTTGGAAACAGCGTGCCCAAGTAATTTTCCTTCTTTCAAGTCAAAATGTGACTTCTTTGGGTTAAGATATAGTCCATACTTCCCACATTTATTGAATGCTTGCTTTAGATGTGACATGTATTCATATTCTATTTTAGAAAAGACAATCATGTCATCTAGGTAGATTAATGTGAACATGTCTCTCTCTCTCCAACAAATGCTATGTCCATGGTCCTTTGGAAAGGGTCTCCTGCATTCATTAGCCTGAAAGGCATTTTATCATACATAAAAGTTCCCCATGGTGTGGTGAAAGCTATTTTTTCTTTTTTCTTCTTTACTCATAGCCACCTGATTATAACCTGAAAAACCATCCATCATGGAGATTCTATTAGCTCCAACAATTTTCTGCAAAATCTGGTCTAGTTTTGGCAATGTATAATTATCTTTTAGAGAACATTTGTTTAGATTTCTGAAATCCACACATAATCTTATCTCCCCACTCTTTTTTCTTACTGGGACCAGATTGGCTACCGATTCCGAATATGTCAAAGAAATTATTATTTTTACATCTAATAATACCTCTTTTTCTATTATGGGCAGTAATATAGGGTTAGTCTAATTCAACTTATGTACGAGAGGCTTCACCCTAGGATTCAAAGTTATCTTGTGTTCAATGATGGATGTATCATAAGTCCCGAGGTATTCATACCTCCAAGCAAACACATCAATATATTATGTAAACAGGTTCAAATACTTCTACTTTACTTTTGCAGGCAACAATTTGGACAGTTTGATGAACTTATGCTCTCTTTATGTACCAATGTTTATACTCTCCATATCCTCTTCACTTGGATGAACTATTGGTTTTGCAGGAATATCATTTTTATCAAAAATTCTTTCCAATGGTACTAGGCCCTTTGGAATGAAATTGTTCTTGAGCTGCAAAATCTTGTGACTGGCTATTTTGCTACTAAATCCTAGCTTTATTTCATTTCCTCCTTCTTCCCCTTTTGGGAAATCTTCCTCACCTTCTTCATTTTATTCATCTTGGTCTATACTAGAATTTGAAAATTATTTAATCATCTCTATGAATCTCTTTATCTTCTGGTCATCTTTGAACACTTGCTAATGCTTCACATTATCAGGTATTGAAGGTCTGTATATCAACTCAGCTCCATGTTCCCGTCTAGTACCAAGTAACTAGATTTGAAGGTGCTAGCAGCTATAGCTAATGAGTTTGATTTTTTATTTTCTTCCCTTGGTATGGTAGTAACATTGAAACCAATAAATAAATTCTCTATTAAATCCCATACCTGATTTCTGTATGCTCTCATCCTGGGATGTTTAGTTTGGTACACATCTCTGATTTGTTGCACCACCAATTCTAAGTCTCCAAAGGCATAAATTTCATCCACTCCCATTTTTTTGGAAGCTTCTAATCCCAAAATCAATGCTTCATACTCTGCAACATTGTTTGTAGTTTCAAAATTTAATTTGAAAGATAAATAAATTTCTTGTTTGTTAGGAGCAACCAAAATCATACCAACTCCTAATTCTCCTTTAGCTAAAGATCCATCAAAATACATCTTCCATATATGATTTGCATAAGGTTCAATATTTTAGATAGCTAACTCTGTTTGGGATGCTTCTTTATTTTCATCATTCATAGCCAATATGCAACACCCCATTTCTTCTTCCAATGCATATACAAGGTAGTTAATGGGATAATTAAGGTCCATCTGGATAGTACCTCCCAAGTTTTTGGCCCAATTTCTTGATAGCAACATCCCATATCTTGCTGGTAAATATGCCACTACACATCCATTACAATACTCTTAGCATGGAGCTAAGCCAAAGTGACTACCAAATCCTTTATCATTCCCATACATTTCACTTTCTCGGAGTCAAAACTGTAAAGGTCATGATAAGGTTTAGTCATTTCCAAATTTAATTGTTCCATGATCTCCTTTGGCATCAAATTGTGTGAAGCTCCATATCGAGCATGAAATTATGTAACAATTTATCATTCACTTTTAGAGTTATGAAAAAATGAGCAATATGATCATCTACTTCCTCTTCCACTATTGGTCCTACAAATATAGCAGGATTTTCATCTGCTAAATTTAGAGTATCAGGGGGCAAGATTCGTCTAGTTAGTTTTAGAAACTTTTCAATTTTCTTTTTATACATGGGATTTTTAGCCAACCCGGATAAAGGAACAAAGATTTTGATTTCAGACAATTCATGCTCATTATCAAAAGGAATAAAGGACCTATCTTGCTCTATTCTTTCTTTTTCTATGTTTTTTGTTGTTTGAATTTGAGCTGTCTTTTGGTTAACTATATTTGCATCTTTGCTTTGAGGAAGGGTAGAATTTAGAGATGAGACTGGATTTGCATATTTTTCTTTAAGAGAGGCAATATGATTCTGGTTTGAAGGATTATTCCTTGGTCTTAAATTATACCTCTTCTGCACCTCTTCATCATTTTGGTAAACTTTTTCTTGCAAAGATATTTTATAATCTTCTTGTGTAAGATGTATCATATTATTCTCATCTTCCATCCAGAAGAATTATTCAAGAGGTTCAATATCCACTTCATTTGGAGGTATATCAACTATATGATTATCATTGTTTACTTCTCTTATAGTAGGTTAATGTATGGGTGGATCATCATTTCTTATTTCTCTGTTCATGACTTGAGGATTAAATGGCCTCCTATATTGGTTTGGATTTCTTTGTCCAAAATCCCATAGATTTGTATTTTGATTATTTCCTTCCATTTCAATCCTACTAATCTTGGTTGAAAGTCCTCTAAGTAGTCTGGACATTTCTTCCATTTTTTCATTTTGATTTTCTTTACTGTTACCATAGGTACCAACCTCATTTCTAAACTTCTTCTAGTCTAAATCATGCTGATTTATCAACCTCCCTGAGGCAGTCATATTACCCTCCACATCTACAACATCATCCACCATACTTAGAAGAGTTGCATATTTTCCTAAGAATCATAGCAAATTCAGATTCAAAAGCTCCTGCATATGTGACTTTAGCAGTAGCTTGTGAAGGTTTAATGTCCTGAGATATCTTGTTAAACCTTTTATTGAATTCCCTTGCAATCTCTCCATTTTTATTTCTTATAACAACAAACTCTGTCAGGTAGTATAAGTGATCCATTTTTTCACCCCATTGTCTCATAAAAGCAACTTCTAAAATAGGTCAGGAGTTTAAATATTTTGCTGGCAAGGCTCTAAATTATTTCCTTACTTCACCTTCTAAGGTTTGTACAAAAAACCTCATAAACACATCATCATGTTCAATATACAGATTATCGGTAAAATCTTGAAACATAGATATATGTTCCTCAGTTGTTGTAACTTTATCTCCATCAAAATTTGGCAATATATTTAAATAGCTATCAGGTAGATCATGCAGGTTATTTGGAAAATTCAAAGGGACATACCTGGAAACTATCCAAGGGTTTACAGTTGGGGGCGGTCCACCTCCTCTTCCTGCCATATTTAAATGCTGCAAGATTGTGTTCTTGGCTAGAGGAGTTATAGGAGGCCTCTGATTTCTTATTTCAATTTGCAAAGGGATTGAAGTACTTGCATAATGAGTCAAAGAAGAAATATGAGGCTCAAGTATAGGATTCACATGAGTCCTTGGATTTTCTTGATTATTTAAATTTGAGCTACTTTTTAGATTTATTAAAACATGAGATATTAAAGGAGAATTTATTTCAGGAATACCTTTCTCCCAATCACTTTGATCATCTTGAAGTTTCCTCCAGTTTTTTCTTGAATCAGGGAGACACAAGAATTCATCATAATTCGGTTTTCCTCTAGTGTGTCTCTTTCCAGAAGCCAGCTTCAAAACAGTGGATTCGCCATGGTGACAATATCAATCAACTTTTCCCAATCCAAGCTCACCGATCTGGATAAGATCTTAACAATGTCGTACCCTGGGGAAATCATCTTTCAATTCCATTCCCTGATAACAATGCCATTTCGAATGTTAGTCCCTGAGTAGTACTAGACTGATACAATACTAGTGAAGGAATTACAGGGGTTCAAACTTTAACAATGTTACAGCTAAATCGAGTAGCATTTATATATATTACTCACTTATTGTATATATCTCTTACTCAAAATTTTGTGAACCAATTATGTAAATAGATCATGTAATCTGGGAGGAATTTCACATAGTGAAGCAGTGCTTTAGGATATGAATGGATATAACTAACATGCAGAAAAAAATTGACAATGCCAAAGATGTCTACAGGACAAATTTTTGGTGTTCTATGGCAGAAAACCTACTAAGCTTTAATTAAAAGAATTCAGTAGTTGTACAAACAATAAACATATCATGAATGGATACTAAATATACTAGTATGACACACAAATGAGAAATAGTAAATGAAAAATTCAACATAATTGTTCACATATGGATATGGAAACTAGACCAGAGGTCAAATAAAATTGAAATCTCTGCAACAATCTCACATTCAACTCTATATGTATTAATAACAAATATAGGCCAAAATATTCCTCAAAGCTTTATTTCATCTCATGAAACATTTACATGGACAAGAGTAGATATGGAATACATGTAGAAAAAACAAGTTATAGAGGAAGAAATCTATGCAACAACTCTCCAATATTAATTTCACAAAATCATATAACATGCAAAAGAAGTCTCACCGACTCAACAATCCTAGAGTATCTCTTAAAATTGCCAGCCCTTTACAAGTGCATTCGAGTTAGATTATATAGACCCTTTGAGTAACTGAATTCAACTTGCTTCTAACTGATTTGTATCAAACTTTAGTTTGTTACTTTTACATTTTAGTTTTACTTTAGATTTAACAACATTTCCACCTTTAGCTCCTTTTACTTGAAACTTTCTTCTTTCCTCTTGCTGATGTGGTCTTCCCCCTCATGTAGACACTTGGTTGAACAACAGGTTGACCTGCTGGCTGGTTTCTTGCTTGGACCACTTGAGGAATGCCCGTTTGACTCATTTGATGCATCATTTGTATATTTGATTTCCTTGTAGGTGGCATGAAAGAAAGTGGAGTGGGATGATTTACAAATTGAATTGGAATATTTCCAATAGGTTGTCATGTTATTACTGGAACATTGACCAGTTGATTGTCTTAAGCGATGCCTTGATGTCTGTCTTGATAGCAATCTAGGTGGCATAATTAATTTATGCTATTGCACTACTGTCCGCCATTATTTTCCCATAGGGATCGTGTGTGACTTTAGTACTTCAAGGGATATTTCAACATTGGTTTTTTTCTCATATCAGATTGGCCCTAGCTTCTTAGGAACATTCTTTAGTGAAAACCAAATTTCAAAGTCACCCTTAATCCTATCTACTACTTGTTCTCCACCGAAATATCCTTCTATAGTTGCTTGAGCTATCTCATCTCTTTTTTTAGTTGGCTTCTCTTTGTATGCATCTTTGGGATAAGCATCTCCATTATCATCCCATGGGGAAGAAAATCCTAGGTTCATTACTGCTTTGAATAATCCCTTGAAGGAATTGATCTCCTATGTTAGTTTCTTAATATTATCTTTCATTCTAAACAGATAGGTTTGATTCATGATCATAAACCTGTCTATCTTTATGATTTGAGTCATGTTTTCAATCCCAAGATAAGCTAACTATTTCTTTGTCCTGTTGTTTAGGAAATCAATCACTTGGCTGGCTTTCTTGGGCATTTCACCTAAATGTTCTTTAACGGATTTGACTTCATATTGGGATACAATTGCCATATCTAGCTCATCTTGGAGTACTTCAAAGTAATCCCACTTCTTTGTAAACTATCTGGTGATTTTGTCCCACAAAGTCTGCGTGGTCCTTCTCAAACGTTGTTCCCCTTGAACATCCAATTGTAAATTTTTCACTTGGATTCTAAGTTCACCAATATCTTTTTCCTGATCTTCTATATCATCCTCTTTTTTACTAATTTCTGCCTCTAGTTCTAGGATTCTTCCATCTTTTATATCTAGCTCCTTTTCCAATTCTTGTATCTTATTATCTTTATTATTTTCTTCTAGAATTGGTTGTGGGCTTGATTGTTGGGCTGCTTGATCCTCTTCCGTGGAATCAATGTCTATTGTATCAAGAGAAAGAGTTGGTTGCTCGCTCTCTTTCTCTACTGCTGTTGTTTCTTCCCTTGACTAATTTTCTGTTGATAGTGCAGGAGCTTATGCTTCAGGAGCCTTCTCAACTAATAGCTGGGTTTTTTGTAACTTCAAGGTGTTTATTTTCCAAAAAAGGTCATCAATCCTAGCTCTCCTCTCTTCTGTAATATTCTGATATTCTATGATGGTAGCATATATTTTCTCCTTTTCCGCTTGAACCTACTTCAACTCTTCTAATTGGACTAGTTATGTAGTAGGCATTTTCAGCACCTTCCTCAAAGTGGCCTTTTCATTATCTTTCTTCTCAATTAATGAATTGATTGGAGCCAAATCAGAGGGATTAGTTGACAATGCCACTATTTTTTCTTCTAATTGATTGATAGTCGCCTGTTTTCCCCTAGTAGTCCATTTTCAACTTTCCATAGTTGTTCAAATTTCTCTAGAGCTATCCTTAGACTTATGTTCTCCTTTATTAACTTAACTACCTCAGTAGAGATCATATCACTGGCTTGTTTGTAAAAATCAAGCTTATCTAAATTTACAAACTCCATGAAATCCACTATATGCTCTTAAGCTTTCCATTCATTTAAGCTTGAAGTCTTAGGCACTCTAGCCTCAACTGTATAAAACCTGAATGTATCATGCTGATGATCCACCACTGTTATCAATATTTTTATGCTGCAGGAATCTAATTCCTGATATCATTGATCATTCTCCTACCTCTTTCTTTAATATTTCTATAACTTGTATGTAGATATGTTTTAACAGGTACTAGTTCTACTAAGGGTGAATCTTGTGAACTTTATGGGACAGTGAATTCCAATGAAGGATAGTTGGTATATCTTATTGGAGGTCCTCTTGGGAGTGTTGGATTTTCTATCAACTCACCTAGCTCTCTTGGGATCTCACTTGACTCTTTTCCCTCTACTATAGCTTGATCTTCCTCTTGGGATTTGGTCCAATCCCTTTTTGGCTGTGGACCCTACTCAGGAACATCAACATCCATTTCTTGGAGCTCTTCTACTCCTCTTTTTTGGTCTTCCATCTGTTCTGAATTAGTTTGTTATTATATACTTTTTAACACTTATTGGATCTCCTCCTAGGTGTCCTTACTTGCAATTTTCTCCCAAACAGGCTTGGGCTCACACACAGGTTGATTTCTTATTTTCTATCCTCTGCTTCGAAATTACTTGATGAGGATCATATGTTGCTTTATCATCTTTCTTAAGATTCAAATGATTAAGATAACCCTCCACATATTGCAAGGCATTCAAGCCTCTCACTATAAGTGGTCCTACCTTTTTGGCAGCAGAGAAATCCTATGCTTCCCGAAATGCCTAAAATGCATTTCATCTGATACAAACCTCTATCTCACATACTCCATAGAAATAACCATTTGAGTTAGAAAAATTGGTAACTTATATGGTTCCTCCGCAAAACCATATACCCTAATCAGTGTATGATCTTCAAATAAAAACCAATCTCTTGTTTTTCCCTCTGATGTGAATTGCATATGTTTTTTTATTTTCTAGCAGTCTACTAGGAGGTGAGCTACCAAAGATCAAGTTTTATTCCACACTCTGACCTTATTTGTGAACTCAAAAAAATTTGAGTTGTCTTCCCTCCTTAATACCACTTCAATCCATTCATAAACTGGAGTTTGGGTTCCATCTTCATCAACTATTTTCAATCCTATCTGTTTGAAGCTTTCATAATTGATAAAATAATATATAAAACAAAAAAGATGGAAATATGAACCATTTAATAGTTGGTAACTCTTCTAGCTATGCATGTATGGATTCTGCTAAATGGCTGCAAATATTAAACTAAGGAGGGGCATGCCCAGGTTTTATGGTTATACTAAGTAGTATCCCAGAGTAGCATCGTCCACAGTATTATCATATTCTAAACCTACAACAATTTAGATAAGTGAAATGAATCTTCTGGATTTCTCGAAAAACACTATTGTATTATAAGGAGGTGGGAAAGTGGGTATGGCCATGCCTGGTTCTAAATGCTTGGATAGGAACTGGTGATGCTCAAAAGTCCAGGGCTTTGGAAAGCTGTTGAAAGGGATCTTTCATTGAATGATTGAAGTGCCATGGATTCTGGGATGTAGAACATTTGCTTCAATGTGTCTGGGATAATGTAGCATAAGGTCTTTGACATATTTGAAGACAAAATGCCTCTCTTACTAGGGGAATAGTGTTGAGAGCACCAGGTTACAAATTTGGGGAAAAACACAGTCCTAGGACACACTGTTCTAGTAAAATTAGAACTTCACAGGTTGCAATTATCTTGGTTGGCCATTGTTAGGGATTTAGCTTTCCTAATAGTGGAATTTAAATTTGAGATGGTTAAGAGTGTGTCAAAAATATCATCATGGTGGTCATATATGTGTTCATCTCCTGAAAACCTAGGCTTGGGAAACTTTTCTTTAGATTTGGGAGCCATTTCTGTGGAAATTACTTCATTGGTAGGTTTATTGGTTCTTAGGGTAAATTAGGGAAAAACTAGGGCCTTTTAATTTCTGTATTATACGATGATATAAAAAGAATTTATGAATACTGGTAACTAGTGAAATACCTGGATAATGTCTGTAGGTCGACGCAAACTGCTAAGTTGTAGAGGTGTACTAGTTGAATGCTCACAATTAACCTTTCTGTTACTATAGATATCAACTGCAATGTCTTTAGAATAATAAACAAATGGTTTTTGGAAATTGGAAAAAATAATGTTTTAACCTTTCGAAAAATACAAATGGAGGAATTTTATTTGACACTTTGATGACGAGGATGATGTGGCGATGGGACCTCTGTGGATAGATGGAAAGTAGAGACAAGGTTGACGTTGATGACAAGATATGAATCTGACAGGCCTATTCACTTTATGTGACGTCATATTGGGAGGAAACCACTATGGTTTCCCAGAGTTGTAACGCCCAAAAGTGAGGAGGTTTTGAAAATTGCTCTATTGGAGGTGCAGTTAATCAAAATTGAGCACGTGTCCTTGGTGGTTTTCAATACAACGCACCCTCAGTCCCTTTTTGAAAGGGGATTGTTGTCCCTAAGGTCTGCATTGGACTGCTACAGTGAAAATCTAGAGCATTTAGGTTATGGTTTGGTTTAGAAACAGGTTTTATTTTTTTGTGGTTATATATTTTGCTAGTTTTGAAAGGCTTGAAGAACATAAATGAGAGATAAACGCAATATAACATATATTCATGGTTTACAAAATCAAACATGTGGATCATTCACTGATTTAATGCTTAATATTTCAACATAGAATAAAATAGGCATTCATAAATTCAAAGTTTTCATCATATAACAAAGTTATAACATGAAGCAATGAAAGACAATAGCTTTTCAGTTCAACAAATGATAAAGCTTAAAATTCATCAAACATGAAAAGGCCATTATGCAATACATATATAATCCATTTCAATATCAAATCAACAGTAAAGACAATGAGTGGCACAAAGCGTTCATTTGTAAAGATCACTGAAGATATATGTATTACTATATCAAGACTTATAGTTTATCCAAGCTACACGCAGAGTCATAGGAAAAAATTGAACCCTTCCTTTGTTTACATTTCTCCTCATATAGTTTCTTAATCTTTAGGGTTTTGAAACTATATGCTAACTAATAACTTATTTTTGATAACCAAAATCAACAACATCGAAATTATACATACATCCCAGGTCTTTATTTCAAAAATATCTGCACTACTAGTAGTGATCTTTTAACAAAATATGATGATAGTTAACAAGTTCTTTTAACTAAATAAACTTAAGTAAACTTAGGGTACTATGAAAAAATTATTATGTACGTTTCTCAGAAGAAACATAGTAGAACTATGATTGGATGGAAACTGCACTTCGATCCATATAACATCAGAAACATTCACTTAGGCTTAGCTCTCTGACCTCGAGAAGACTCAACTCTCTGGCTCTGTAATGTGTCCTAAAGCACATGGGTACCTAACTCTGTTAAAATTTCAAGCTTATCATGGTTGACTTGATGTTTTTTCCTTTCAAGCATACACTCCCTTTTCCAATATTTCCTTTGCCTAAGGAGTTTTTCATTGTCTTTCTTCAATCCCTGATAAAACCTGCATAATTTGTTATGTTTAAGAAGTAGCTTGCTACATTCCTTATTTAGCTCATTTAACTTGCCATGTACCTGTTTATTCTCTCACTTCAAATCTTTAATTCGAGATTTGGATTTATTTAATTTGTTTTCCAATTTTTGATCTGCCTGAGGCGCGATGTTTTCAAGTAATGTTGCATCTAATTGCTTCTCCATTTGGGCCATTGAGAATTTGATGTATGTCTTTGTATTATTTTCAAAACCTTGATTTTGAATTCTCTGTGCTTCTTCAAATGCCATAGGAATATCTGGTCGAAATAAGGAGGAACAATGGACTGGGTTAATAATTTTCTCTAAGTTGGTCAACATTTCAGCTACTTTTCTCTCCACTTCCATAGATGAGTTAGATTCCTCTTTGATATCTTCTTGAATTTCTTTAGTTTGCAGAAACTGTTAATTTATTTTAGTTTTCACGAAATCATTCTTTTTTATGGAACTTGAGCTCATTAGCTTTTCATGTTTCTTAATCCTTGAGCTTGCCCTTGTTTTAACAGGTTTCGAAGCCGAACCTTTAACTTTTGACTTCTTAGCCTTTCTGGTTTCTTGATTTGATAAGCTGTCTAAATCTATGACCTTCTTTTCTTTCAAGGAAGGGTGAAAGATTGCTCGAGCATTTAGCCTCAACTTATTTGTGGCTCGAGTATGCGGTCCGCTGAGGTAATAAGGTTTTGATTTTTTAGGCTTTTCTTTATGAGCTTCAGTTCCCTTTTCATCATTCAAGGAATTATTTGAACATTTTTCCCTGGGGGATTGAGTCTTCTCAGTTTCTGGTGGTGGCTTCAAAGCCCATCTCATCCTTGACTTCATTTTTATTTCCTCCCTTTCAAAAGTGTGTTCTTTATCCATTCCAATGACACCACAATTTTCAGGGGTTTTGTAACTAGAAGAAACATTGTTAGTGTCTTCTGGCAGAAAATGGTTTCCTACGGAACCAAATTCAGATTTTAATACAAAATCATCCCAGGTTTTTCCGAACTTGTTCAATTTTTGGATAATGAGCAGTTTGATAAACTCTGATGGAATATACTATGCTGAATTTCAGGGAAATTCCTGACCCTAGAGGCCAGTTTAGACAAACTATTTAAGAAATAAAACGGGAGGCTCATCCTTGTAATACCCTCCAGATGTAGCAAAACAAAATATGATAAAGGTGAACAATAACATACCTTCCCTCTTCCATAATATATCTTTGCACCATCTTCAGTAAATCACTATATTCTTGATTGAGCCAAGCCCATAGAATTCCTTTGCGCTAGTCAGGATCTATGTACTTGCAAGGAAGAAACAATTACACTACCCAACATCAACAACTTGAAGTTTAAACCACTACTTGCCATCTCGTGGGAGTTCTATGTTAGTTTTTCATCATTTAATTAAATAGATCTAGGATCTTAATTGAAAGAACAACATGTACAGCATATCAAGCATAAGAGACAAGAGACAAGAGACACAAAACATTTTACCGGGGAAAACCAAGAAGGTGAAAAACCACGCAACTTCCTCAGAGATAGAATAAGCATCAATACAAGGATCACCATGATCAAACCCAAGAGATAGATATCTTTAGCAACATACTCCTCCTCCACTTGTGCGCACTCCTCCTCTCTCTCACTAATGCGAAGTGAGTGAATGAGAGAATGTGTAAAATGAGAGAGACACACTCTCTATTTATACACTAACTTGACTTGACCTTTACTCAACTAGGTCGGCCCCAACTTAACCACTTAACATAATGCTGACTGGGCCGACCCCTCTAGGGTGGTCTAATAACCGTTTGACCCACATGACTCATACAGGGCCGACCCCATCAAGGTGGTTTAATAACCCATTAAGTATAAGTTACGACACTTACAATATAACTTGCGACAAAGACTCTCCCAGGGTGCTATTATATCCCATAGGACAAAGACTCGAAAGAGTATCCCAGGATCCTTTATGTGCCGCAACACGACCGACAAGATCTCCCAGGTCTAGTTACATGTCCTCCCAGAGCAATGCCTCGAATGAGTATCCCAGGATCCTTTATGTGCCGAAGCATGACCGACAAGATATCCCAGGGCAATTTACATGCTCATCTGCACAACCTGTCCATGGCCACAGATTATCAACTTGATACTCACCATACATCATCCTGATGTACATCATCACATGATTATCCTGATCATCATCATAGCATCGTCCTAATGCATATCATCCATAGTATCATCCTGATACTCATCACACATGATCATCCTGATCATCGTCACTACATCATCCTGATGCATATCATCCAGAGTATCATCCTGATACTCATCACACATGATCATCCTGATCATCATACAGTACATCATCTTGATGTACATCATCCTGATGTACATCATCTGTAGCATCGAACTGATGCTCATCACACATGATCAAACTGATCATACAATGCATCCACCTTCTACATACCATCACATATGATCCAACTGATCATACAAAGCATCCAATTGATGCATATCATCATACAGAACATCATCTGGAGCATCGTCCTGATGTTCATAACACATCGCTTACATCCACAGCCATGGGAAGGATCCTCCTACCACCATGCTTGGAATGGCTCCAACAAATGTGTCCCATCACTTATTCCTCAAAGTATCTTCTATCTGAAGAACACCAAGCCTCTCTCTGAAGTACTCAAGCTTCACTCTAGCTAGTGGTTTGGTCAACACATCTGCAATCTGTTCATCCGTCGCAACATACAAGAGCTTCACTACTCCTTTCTGCACCATATCCTTGATATAGTAATATTTGATCTCAATGTGCTTTGACCTGTCATGGAACACCGGGTTCTCAGAAAACTTTACACAACTCTGGTTGTCACAATAGATACAGGTAGCATCCAACGGGAGATCAAATAACTCAGACAGTAGCTTCCTAAGCCATACTTCCTCACAACTAGCCGAACAAGCTACAACATACTCTACTTCAGCTGTACTCAGTGCTATGCAAGACTGCTTCCTGCTAAACCAAGAGATCACACCTGATCCCTTACCGAAGTAGCACCCCGAAGTGCTCTTCCTATCTACAGCACTGCCTGCCCAATCTAAATCAACATAACCCTCTAGGTTAAATTTTTGATTCACATCATACTTGATCCCATAATCAGCCGTACCTTTCAGGTACCTCAAAATATGCGTTACAGCTATCAGGTGAACATGTCTAGGATTTGTTAGAAACTGGCTCAAGGTGTTCACCGCAAAGAAAATATCTGTTCTAGTGTTTTTCAGGTACATCAAGGACCCAATCATCTGACGATACACCATGACATCAACCGGCTCAGATGAAGCATCACACAGAAGCTTCAGGTTCGATGCCATAGGTGTCGCCATGGCCTTGCAGTCCATCATCCCGAACCGCTTCAGGATCTCTACTGCATACTTCCCTTGTCCAAGGAAGATTCCATCTGCACTTTGCCACACCTCCATACCTAGAAAGTAATGCATCATACCCAAGTCCTTCATCTCCAACTTGGCAGCAAGCTTCCTCTTCGTGTCAGCAATAAACCTATCCTCACCTATAACAAACAGGTCATCTACATACAATAATAGTATCACTAGATTGCCTTCCTCAATCTTTTAGTAAAGGTTGGATTCCGCTTTACTCTTGGTAAAGCCCAAAATGGATAGAAAGCTGCCTATCCTACCATACCAAGTCCTAGGAGCTTTCTTCAAGCCATACAAGGCTTTCTTCAACCCGCACACATATGACTCCCTGTCATGTGTCTAAAAAACGAGTGGCTGCTCCACATACACTTCCTCTTCGACTACACCATATCCATCTGGTGTATCTTCCACTTCATCACTGCAACCAGAGCAAGTATTATTCTGATGGAAGTGTATCTGGCTACAGGAGCAAGAGTCTCTTCATAATCTATCCCTTCTTTTTGGGAGAAGCCACGAGCCACAAACCTTTCCTTGTATTTTTCTATGCCGCCATCTGTAGCATGCTTGATCTTATAGATCCACTTGGAAGTCACAAAAAGCTTCCCTTCAGGTCTTGGGACCACATCCTAAACATCATTCTTCATGATCGACTGGTATTCCTCGATCATGGCATTCTTCCATTACTACATCCTGGATCCTGGGAACTTCAAATTCTTCAATATCTTCAATAGATAATTTTCTTGAACTTCGTTGCTGGAACAAATGTTGTAGTCCTTCTTTTGTAGGTTATTGTACATGATCTTTCCTACAAGTCAAATTCAATTGCATGATTAGAAACTTCTCATAGTTTTCAGAACAAAATCTTACACATAAGAATATATGTCATACAGTCATGCAATTATCTTAGCCAATGCTTCAATACAACATTTATCCATATAATGTAACTTTCTAGATGCCTTCCATCTCTACTAGAACATTGTTAAGAGTTTGCACTACTCCCAACATGTCAGCAAAGAGGTTTCATTCTAGATAAGTAGCAATGGAATGTTGTACAGTACCATAGGCCACTTACTCATTACTTGCATATTAGTAGTATCTTGTTCATTAATGCAACTTTTCTAAAATGCAAAATGTACATTCTAAATCTAGGAACATAAGTATGTACATGAATGAACAACATCATTTAAGTAATAGGAAATGATAATTCAAATACTTATCTTTGTTTAGTTGTTGGGTGGAATCCCTCTCAATCTTTGCTTCCTTGTAGGAACTACTAGAGTGTGCTCCCTCTTGATCTTTGCTTCCTGGATTACCTGTCCTTGAACTTATAACCATCCTGGACCTCTATGCATGCTTAAGTGTGCACTAGTGTCATCCTCAAGATCTCATACATAATCATACATGTATTAGTATAATCTCAATACTATCAAAACATTATGATTCTAAATAATCTTAAATATGTATGGTCATGATAATTTCATACATAGGTAATAAGCATTAGTATTCAAGGTTTCAAGGAAGACTTCTTTTACTCATGCATATTCTTATTTGACCATAGGACTCTTCTGGTTAGTCATATCATTAATCAAAGTAAGAAACATAATATGCATAAACCCTTGATTACTTAAACTTCTAACTTCAAGAATAATCATTATCATTCATACAAAAGTATAAGATTCTAACACAAGGTAGGATTCTAACTTGATATAGGAAAAACATACCTGGTTATCATGTTTGCTAGTTATGTCTAACATACCCACATAATGTCTTCTTGTTCTCTTCAATGACTTGTGCTAGTAACCTGCATAAAGCATAAGTTAACCATTGTAGAACCAAATTATACATACCTTGTAAGTAGAGCTTCTATGTGATCCATGAGTCTTTGTCTTCATGTCACCATGGTCATATGTTCTTGATCTAGAACTTGATTTGTACCTTTCTTGATGTACCTTTCATGTTAGCGGACAACATCAACCTCATACAACACCATAGTGCATTAATACAATCATAAGTGTCATAACCCTAATAAATGAATGTCTTCTATCATTCACATGCATTCATACTTTTACTAGGGTGATGAGACAAGTCTAAGATTAATCAAGATTGTACTAACCTCAATAATATGAAGACAAACATATCACAAGCTTAATTATGAACAAATTTCAAAACATACCTGTATCTCTTCAAGTCATACCTGTCGGGATTTCTTGTATCCTTCTCATGTAAAGCCTCAGCCTCATCTCCCTCTAGAACTGGAACTTCTTCACTTATGCAGGTGTCCAATTCATTCTTTTCTAGGATTAACCCAATCCACTTTGATTGGCTGAAAATGGAACTGGAGCTGGATTAGGGTTTGTCAGAGAAACCCTAAAAATTCAAACTTTGAATTTCAAACTTCTGTATGGATGGAAAGATGTGGCTTGCTGAGCTGATCAAGCTGGTATACTTCAATTTTGAAAAGCTGCAAAATTTGACCCCTCAAAATTGCCTTTGAAACTTCCGGATTCACACGACAGGACCCCGAACTAGGGTTTGATAAAGCCCACCCTTTTGCCCCAACCAAAAATTTTGATCCAAAGCTCTAAATTTTGATTTTTTTGAGGAGCTTCCAGTCGTGGTCACAGACTTAAAAAATTCCAACTTTTGCAGAAGCCCTAATATTCCATCTTTCCAATAAAAATCCCAAATTAGGGTTTGATCAAGCCCGACCTTCTGCCCAACGAAAAAATTTGATCATGGTCTCTAAATTTTGATTTTGATGAGGAGCATTTAGCTGTGGTCTCTGATTCCAAAAATTCCAACTTTCTCCGAAGCCCTAAATTCCTACAGTAGTGACAAGCCAATAATGAAGGTGCTCAGAATCCAAATCTGTTTTGATAGAAATATGCACCTGATTGTTTCTGGTGCATCTATGAAATTACAAATCCACAGGGTCTGAAACTTTGGCTTGTGGTATCCTGACCTGTCATATTTCCAACCCCATAGGTCTTACCTCAATTGGATTCTCTGAGAGAGAGAGTTATTCCAAGTGTCGCAACGTGACCTATTTATGAGATAAAACATGAGAGCGAACTTGTACGGAGTGCCACGTGTCACTGTTTCGACTTCGGCCTTTGAAAAGCGGACCTGTGAAATTAAAGTCCGTGCTCTACCTGTTATTTTTTACTAAATTTCATTTGGATCTTCCTAGCCCAAATTGTGACCTTTTTTCCTAGGTCACCTGTTTATGACTGAGATCTGGAAGAGGCAAAAACCCTAGATAGTACTGATCATAAAACACAAAGTACAACGAATCAGATGCTGTGATTTGGACACAAGATACATGGGTATGTTATATAAAACATGTAGAAGTTTCAGATCCTGAACCTTCTCCAAAATGGATTTATAGTGAAAGTACTACGATGACGGGTTTTTGCTATATCAAGCCCTAGCTTCCAATTTGTCGCAAGTGAAACAAGTCTCATAAATGCCATACCATGCCTTCCTTCAGGATAGCTCTGATACCATGTTAGTTTTTCATCATTTAATTCAATAGATCTAGGATCTTAACTGAAAGAACAACATGTACAGCATATCAAGCATAAGAGACAAGAGACAAGAGACACAAAACATTTCACAGGGGAAAACCAAGAAGGTGAAAAACCCTGCAACTTCCTTAGAGATAGAATAAGCATCAATACAAGGATCACCATGATAAAAACCCAAGAGATAGATATCTTCAACAGCATACTCCTCCTCCACTTGTGCGCACTCCTCCTCTCTCTCACTAATGCGAAGTGTGAATTAGAGAATGTGTAAAATGAGAGAGACACACTCTCTATTTATACACTAACTTGACTTGACCTTCACTCAACTAGGTTGGCCCCAACTTAACCACTTAACATAATGCTGTTTGGGCCGACCCCTCAAGGGTGGTCTAATAACTCTTTGACCCACATGACTCATATAGGTCCGACCCCATCAAGGTGGTTTAATAACCCGTTGATTATAAGTTACGACACTTACAATATAACTTGCAACACTTGCAAGTACAACTGATGACACTTCCAATTGGAGGAATAATACATCTCCGTTGGGGATACAATAAAGTACAAATACAATACACAAGTGAATATCTTCCGAAGTTACAAATAAATCAACATTCTACTGCTATGGCGATTGAATGTTTTGAAACAGGGAAATTTATATATCCCACAGTGATAGTTTTTCCATCAAACCCCTCAACAAATGCTCTTGACACTTCTTCATGGTGACCTTGTAATTTTTCACAGTACTGAAACCATCTTTCCCTTCAAAATTTGATTCCGAATTCTAGATATGCTTCATGAATGTTAGCCCCTATGGGCTCGCATCTCACCACATGACCACTCCGGTGCACATACATGGAAGATTATTCAATTGCTCTGAAAAATGGATGGAGCCTGTGTATGATACCTTGGAATTACAGAGAAATGAACAATGTGGTGAAAACATCTGTTGATAGTTTCTTTAAACAACCACACCGAGCATTGGGAAAATCATGAAGAAATAGCTTGAAAGACTATGAAACTGGTAAATTATTAGACATTCAAACCCATGATCGACCATGAATTTCATTCATTGTAGCTGCAAGTCTTCCAAAATGACATGATAGAAGGCGTTTTTAAAATGACGACTTTGACAGTCACGCTGGTTTTGCAGTGCTTAGTGGGCAGTTTGGTAGTGATCCCAATTTGGTAGTGCCATTTGGTAGTTGTTGAGATATTGTAACTTCAAAGAATATTATATTTGTACTTTATTATTCCGGAGATGTTTCATTCCTCCGTGAAGATCTTATTGTATATCCGGAGATGTTTATTCCTCCGTCGAAATGTGGTAACTTGGGTTATTAGACTTCCCTAGTGGGGGTCGGACCTGTATGTGTTATGTGGGTCAAAGGGTTATTAGACCACCCTAGAGGGGTCGGCCCAGTCAGTTGTAGTGGGGTATTTAACCCATTGGTTAAATACGAGCCTACATGTTTTGTGTAAAAGACAAGTCGGAGTAGTGTATAAATAGAGGAGGTGTATTCCTCATTTTACACACACACTCACTCACTTGAGAGTGGTGCACTTTTGGATGAGAGGTCTGCTATGGAGAAGGAGGAGCTTATGCTCAGGGTTACATCTTTGTATATTGCTGGTCATCTATATTGAGGAAGCTTTATTGGGTTTTCTACCCCATGAGGGTTTCCTAGGATAAATTTGTGTCTCTTGTGTTTATGCTGTGCTTGTTGTTTCTTCAGTGATCCTGTATATGATATTATTGTGAAATGGAATGCAATGATGATATTTTATGTATTAGCATATTAAATCTTAACATGGCATCATAGCTAACCTGAAGGAAGGCAATCTATGGCACTTACGACACTTGCTTTACTTACGACAATGTGAAGGTTATGGTTTTATATATCAAGAAACAGTCATCGTGGAACTTTCGCCATAAATACATTTTGGCCAAGGTTCAGGATCTGAAACCTTTACAGGTCGTAGATAACATCTCAAGGTACCTTGTGTCCAAAGGGCACCCTCAGATTCGTTGTACTTTGTGAGTTATGATCAGTACAAGTTAGGGTTTCTGCCTCTTCCAGATCTCATTCAAAATCATGTGACCTAGGAAAAAAGGTCATAACTTGGGATAGGAAGCTCCAAATGAAATTTCGTAAAAAGTGACAGGTAGTACATAGACTGTACTATCTTAGGAAAGATTTTTCAGAGGCCGAAGCTGAACCAATGACACGTGGCATGTCGTACAAGTGCGCTCTCCTGTTTTATCCCATAAACAGGTCATGTTGCGACACTTGGCATAACTTGGGATAGGAAGCTCCAAATGAAATTTCGTAAACAGTGACAGGTAGTACACAGAATGTACTATCTTAGGAAATGTTTTCAGAGGCCTAAGTTGAACCAGTGACACGTGTCACTCCGTACAAGTTTGCTCTCCTGTTTTATCCCATAAACAGGTCACGTTGCGACACTTGGCATAACTCTCTCTTAGAAAATCCAATTGAGGTTAGACCTGTCAGGATGGAAAGATGACAGGTCAGGCTACCACATAAACATTTTTCAGACCCTGTGGAGTGAAAAGTTCGGAGTTACAGCAGAAACAATCAGGTACATATTTCTGTCAAAACAGAATTATTTTTGGAGCACCTTCATTCATGGCTTCCAGAATTTAGGGTTTTGAAGAAAGTTATAATTTTTGGAATCAGAATCCACGGCTGAATGCTACTCAGGAAAATCGAAATTTAGAGACCAAGATCGAATTTTTTGGTTGGGTAGAAGACTGGGCTTGATCAAACCCTAGTTCGGGATTTTGATCAGAAAGATGGAAAATTAGGGCTTCAGCAAAAGTTGGAATTTTTGAAGTCTGTAACCACGGCTGGAAGCTCCTCATAAAAATAAGAGTTTAGAGCCTTGGATCGAACCTTTTGATTGGACATAAGGGTGGGATTCATCAAACCCTAGTTCGGGTTCCTGTCCAGAAGATCCAGAAGTTTCAAAGGCAATTTTGAGGGGTCAAATTTTGGAGATTTCAAAATTGAAGTATGCTAACAAGACACATCCTTCCATCCATTCAGAAGTGTGAAAGTCAAAGATTGAATTTTTAGGGTTTATATAGCAAACCCTAATCAAGCTCCAGATCAATTTTCAGGGGGAGTTGAGGCTAAGGCCTTACATAAGAAGACTACAAGAAGTCCTGACAGGTATGACTTAAGGAGGTTCAGGTATGTCTTGAAATCCGATTCTTGATTAAGTTCATGATGTGTTTGTCTTCATATTATTTATTAGTACAATCTTGATTAATGTTAGAATTGTCTTATCACCCTAGTAACAGTATAAATGCATGTGAATGATCGAAGACATTCATTGATTAGGGCTATATGATTGTGCTAATGCATTATGGTGTTGTGTGAGGTTGATATTGTCTGCTAACAAGATACAGGTACATCACAAAAGACAAATCAAGTTCCATGACCATGACAACATGAAGACAAAGACTCATCCATAATCTTTGTTCTACTTACGAGGTATGTATGACTTTGTTATATTATGCTTAACCTATGAGACATGCAGGTTCTAGCTCAGGATCTCTAAATCATTGAAGAGATTGTTTAGGTATGTTGTACATAACTAAGCAGGTATACTAATCCAGGTATGTTTTCTTATGTCAAGTTAGAATCTTACCTTGTGTTAGGATCCCTTATATAAATATACTTGGTATGATTGGTTATGCTTATTCATAAAGTTAGTAATCAAGGGTTTATGCATATTATGTCTCTTGTCTTGATGATTTAATTAACTAGAAGAGTACTATGATCAAACAAGAATATGCATGAGTAAAAGAAGACTTCCTTGAAACCCTAAATACTAGTGATCATGACTATACATATTCAAGTTATTTAGAATTAGAATGTTTTGAGAATATACTAATGAATGTATGTTTGTGTATGAGATCATGAGGATGACACTAGTGCACACTTGAGCATGCACAGTGGTACATAATGAATAGAAGTTCAAAAGACATATAGAAGATCAAGCGGGAGGCAACCACACAAACATAAAAGATAAGTATTTGAGTTGTTATTTGAAATAGTAAATGATATTGCTTGTATGCATATTTATATTCCTAGAATATATCATGTTGAGTGTAAACATTCATAGAGCATTGAACAATATACTACTAATATGCATATGATTGGTAAGTTGGACAAACATTCCATTGTTGCTTGTATAGAATGAAACCTCTTTGCTGACATGCTGAGAGCTGTGCACACTCTCGATAGTATGTTCTGGTAGAGATGGAAGGCATCTAGATAGCCACTGTATGCATACAGGATATGGGAAAGTGTTGTGCCAAAGTATTGGTCAAAATAGTTGCATAACTATGTAAATGATATCTGTATGCATAATAGGTTATCATGTCAATATGATTTGATGATTATGAAGTATTACTAATCATGTACTTAATTTTGAATTGTAGGAAAGATCATGATGAATGATGAACACTGAACAAGCGATGGATGTTCAACAAAAGATTTACAAATCAAACACACTATAGAAGTCTTGTGGCTAGAAGATTCTCTTAAAAAGAGGAAGAGAATCATGATGAGATGTTTGCTCCAAGTGGCTAGATAATACCATTCTCTTAATGGTGTAGTTAAAGAAGAAGTGTGAATCAGGTTCTGTATGGGTTCCCAGGATCGATAATCAATTGATGAGATTAATGATCACCATGGGTGATGTGGATCTCAACCTTTGCTACAAGGTTGAATATGGTTTCTCTACACAGATGTTGATTGGGCATAAATTGTATCAAACAGGAAGAGCACATCGAGAGGATGTTACTGTCTGGGATCAGCCATGATCTCATGGTTTAGAAGGAAGCAATCTTGTGTGGCTCTCAGCACAAGCGGAATATATGGCTGCTTGCTCTGCTAGTTGTGAAGCGGTATGGCTTTAGAATGGACCCAACTGTGATCCTATGTGACAAACAAAGTTGTACCAAAATGGCAGAGAATCCAGTATTCCATGATAAGTCAAAGCACATAGAGATCTGACATTTCTATATACAAGATATGGTGCAGAAAAGAATTAAAGTTTGAATTTGTAACAAGTTACCGATGTACTAACCAAACCCCTACCTCAAGTAAAGTTTTCCGAGACAAACTTAAAATAGTTCAGAAGGACCCTCCTCGAAAGGGGGAGCGATGTGATCACTTATGATGAGATTGCCTGCATCGACAGTGAGGTCGATGATGTGGATACCTATATTGGTGATGCCGACAGAGAGGTTGGTGGATGGTCCTTAGACAGGGTCTAAGGTGACAAGGGGATTGCATCATCCTTGAACACATGTTCTAAAAGAGAGCCGTAGACGTATGTCTTCGAGAATGAAGTCCTTGGTGGACATGAGGGGATTGGATCATCCCTGGACTTCAGTCCTAAAGAGAGACGTAGACGTATGTCTTCGAGAATGAAGTCCTTGGTGGACATGAGGGGATTGGATCATCCCTGGAATTCAATCCTAAAGAGAGCCGTAGACGTATGTCTTCGAGAATGAAGTCCTTGGTGGACATGAGGGGATTGGATCATCCCTGGACTTTAGTCCTAAAGAGAGCCGTAGACGTATGTCTTCGAGAATGAAGTCCTTGGTGGACATGAGGCGATTGGATCATCCCTGGACTTCAGTCTTAAAGAGAGCCGTATAAGTATGTCTTCGAGAATGAAGTCCTTGGTGGACATGTGAGGATTGAATCATCCTTGGATTTCATTCCCAAAGTGAGCCGTAGACTGGGTCTCCGATAATGAAGTCCTGAATGAACAGGTAGGGGATTGTATCTTCCCCGGACTTAGGTCCCAGAATTGATCCGTAGACTGATGTCTCCGAGAATTGAAGATAGGACTGCATCGTCCCTGGACCTCGGTTCAAAATGTACGTGAGGACTGCATCGTCCATGAACTGGGTTCAAAATGTACGTGAGGACTGCATCATCCATGAACTGGATTCAAAATGTATGTGAGGACTGCATCGTCCATGAACTGGGTTCAAAATGTACGTGAGGACTGCATCGTCCATGAACTGGGTTCAAAATGTACGTGAGGACTGCATCGTCCATGAACTGGGTTCAAAATGTACATGAGGACTGCATCGTCCATGAACTGGGTTCAAAATGTACATGAGGACTGCATCATCCATGAATTGGGTTCAAAATGTACGTGATGGGATTGCATCATCCCTAGACATGAGACTTGTCTTAAAAGGATAAGGATTGATCATCCTAGAACTTGATCTGGATTGTATCATCCATGGACCTATGTCCTAAAGAGAGCGGGATTGATCATCCTGTAATATGATTGTGTGTGTTGCAGAGTATGCTGATTTGTATTGATGATAGATGTGTTAGTGAGAATACATGCTTTTGATGATAGATGTATTAGTGAGAATACATGCTTTTGATAATAGATGTATTAGTGAGAATACATGCTGTTGATGATATATGTATTAGTAAGAATACATGTTTTGATGATAGATGTATTGGTGTGGATACTAATACAGATGATCCAGATGCTGTAGATCGAGATGATCCAGATGCTATAGATCGAGATGATCCATATGCTGTAGATCGAGATGATCCAGATACTGTAGATCGAGATGATCCAGATGCTGTAGATCATGATGATCCAGATACTGTAGATCAAGATGATCTAGATGCTGTAGATCAAGATGATCCAGATGGTGTAGATCGAGATGATCCAGATGCTGTAGATCGAGATGATCCAGATACTGTAGATCGAGATGATCCAGATGCTGTAGATCGTATGATGAATATGCTGATGATCGTGAGAATCCAGATGTTGATGTTGTTGTAGCTGTTCGAGTGCTGCAGAAGATAAAGACTCAGTACTGAAGATGTTGATGTTCCAGTATTGAAGATGTTCCAGTAACTGCTTGAGTTACTGATGATGTTGAGAAAGCTTCCAATGATTTATAGATGTATCATGTATGATGTTGATGACTCCTTGCTCATGCATATGCTGTTATAATATCCTTCTCATTAAGGGGGAGTGTTGAGATGTTGTAACTTCAAAGAATATTATATTTGTACTTTATTATTCCGGAGATGTTTCATTCCTCCGTGAAGATCTTATTGTATATCCGGAGATGTTTATTCCTCCGTCGGAATGTGGTAACTTGGGTTTTAGACTTCCCTAGTGGGGGTCGGCCCTGTATGTGTTATGTGGGTCAAAGGGTTATTAGACCACCCTAGAGGGGTCGGCCCAGTCATTTGTAGTGGGGTATTTAACCCATTGGTTAAATACGAGCCTACATGTTTTGTGTAAAAGACAAGTCGGAGTAGTGTATAAATAGAGGAGGTGTATTCCTCATTTTACACACACACTCACTCACTTGAGAGTGGTGCACTTGTGGAGGAGAGGTCTGCTATGGAGAAGGGGGAGCTTATGCTCAGGGTTACATCTTTGTATATTGCTGGTCATCTATATTGAGGAAGCTTTACTGGGTTTTCTACCCCATGAGGGTTTCCCAGGATAAATTTGTGTCTCTTGTGTTTATGCTATGCTTGTTGTTTCTTCAGTGATACTGTATATGCTATTATTGTGAAATGGAATGCAATGCTGCTATTTTCTGTCTTAGCATATTAAATCTTAACAATAGTTTCTTAGCGCTACTAAAATTTAGCTTTGATTAACCTCCATGCTAAACTTAACAAATATTAAGCCACTTCATTAAGGATTATACCTGCAAAATTAGAATATAACAACAACACTTATGCCACCTCATCACATTATTTACTAATCATTGAAATTTGAAAGTAAAGAGCTGAATATCACAACATCATAGCGTATGTTAAAAAAAGTTTGGTTGGATTTGATTAGAATTGGGAATAACACTAAGGAAAAGGAATTAAATGAATAGGTTTTAGGGTCAGGTGTTAGACAATCCAGAGTGCAGATCCTAGTACTAACAAGGAGCAACTTACCAGTGCGATTTTAATCTTTGTCATTGATCTGACATGTGTTTCTTTTTATTAGCTCGATCTCATTTTACATTAATTCTCGCATGCTACCTCCCGACCGTTAGATCTAATGAGATCCAATGACTCTGCATTCCCAATTCTTAGCACCCTTCGTTAGGCCTCTGGTCACCCAACGCTGGTCACATGCAACCCGTGCTCGCTTTAGAATTATTTTCCTTAGCTCCTGAATGCTAAAAGTTTCGAACTTAATTGGCCTTTGAGATTCGAAAGTCCTCCTTTGGAGGTTTTTTTTTTTTAAATATCAGTACTAACAATTTAAATATTTTTAGTAGCATCACAAGTTGATTCTCATTGTAATACCAATGGATGTTTAGCTAAAATGTTTGTAGAGATAGTTGGTTCTATCACAACTTGAATGAAACTTATAGAAGTAGAAGTATAATGGTTGAATAAGTCCATGTATATATAGGTATGGGTGGACATAGGACGATATGTTAAACATTTGCAGACTATAAAAATAAAACAAATAAACAAACAAAGCATCACATCTGCATAACATCCACCTATTATTAAGCAAGATTTGATAAGGATATGGTATGATAATTATTAGCTTGGGTAATTGTATTGTATGCAGACAATGATAAATTTAATTGATTTTATAAGTTTAATTTGAAGGATAAGATTAGTGAATAGAGCAGGTTCAAAGAAACAACCTTGTTTTTTCAAATTTGGATAAAAGAAAAAATTGAAGGTATATCAATTTGTCCGAGGTCTACTCTAGATAACATGAAGAGATTACCTTAACATGACACGGTCTAACACAACCACAAATACACATTTGAAAACAATTAAAATCCTATATGGCTAAAATACAAGTTGCTCCGAAACAAGAAACTTAAAAAAAGCATTCTAAGTTCAATTTTTTTTCTAAGTGCCAAGAAAATGTTTGCAATCAAAGGAAGATGAAGCAAAAGAGACCTTAGTAAATCAAAATAAAAGGAGGGGCCCTATATTTTTATGCAAAAATTTAGGGATTAGGTTGCAGCTACAAAAATACTATAACCAAAAATGAAATAAAATTACAAATTATTTGCATAGCTGTCTCTCGAGTTTGTAGGGGTAATACTAGAACATAAATATAAGAAAAAGATAGTACATCTTAAATTTTGACAGTTGAATAGCATGTTGGAGTTGGAATTAATGGCTTCAATGTTGACTCAACTTTTTCCAATACAGGCACTTCCTCTTCCATGTAAAAAACATGTTGAGAAGGAAAATTTTCCTCTTGAAATATTCTTCCTTATTATTATGCTTCTTAGAAATAGGGCATAATGTGAATGCGGAAAATTATCCAATAAATATATATGTGTTTACTTGAACTAGGAATGTTGATAGACATTTTGTTCCTCTTTCTCCCTCAATCATTCTCCAAAACCAATTAAAACATAGTAAATGAAGAAATTTCCTATTGAAAGCGTATTCTTTTTTTGCTTCTTAGAAATAGGGGTAATGCAATTGAGAAAAGAATCTCCAATAAAGATAAAGGTTTTTCCTTGACACAAGCACGCCAATAGACATTTTGTCCCTCTTTTTCCCTTTGTCATTCTCCAAACCCAAATAAAACATAGCAATCTTTTCAGTTGAGATTAAGGCAAACTCACTCTTTCATCTCATTAAAATGAAAGATTGAAACTCACTCTTTCATCTCATTAAAATGAAAGATTGAAAGGTTATCGAAAGTCCTAAATAGACCGCGTTGAGAAATTGAAGAAACAAATGAAAAATTACTACATGCATGACAAACCAAATGAAATGGAACTCTTTGTCAACAGACTCTAGGAAAGCCCAATAACCAAATAACAAAATATTATAAAATATACATTTCAAAAGAAGTGATGCTTTATATGATAAGCTAAATAAAATAAAAGTCTCATAAGATGATCCATCTTAAAAGGAAAAGATGACAGCCAAAAGGTACATAGATTTAGCATATACAACCAAAACTACAACCGGCAACATTTTAACGAATAAAATAACAAACAAAATAGATGAAGATTTATATAACAAATAAAATTAAATAGAAGTACATGAAGATTTATATAACAAATAAAATTAAATAGATGAGTATTCTTAATGATAGATTAAATTATTATACATGTAAAGAAAGAAAATAATAAAATAAATTAATAAATGAATCGGATCCTTTGTCATGAAGATAATGATGCCCTATAACACATAGTAGTTAAATTTTGTATAGTATAAAGAGCTACCCAAAAAGGAACCCATATTCAAGCAAAGTTGAGAGCTACTTGTGCCATTACTAAGCTTCATTTGTGTTGGGTCAATCAACATCCTTGATGTTTTTTAAATTCACTTCCAATAGTCACAATGATGTTTTTTGAATTCACTTTTAATAGTTACAATATCACTACAAGAGACAAAAATCAAGGCTAACAATGTAAACACTAGCTTAGCCTAAATGTAAGCAACTCCCTTGAACTCCCTTAGTCCAGGGAACTCACTAAAAGATTATTTCACTCACAAACTTGAAATGCTTTTCATTTTTTTCAAGTTTTCTATATGCATATTTCTTACTTGCTTGTCTTAAAGTGTTCTTCAAGTCTATCATAGTTTAAACTGTTAGTTGCAGTCCTCTAATAATCGCCTCCAAAAAATACTTAGTACTTCTACTACTCTTACTAGGCACACAATCCATCAATTAATATAGCAACACAATCTAATTTTGGTGTAATGGAATTTCATATGATGTGTGGACACATCATTACAACCATCTTTGGATCATTTGCTTCAAAATGCATTTTTATTGCCATAACATTATTAGTATAGAGAGGACAACCGTTCATTCTTAGTCATTTCTAGAAAAATGCTGGAGGTCACCTCCAAGCTTTTTTTTTTACTAGGGAAATTGGCAACTAGGGTGGGGATCGTACTTGTGTGACACGAGGTCGATTCCCGTTTACTACCACTATACCTCTAGGTGCACCCACACAACCTGGCAACGTGGGGCACAAGTAAGTTGAGGTTTGAACTTGTGACGTCACAAGGAGTGCCTTAGCAGTACACTCTATCGCTAGTGAGTCTACATCCTTGCAGGCTAGGCCACTTCCTTGTGGGAAATTTTGAGAGCTTAAAAAATACTATTGCAAGACTTAAAATTAGGAAAGGTGACATTATAAATCATCTTGTCCCAGAGATGGTAGGAAAGATATACATGAATAAGTTATGCATTGCAAAACACACCAATCATTGCACTATAAGTGGGAACATCATGGATAATACAACTTTTCACCATCATTTTCCAAAGGAAATAAGCTTCCTTCATGTTCTTGCATTGATAAAGCATTTGAAGTGTATTTTGGAAGAAGGCCAAATCATGCAAACACTTCGTGGTCTTCATCATGGATAGAAACTTCAATGCCTCTTCCACTTGAAATCTATTGAGGAGAGTGCTAAAGAAGGCATTATAATGCAATGTGTTGTTCAACAACCATTCGATGTAGATGATAATTTTCCAAAATTTATTCCTATCCTTAATCACATTTTCTTCATTCTCCTATCTCTCTTGAAGCAACAAATACATGTCAACACCTACGGTGATAGTCTCCTTCATCCTATCAAAATATCTAGGGTTGTTTTTTCCCGATTATACTTACACAATGCATTGAGAACAACATTTAGCATGACAACATCCCACCAGCACCTATACTAATCCATCACCTTGAATGCCAACCTCACCTCACCAACCTTATTGGCTTGTGCATAATTCCCAAACATAAAGGAAATGGTTTCCATGGACACGATCCCCTTAGTCTTCATTACCTTAATGTAGTCCCACATTGCATCAAACAATCTCTTTTCCAAGTAAATCGATGAGCTAATTCCTAGTGAGGGGGTTGTGCTTCTTGTCAAGCTTCCAACCAGCCCAATGGAAAAACTCCAAATCCTCCATGGTAGCCGCATAGGACAATTTGAGCACACAAATTGGATTGAAACCCCAAACCTCAACTCATTTAATGTGCTTTCAACACCCATCCCAAGTGGATTCTTTTTAATGTTATCCACAATCTTTTCAACTTATGTGTAACATCCCGAAATTTACAAAAATTTAAATTTTTTCGATATAGCTTTTAATGCGTAATCTAACGGTGTGGAAATATAATAAATGTTTAAATGTCGTCTTGCTGTACTAAATGATGTGTTGGTCGAAAGTGTAATGTTGCAACAAGATAATTAATATCTTCTTTTCGGTGTTAAAATTACTCAACTGTACTTTGACAACTCTTTAATGCTGGTCTAATGATGTAAGTTTATATGTGTTAACTATTGTTTCTTTTGTTGATTATGAAAGGGTCCTACGGATGCCCTGAGGCTTACCTAGAATTCGTGCTAAAGCATTTGAATCGTCCTTTTCGCAGATTACAGGTATAGTGTTTACGACATGTGACCGAAGAGTTCTAAACAGTTTTCGTGTCTCCCAAGTCTTAATGATTTAAGAGACATAATGTCGTAAGTGCTATTGGTGAGATCTTCAGTTAGCCTAGTTTGTAAAAACAGACGTACGTTAGTTGTAATAATCAAAATCTCTGTACTAACCTTTATTAATTTGTTCAAACAATGAATAGGATTTATAAACCATAGTTTAACTCTATGTATATTGTTATTGTGAGTTTTTATTTGATGTATATTAGGAGATTACCCAATGTCTATATGTGATGGCTAAGTGCAAATGAATGCAATGTCGATATGCAATTCTTTATATATAATCCCGAGCCTGGGAATTACATGCACGATTTGATTAAATTCTAATCTAGGAATTGATTTCAATTCATATCATGTTCATTTGCTGCTCTATGAACTATATATGAAATTCTATTTAATTCTTATATTATATTGAAATAGATATATATCAAACCCTATACAAAGTCCTATGAATAAAAACTATATGGTAATGTGTGTGCATTTACGTGACCCTATATGACATTATGGTTTCCTAGTAATGCATCCAACACCACCTTGACTTACCACAAGGTGTTGATACATAATCGAATGGTGCGTTTTACCAATACCATGATACATTACAAGAATCAGGTGATATTAATACTATGACGTTTTCGTTCTGGCAGGCACTTTGGCTTTTAATTCTCCCAATTGTCAAGACAGTGGAATGTCTCCGTGGACAATGTCGTGGTGCTATGTACGTGATAGTGTGGTGATGTTTCCTGCCTTGTGATGAGTTGTAAGTGTTTTGGGTCGAGAGTTATCTGAGCTGTCTTCCTTGGTGGCTATGGCAATAATGGTGTCAATTAATATGGTTGTTTGCTTGGGTTATGTGAAAGCCCTTCGGTGATCTCCACCGTTGGTCTAGCAAGGGTTTTGGTTGTTGGGATCTAACCCTACCTCCACTATGTTCACGGAGTTATTGTTTCCTTGGCATTCAACATAGTGGCTTTGAGGAGAGGTCGACAGGCCGAGAGCCTTCAGGGTTTTTGTTACTAGGTTTTTGGTGAAGTGCCCATGTTTCGAAACCGTGACCTATTGATAGCTTAAGAGCCGAGGCATTCGTGGTGTTTTTACAGTAGCATCTTGTAATAACAGTTCCAGGGTGAGTGATAATTTCTTCATGGTAGTTTGATTCAATACTCGGCTTTCCATGCCTGTCCAGTGGTGGTTTTCCAGAGTTGTTTTTAATCTTTCTTTGCGTTTGGAGGTGGAGTAATGGTTACAGTTCACACTGTCTTGGCGTTCTTCTCCAGTGATAACTTAAAAAGGTAAAGGTTCTTGGTTTGAAACCTGAGTCTTCCATTCTTTTTTTTTGAGAGTTCAGCTATTGTTATTTTTGCATGCAATGATCTTTTAAAGACTCGTTTTGACCACTGCTGTGTTTGAATGGAAGGTACCTTTGTCGATGGCTTCTCAGCTTAGGTTTTGGTAGCTGGAAACTGCTAAATAGACTGGTAAGCTTCGGTCGTTACTCGTTACTTCGATTAGATGACTAATGGACCTTCACTGTGTTCTTGCCGAGATCTTGTGTTTTATTGGGCTTTGAGGGTGACCTTCACTGAAATATTTGTGAACTGTTTTGACAGTTTGGGGAGGATGAAAGCCTCGACCCATTCGTCGTTGTTTTCAGTAGTACTTATTTTCCATTGTAAAACCCGTGAGGAAAATACTTAGGAAAGGGTCTCACCCTTATGCTGTTCTCGGTAATGAAAGGATTTATGTTTCGTTCAACCTGTGTTCGTGTTGTTGATACTGTGAGCTATTTTATGTAAAAGAAGCGAGGCTTAATGTTTGCAATCTACTGTGTAATTGATAATACAATAGCTTGTTTTCCCACTTTATTATGTTTGTGTTTGTGTTCAAGAGCAGGGCTCTAGTTTGTATGCATTTGATGTTTAAATGTTTTGCCACTATCGTACTTTAAGAAAAGCTCGATGGCTAAGGGTTTAGCTCTGTAATAAAATGGTCAAACCCTAAAGTGGGTTCTCGGAAATGTTTTGTTGTTAAGATAACAATGTTTTAACTTCTGAATTTAGATATCTAATTCGAGCAATTTGCATGGTTACTGTTTAATAGTTTTCGATTGAATGTGATAATGTAGACTCATGATGCTGCCGAGATGTCCTTGATTCCAGTCTTTAAGAATGTAAATGATATTCGTTTTTGTGCCTAAGTGTATGGAGTCGTGGGCTTCTCTTTGTTATTCTTTTCTGTCAATTTTTGTGAAGGCCGTGAGCCAAAATCTAATGTTCTACTTTCAGTTATGAAATGAATCGTGATCATTCCCTTGTTCTATTTGAAACTTATCTAAGCTCTTAAAGTTGATATTTCTAGGGTTTGATAAGTGAAGGGTACGAACCTGTCATAAATCTTAGGTTTGTAAACGATGCTCTGTTTGTATAACATAATGATTCTTTGTTTTAAATAAATAAATAGTATAATAGAAATGAAAACTGTGCATAAAGATTAGTACTTAAACAATTATGCATTGTTTGAAAAAGAAATGTAATATAATGCTTATGTATGCTATTAAATTTACAGCTGTTATGATTTCCTAAATACTATATAACAAAAAGATAATTTCTATACTTAGATATGAAAACTGTTTATTTTCATGATAAATATACTTGCTAGCAGTAAGGGATAACAGTACTGTGTACTTAGGAAATAAATGTTTTTGCAGCTGCTAATTTCAGTACATCCTGGTGAAAGAAATATAGTGAACCTGAAACATTTAATTGATGAAAAGAATGATAAGGGAAAGACATAGAATTATATTATTTAATATAGAATATTAATGGTAGGAAAAACTAGTAAAATACAACAGTATTGATCTTCTCATTCATCTGAAAATCTGGCTATCAATTTATCTACCTTGATTTCTTCTCTATACTAGAGTACGATGCAACTCCATTAGAATGGGGAAAAATGCAGAGAAATATTTTATTCAATTCATATTACATAATCATTACTATACAGAATACTAATTAGATCAGAAACTAAATTAAATACATTTGTTTAATAATATCCTTGAAAACAATAAATCAATAATTGCAGATAGAAACTTTAACTACTTAGAATTAGAAAAGACAAGTAGAACCTGTAAATGAAGATAGGGCCGGCAAACACCCAAGGAGGCCTGTTCCTCCCAACCTTTTCCAGAAGAAGAAACCGAAACTACTTGCTTCCTTTGGACCCCCGAGCTTGCTTACTGAACCACTAAGTAGATGGAATTTGTGTTGAAGCAAGGCACTCAGTAATATAACTTCTGCACTCAAATATGCCTTCTGCACTCAGCAATATAACTTATGCACTCAGTAGTATAATAGGTAGACTTACACCATGATAAAAAACTCAGCATATCCCTTCATCGAATCTCTTGGGTGTAATCACAGCAAAACCCCAAGGTAAATTTCCTCGTTAGGAAAAGTGATGAACCTCAGTTCATAATTCGATGGCTCTTATATAGACTACCTAGGTCTTTAGTGGTCAGTTTTGAATAAATGAGCCTCAAGCTCCAGTCCCACCTTCCAGGGCACTATGACCACATTTCAAGGGAGTTTTCCCATACCAACAGCTAGTTAGTTGCATCATGATGTTGCCACTTGTCCATTTCCTTCTATCCCAGATTCCATTCCACCTAATGGGTCAGTAAACTCTCTTTCAACAGTCCCCTTAGGTTTTTGTGTCCTATTTAATTTATTAAACAATAAAATATTGTTCAATTACAGTCATCCTTGGACACTTGTCCAATATAAAACTTTACAATAAAAGTTAACATAATGTTTTCAACATAAAATGTTTTTCAGCAAAAGGGTATGTTACAGACACCCCCACTTAAGCTCAACATCGTCCTCGATGTTGCTTATTCACCATCAGATCCTTCCTGAAACAAAACTGGATATGCTTCCCGCATTTTACTTTCCAGTTCCCAGGTAGCTTCATCAGGGATAAGGTGCTTCCATTGCACCTTTACCTGCCCTATGGTACGATTTCGTAGCATAATTTCCCTCCTGTCGAGAATACAGTCTGGTTCCACCTGAAAATCTCCTTCGGGCTCCACCTGTATGTCATTCCAATTTAGCACATGAGTAGCATCGTGCACATACTTCTTTAAAACAGAAATGTGAAAAACATTGTGGATTTTTAAATTAGATGGCAAAGCCAATTGATATGCAACAACTCCAATCCTTTATAGGATTTTGAATGGTCCATAGTACCTTGGTGCTAGTTTAGCACAACTCTCAAGCTTCAAAGAACTTTTCTTGGGTTTTACCTTTATAAAAACATGGTCTCGAACCTAAAATTATCTTTCAGTGCATTTCAAATCTACATAACTTTTTTTCCGATCTTGGGCAACCTTTAAGTTACCTTGAACCTATTTCACGATTAGCTCCATTTCTTTCAATAAATCTAGTCCTAGCATTAATCTATCTACAAGGTTATCCCAAGAAATAGGAGTACAACATTTTCTTCCATACAAAATCTCAAATGGACTTAACTTAGCAGATGCTTGATAATGATTATTGTATGCAAATTCTGCTAAATGTAAGTAATCTTCCTACTTAGATGGCTGATCTTTGACATACATTCTTAACATGTCTTCTAAAATCTGGTTTACTCTTTCTGTTTGACCATTAGTTTGTGGGTGGAAAGAAGTGCTTAAATTTACTTTAGTATTTAAACCTTTAAACAATGCTTTCCAAAAATTTCCAATGAACTTAGAGTCTCGATCAGAAATAATTACCATTGGAATTCCATGCAAGCGAAAGATTTGCTTCATAAATACATCTGTGATGTTAGAAGCTTTAAAAGTGGTTTTAACAGGAATAAAATGAACAGCCTTACTTAACTTGTCCACAATCACCATTATGGAGTCATTTTTGTTTCTGGTTTTTAGGCAAACCTATAGTAAAATCAATACTTATAATCTCCCATTTCCATTCTGGAATTGGCAATGGATGCAATAGTCTAGCTAGATGTTGGTGTTCAGCCTTAATGGTCTGACATTCAAAACATCTAGCTATGTATTCAGCCACTTCATTCTTCATGTTGGGCCAAAAATAATCATTCCTTAACATAGTTATCATTTTCTGATAACCTGGATGTCCTGAATAAGGACTCTTATGAACTTCATCCAAAATTAACAGCTTAACCTTTGACACATTTGGTACATAAATTCTATTTTTATAAGTCATTAAGCCCCTTTTATCAATGCTGAAATCTATTATTAAATTTTCTGATACATTTTCAGCAACTTTACCAATCAATTTTTGATAATTTTCATCTTGTTTAATTCCTTCTTCAATTTGATTTTCCAAATCTGTCTTAAATGTGCTGATTGCATCCATAAAGCTTAATCTGGGATTCTTGCTTAATGCGTCATCAAATTTGTTTTCTTTTCCATTAATGTGTTGAATCTCGAAATCATACTCCCTAAGGAAAGCTAGCCATCTAGCTTGCCTTGCGTTAAGATTTGTTTGATCTAACAAATACTTTAAACCCTTATTATCTGTCATTAATGTGAATTTTCTTCCAATCAAGTGATGGAACCACATTTTTAATGCATGTATCACGGCTGCCAACTCAAGATCGTAAGTTGCATAATTCTTTTCATGGATTTTTAACTTTCTAGACTCAAAAGCAATAGCATGACCTTCCTGAGTTAAGACCCCACCAAGTCCATCGTTGCATGCATCAGTGCATACAACGAAGTCTTTGTTAGGATCAACAATTTTTAAAATTGGTGTAGTGGTTAATAATTATTTTAACTTATTAAAGCTTTCTTAACACTTTTGATCCCATATGAATTTCTTCCCCTTCTTCTGCAAGGAAGTAATGGGGTTCGCAATTCTTGAAAACCCTTCGATAAACTTTCGATACTAACCTGTTATCCCCATAAATGACCGAACGTCAGTTACATCTTTAGGGATAGGCCACTCGTTAATTGCTTTTATCTTATCAGGGTCGACAGAAATTCTGTCTTTAGAAATTATGTGACCTAAGTACTGTATTTTATCTTTATAAAAATCACATTTAATGAACTTAGCGTAAAGCTGATGTTCTCTTAAAACTTGCAGAATTATTCTTAAATGTTCGACATGCTCTTCTTTAGTTTTTGAGTAAATCAAAATATCATCAATGAACACAACTACAAACTTATTCAAATATTTAGGCAGAACATTGTTCATTAAACACATGAACACTGCCGGTGTGTTGGTTAGCCCAAAAGGCATAACTACGAATTCATAGTGTCCATATCGCGTTCTGAATGCAGTTTTGAATATGTCTTCGTCTTTTATTCTAACCTGATGATACTCGGACCTTAAGTCAATTTTAGTGAATATCTATGCTCCACGTACTTGATCAAATAGATCATCTATGTGGGGTAAGGGATATCGGTTCTTAATTGTCATTTTATTAAGCTGACGGTAATTGATGCACAATCGCATGGTACCATCCTTCTTTTTAACGAAAATTACTAGTGCTCCCCAAGGAGACACACTTGGCCTTATGTAGTTTTTATCTATTAATTCCTTCAGCTGAGATTTTAACTCATTTAACTCCAGAATATTCATCCTGTAGGGATCCTTTGAGTTTGGTACCACACTTGGTACTAACTCAATGGTGAAATCAAGTTCCCTTTTCGGAGGTAATCCTGGAATTTCTTCCGGGAATACGTCAGAAAAGTCCCTACGGATGGGAATATCCTCCAGTTTTAACTTGTCTTCCTTAGATGAACACTCGTCATTAATAACATTAACAACAAACATTTTATAGCCATTTCTGGCAGCTCTCTTAACTTGTAATGCAGAAATCTGTCTTACTGAAATCTTCCTATGAACTCCTTTTACTGTTTCAGTTTTACCTTCATTATTCAGACAAGTAAATTATTTCTCATAACAATTAAGCACTACTCTATGTTGTTCAAGCCAATCCATGCCAATCAACAAGTCATATGATCCTAAGGGTAAAACATTCAGATTAACTTGGGTTTTCAGCTGATTCAAAATTACATCACAATTTCTAACAAAGTCTGTAACCTTTCTTTTAGTGCCTGTTGCTAGCTGAACTAACCAAGAATTATCAAGCTTTTCTATTCTTAACTTGTAATTTTTCACTAATTCAGGTGAAATGTAACTCAAACTTGCACCTGGATCTATCAAAAAAGAAATAGATCTATTTTGTAGCATACCTTCTATTTCGACCATGGACGTTTGATGGTCTGCTTGCCGATTTTCCAGCGCTGCATTTATCCTTGGAATTTATCTTGCCACATCACCAACTGTTGGCTCCGCTTGTATGCTATGAATGTTGTTGACCGTCCTTTTGTTGTGTGGGCAATCTACTTTCTTATGTGGTCCACTGCAATCAAAACACTTCAAAGTTCCTTTCTGTTCAGCATACCTGGTGTTGTTATTGTTATTAGGTACATTTCTTGCAGTAGTAAAATTCTGTGGTGTATTATTTCTGTAGTTATTATTACTTGGAAAATTTCTGTTATTAAAATTTTTCTTAAAACTTCCAGAATTATGATTAAAGCTCTTCTTTTTATGCTCGAATTGATTAGACTTATTACTTTTCCAGCCAGATGTTCCTTCTCTTTTTCTGTTTTGGTCAAAAGATAAATTTGCTTTCCTCATAGCCTCTTCTAGAGTGGAAGGGTTATCATACTCAATCCTTTCTTTTATGTTGAAAGGTAGACAACTTAGAAACCTTTGCACCTTAGGCTTCTCTTCGACCATGTAAGGTACATACCTCAACAAGCTAAGGAACTTGCTACACAACTCCTTCATGTTCATAGTACCCAATTTCAGATCATAAAACTCTTTTGATTTATCTTCATAGTAATGTTATGACAAGAACTTTTTCTTAAATAACTTTTTAAACATATTCCAGGTTACGTCTCGTTCCTTTATGCTCTTAATTCTTTTAAGATCCTGCCACCAGATATCTTCCTTTCCTATCAGATTGTAAATAACCATCTTGGCCTTTAACTGAGAAGAGTAATCGTAAATATTAAAGTACTTCTTTATTCCAGACAACCATGCTTCAACTGTATCACCCTTTTTAGTTTCGCCATTAAAAGTTGGTGGCTTAATATTTTAAAACTCTCTAGTAATTTGTTCACGATGCTTATGTTTTCTCTTTTTAGAACAGTTATCACTATCATTGCTATCATGAACAAAAGTATAATTACTTTGATCAGATTCAAATGAAGAGTAACTAATATTTTTACCATTTTTAACTTTCTTACTCTTATGTTTGTGAGACATTGCACCAGAATCAGATTTTACTTCTGATTTCCTTCCTCTTTCCTCATTATGGTATTTCTCCAGTAGAATCTGATTTAACTCTTCTTCTGACTTCATAATGCGTTCATTTTCTTCCTTAACAGTTCTTATCTCAGATTTTAAATATTTTACAGTACGAAGAAGTTCTGAAGATTGGTTATTTAATTCAACATATATTCCTTCATTATTATTGTTATTATGCTCGTTATGAGGAGATTTGTCCTCTGCCGATTCCTCCGGTATGTCCATACTTGCAAATTAATATCAAATTATTCTGTACAAAAATAAAAGTTAGTAACATAAACTTTCGGATTTTTATTTTTTGTTTGCGCGCATGAGCCTATTTCAGGCCTAGAGTTTGAACTCGCGCTCTGATACCACATGTAACATCCCAAAATTTACAAAAATTTAAAATTTCTCGATATAGCTTTTAATGCGTAATCTAACTGTGCGGAAATATAATAAATATTTAAATGTCGTCTTGCTGTACTAAATGTTGTGTTGGTCGAAAGTGTAATGTTGCGACAAGATAATTAATATCTTCTTTTCGTTGTTAAAATTACTCAACTGTACTTTGACAACTCTTTAATGCTGGTCTAATGATGTAAGTTTATATGTGTTAACTATTGTTTCTTCTGTTGATGATGAAGGGGTCCTACGGATGCCCTGAGGTTTACTTAGCATTCGTGCTAAAGCATTTGAATCGTTCTTTTCGCAGATTATAGGTATAGTGTTTACGACATGTGACCGAAGAGTTCTAAACAATTTCTGTGTCTCCCAAGTCTTAATGATTTAAGAGACATATTGTCGTAAGTGCTATTGGTGAGATCTTCAGTTAGTCTAGTTTGTAAAAACAGACATATGTTAGTTGTAATAATCAAAATCTCTGTACTAACCTTTATTAATTTGTTCAAACAATGAATAGGATTTATAAACCATAGTTTAACTCTATGTATATTGTTATTGTGAGTTTTTATTTGATGTATATTAGGATATTACCCAATGTCTATATGCGATGGATAAGTGCAAATGAATGCAATGTCGATATGTAATTCTTTATATATAATCCCGAGCCTGGGAATTACATGCACGATTTGATTAAATTCTAATCCAGGAATTGATTTCAATTCATATCATGTTCATTTGCTACCCTATGAACTATTTATGAAATTCTATTTAATTCTTATATTATATTGAAATAGATATATATCAAACCCTATACAAAGTCCTATGAATAAAAACTATATGTTAATGTGTGTGTGCATTTATGTTACCCTATATGACATTATGGTTTCCTAGTAATGCATCCAACACCACCTTGACTTACCACAAGGCGTTGATACATAATCGAATGGTGCATTTTACCAATATCCTGATACATTACAAGAATCAGGTGATATTAATACTAAGATGTTTTCATGCTGGCAGGCACTTTGGCTTTTAATTATCCCAACTATCGAGACAGTGGAATGTCTCCGTGGACAATGTCGTGGTGCTATGCACGTGATAATGTGGTGATGTTTCCTGCCTTGTGATGAGATGTAAGTGTTTTGGTTTGAGAGTTATCTGAGTTGTCTTCCTCGGTGGCTATGGTAATAATGGCGTCAATTAATATGGTTGTTTGCTTGGGTTACGTGAAAACCCTTCGGTGATCTCCACCATTGGTCTAGCAGGGTTTTGGTTGTTGGGATCTAACCCTACCTCCACTATGTTCATGGAGTTATTGTTTCCTTGGCATTCGGCGTAGTGGCTATGAGGAGAGGTTGACAGGTCGAGAGCCTTCACAGTTTTTTTTACCAGGTTTTTGGTGAAGTGCCCATGGTTCGAAACTGTGACCTGTTGATAGCTTAAGAGCCGAGGCATTTATGGTGTTTTTACAGTAGCATCTTGTAATAATAGTTCCAGGGTGAGTGATAATTTCTTCGTGGTAGTTTGATTCGATACTTGGCTTTCCATGCCTTCCTAGTGGTGGGTTTCCAGAGTTCTTTTTCATCTTTCTTTGCGTTCGGAGGTGGAGTAATGGTTACAGTTCGAACTGTCTTGGCGTTCTGCTCCAGTGATAACTTAAAAAGGTAAAGGTTCTTGGTTCGAACCCTGAGTCTTCCATTCTTTTTTTTTTAGAGTTCAGCTATTGTTATTTTCACATGCAATGATCTTTTAAAAACTCATTTTGACCACTGCTGTGTTTGAATGGCAGGTACCTTCATCAATGGCTTCTCAGCTTAGGTTTTGTTAGCTGGAAACTGCTAAATAGACCGGTAAGCTTCGGTGGTTACTCGTTACTCCAGTTAGATGACTAATGGACCTTCACTGTGTTCTTGCCGAGATCTTGTGTTTTATTGGGCTCTAAGAGTGACCTTCGTCGAAATATTTGTGAATTGTTTTGACAGTTTGGGGAGGATGAAACCCTCGACCCATTCGTCATTGTCTTCAGTAGTACTCGTTTTCCATTATAAAACCCGTAAGGAAAATACTTAGGTAAGGGTTTCACCCTTCTACTATTCTCGGTAATGAAAGGATTTATGTTTCATTCAACCTGTGTTCATGTTGATGATACTGTGAGCTATTTTATGTAAAATAATACAATAGCTTGTTTTCCCACTTTATCGTGTTTGTGTTTGTGTTCAAGAGCAGGGCTCTAGTTTGTATGCATTTGATGTTTAAATGTTTTGCCACTATCGTAGTTTAATAAAAGCTCGATGGCTAAGGGTTTAGCTCTGTAATAAAATGGTCAAACCCTAAAGTGGGTTCTCGGAAATGTTTTGTTGTTAAGATAACAATGTTTTAACTTCTGAATTTAGATATCTAATTCGAGAAATTCACATGGTTACTGTTTAATAGTTTTCGATTGAATGTGATAATGTAGACTCATGATGCTGCCGAGATGTCCTTGATTCCAGTATTTAAGAATGTAAATGATATTCGTTTTTGTGCCTAAGTGTATGGAGTCGTGGGATTCTCTTTGTTATTCTTTTCTGTTGATTTTTGTGAAGGTTGTGAGCCAAAATCTAATGTACTTTCAGTTATGAAATGAATCGTGATCATTCCGTTGTTCTATTTGAAACTTATCTAAGCTCTTAAAGTTGATATTTCTAGGGTTTGATAAGTGAAGGGTACGAACCTATCATAAATCTTAGGTTTGTAAACGATACTCTGTTTGTATAACATAATGACTCTTTGTTTTAAATAAATAAATAGTATAGCAGAAATGAAAACTGTGCATAAAGATTAGTACTTAAACAATTATGCATTGTTTTAAAAAGAAATGTAATATAATGCTTATTGATTCTATTAAATTTATAGATGTTATGATTTCCTAAATACTATATAACAAAAAGATAATTTCTATACTTAGATATGAATTTTTTTTATTTTCATGATAAATATACTTGCTAGCAGTAAGGGATAACAGTACTGTGTACTTAGCAAATAAATGTTTTTGTAGCTGCTAATTTCAATACATCCTGGTGAAAGAAATACAGTGAACTTGAAACATTTAACTGATGAAAAGAATGATAAGGGAAAGACATAGAATTATATTATTTAATACAGAATATTAATGGTAGGAAAAACTAGTAAAATACAACAGTATTGATCTTCTCATTCATCTGGCAATCTACCTATCAATTTATCTACCTTAATTTCTTCTCTCTACTAGAGTACGATGCAGCTCCATTAGCATGGGGAAAAATGCAGAGAAATATTTTATTCAATTCATATTATATAATCATTACTATACAGAATACTAATTAGATCAGAAACTAAAATAAATACATTTGTTTAATAATATCCTTGAAAACAGTAAATCAATAATTGCAGATAGAAACTTTAACTACTTAGAATTAGAAAAGACAAGTAGAACCTGTAAATGAAGATAGAGCTGAAAAACACCCAAGGAGGCCTGTTCCTCCCAACCTTTTCCAGAAGAAGCAGCCAAAACTACTTGCTTCCTTTGGACCCCTGAGCTTGCTTACTAAACCACTAAGTAGATGGAATTTGTGTAGAAGAAAGGCACTTAGCAATATAACTTCTGCACTCAGCATTGTAACTTTTGCACTCAAATATGCCTTCTACGCTCAGCAATATAAATTCTGCACTCAGTAGTATAATACGAAGACTTACACCATAATCAAAAACTCAGCATATCCCCTCATCGAATCTCTTGGGTGCAAGCACAGCAAAACCACAAGGTAAATTTCCTCGTCAGGAAAAGTGATGAACCTCAGTTCATAATTCGATGGCTTTTATATAGACTGCCTAGGTCTTTAGTGGTTAGTTTTGAATAAATGAGCCTCAAGCTCCAGTCACACCTTCCAGGGCACTATGACCACATTTCAAGGGATTTGTCCCATACCAACAGCTAGTTAGTTGCATCATGATGCTTCCACTTGTCCATTTCCTTCTACCCAAGATTTCATTCCACCTAGTGGGTTAGTAAACTCTCTTTCAACAGTCCCCTTAGGTGTTTGTCTCCTATTTAATTTATTAAATAATAAAATATTGTGCAATTACAGTCATCCTTGGACACTTGTCCAATATAAAACTTTACAATAAAAGTTAACATAATGTTTTCAGCAAAAAGGGTATGTTACAAACACCCCCACTTAAGCTCAATATCGTCCTCGATGTTGCTTATTCACCATCTAATCCTTCCTGAAACAGAACTGGATATGATTCCTGCATTTTACTTTCTAGTTCCCAGGTAGCTTCATTAGGGCTAAGGTGCTTCCATTGCACCTTTACCTGCCCTATGGTACGATTCACATCCATATTATTGTGCATTTTTCTTTATCTTTATTTTAGGTGTATATACCTATCACAAGGGAAGATATGTAGGTTTTGTAGAATTCCAACAAACATAATAAGTGCTATTAAGGAGCCTAATCATAAACCATCATCAAAGTCATGATGACCATGATAACTCTCCAAGTGACCCAATTGTCATACATATTATTCAACAATTTGATTTTAGAGTAGGAATGTAAACAATATAATTTTTGTTATTGTAATTTTATTTCACCATATTTTGTTTAGTGAAATAAAAATACTTCATTATATTATTTTATTCTTTAAAAAATAATAATCGATTTTTTAATCAATTATTTTTTATTTGAAAAAATGATCATTTATACTGATTTATGAATTTAAAATTAAGGTTAACAATTTTTATAAATTTAAAATTAGTATTCTATTAAGTTGTGTAAATATAAACTGCAAAACAATAAATATATGTTTGTCATGAATTTTGTGTATAATGAACCAAGGTGAATATCAAATTTCAACACTACCTCATAGTTCCATGAAATTTCTCCTTTATTGATATTGTAAGTTAGGGGTTTTGTACTATACTGAAACGAGAAATTACATCAAACGTAATTCAAGTTGGTCCCATGTGAAACTTGATTAAAGTTAAAATAAGAGTTTATTAGTTGTAGAATAAAGATTTTTACAAGTTCTATAAATACTATTGGTAAAAAACTAAGAACCCCTAAATATAACTATGATAGCAAAAAAGAAAAAAAAATGTCCTGCAGCATGACAAAACTAGGTTCTAGTATCATTGTCACACACAGGAATCAAGAGGCACCTCTTGCTGTTGTGTGGAATATTGTGTTGGATTTTGAACAACAACTTCATAGTCCCTGTCTGTGGTGGCCTTGATGAGGTAGTTAAGCTTTTCATTGATTTCATCCATCTCCAATAAGAACTCATTTCCTTCCTCCTTGGTATCTTGTAAAACCTTTCCTAGCAACAATTTTGTGGTCCAATGTAGAGCCAATGTATTGTAATACTTGGTATTATGGGTTTGAGTTCCCTGAGTCACGAACCCAAGGTGGTCTCATTTATTCTTTAATGCCATCCGTTTTGGTCTAGTGTTGTTCCTTTTTGATCGATGGCTAAGCTTGAGCAAGCTGGGCTCGAATACACCCCTTGGTTGTATATTTCCTTTGCTTCCTCAGCTTCCACTGCGCTTTTGTTTCAGTTCAGTTATTGCTACTTCACATAATTTTCGTACTTCTACCCCGACTTTCCATGGAGAATAAATTTGCATAGGTTGAACGACTGAGGGAAAGACCAAAGGTATCAATTGGACATACATAAATCCCAGACAATACCAATGGTGTGCCCTCTTGCCAGAGAGTGAGGAAGTCTCTAATATTTACATAAATCCAAGTGGATGTCGTTGGGTGGTTTATCAGAATAGGAAATTTCCCCAAGGACCCGAGGCAATGCAACAAAAAATGTCAAAGGAGCAAGAAAGACTCACCAATTAACAACCTCAGAGAGAATGGAAAGGACAGGAGGTTGGAAAACCATTATCTTTAACCACCTTCAACCTCGTACTAGTCCATAATGATCATGTAATCCTTTGGATTGCTCGTATACCAGTCCTCACATAACCCAAACCATCATCACAACTATAATCTCCAGGCTTGATTGACACGAGGAATACTTATTAACCGTCCCCCCTGCACCCTCACTAAGCCACATGCTTGGGGAGGTTGTACAAAGGACGCTCTGCCACATGGAGTGCATGCGGTGGGAATTCACTGGGATCCCTCTCCTCCCTAACACCTCATCCTGGGGTCCTTTATTGATATTGTTATTACCTTTGAAAAAAATGATGACAAAATCATAATAATAAGTAACTATAACATTGCTCATTAGTTACCTCAAGCTCCAAAAGGCTTGAAATTATGGCATAGGGAGTACTAATGAATAAAAGGAAAGCTAGGGTCATAGTAATTAGTAATTTTAACTTTATTCATTGGCCTCATCAAACTCTAGGAGGATTGAAATTAAGGTGAGGAGGAAGGAGTATTATTGTACCATTAAATCTTATAGGGATGTGCATTCTAAAGCTAAGTTGACATCAAATTAGGACTTGCATCCTATAACTAGTTTATTGGTTAAGTGGGTAATGCGAGAATTTTCTATGGAAACATATGCCACGTGGATTAATTATGCATCTTGGATCAAATTAATGACAATGAATAGATGTATTTCTTCAAATCTTGAAATCATTGAGAGTTTACCTAAGTAGTTAAATATGTTCATATTTCTCGCCTCTCTTTACAATTTTTCTAATGGCTTATCTCATTGCGCAATCTAGAGCACTACGCTCTCATTAAAATGTTTGCATCGATTTAATCAATTCCTCTTAATATTGAATGTTTACCTTGAACAATTAGTATATGGTGAATGATGTAATGCTAACTCAAAATAATGTGATTAACAAAATCCATTGGAATTTGAAATGAAAACAATTGGATGTCTAGCAATTTGCAACCCTACAAACCCTCATTACTTTTCTATACATGCAATTTTACAAGGAAGACTCTAGTATTGGAAGGTAAACATGCATACAAAAATGTGTTGTCAAATGTTGTAATATTGAGGTAGGATTTGGGGAAACAAGTTTCCAGTGACAATTGGTAGAGTGATAGTTCAAATTGATTTCTTGGGTTTGAATATCAAATTTGTTGGCCCTAGTGAGAAAGGGGAGGTCACAGGATTCAATAGGAAACCTAGTGGTGCACATGGTAACACTAGCGCTGTAAATCCCAAAAATGTCAAGTACACCTGCATCAACTCTTGATACATTTCAAAGACAAGGGCACAATGCATGACTTAGAATGAATGTATATGGTAGATGAGGTGAATAAATTTCTTTTAATAGCTTGTGTTGTAGGTGCCTCCTACTTCTACGTTAACAATTGAGTGGGGTCGTGTTAAGTAAGGGAGAAAGTTATATTAGTGTTGTTAATATAAATCAAAACATTATACTTATGGTTTATGGGTCCACAACTTTCCAAATTCCCTCCATCTTCTAAAATGCAGGTTTATTTCTCTATTACTAGGTGTTTGTAGAATATGAACCCTAGGATTTCACTATCTATACTTTAAAACTCATAATTTTGAATACTTACCTCTCCTCATGCCTTTGCTTAGAGCTGGTAATTTTGATGCAATCCATATCTATTCACATCAAGGACATAAGGTTAATATTTTTGTAAATGGAGCTAAGAACCATCATTGTAGGAAGGAGTCGAGGTGTTATGGGAACTTGATTGCTGGTGCCGGATTCCCAATTCCTCCAACCACTCAGAATCTTCATGATTTTAACTGGTTTCCAATCTAGACTCTTGCAATTCATTGTCCTGGGATACAATTCAACTTGCAACTTATCAATTGGATTAATTATGCCTTCAATCTGTAACATTCCTCATTAATTCACTCATCAGTTGCAGGAAGACTTCAATTCGATCTCTTGGCATATTTCTGTGCTTTGATTCCTTGTTTGCCTTGTTCTTTTATAGAACAAAGACTCCACTCCAATTCATTAGCCATTCCATCACATTAACACATATTATCAGAGAGGCATTCATAAATAGTTTTGGAGGCATAAACATAATGCTTTATTAAAATAAACTTTGTACATTAATTATCTAAACTTAGAATTACCTCATATCCCTCTACTAGCCTAATTATGCATAGTTTTGGGAATTTCTCTATCTTGGTATCCCCTTTGATATTTCCCACATGATTACATAAATACATTGGAAGATAACTTCCATATTACTTTAGATCCCAAATATAAATTCTCCATAAATTCTATAACTAATTACTAAGAAATATAAACCCTTAGTTACTTAGATGTATCGACTAACCACTCATTAACTAAATCGACCTTCTAGACACTTGCTTATATGTACACAAGGATCTCATCCTCTTACAAATATTTCACTTTCTAGAGGTTTGAATTACAATATGGTTTGACTAGAGAGATATTCTCTTGCATCAGAATCCCAGGGTAAAAAATTATGTGGCCTCGTGGCCATGGGTCTTCTATTTGATGAAGTCCATTGGAATCCCATATTTTACTCTGCTACTGTCCACTTGCCTTGCTGCCATAGGTACTTTCAATAAATTGTGTTTTAATGTTGAACTTATGCTTCAATCCAATATAATTCCACTTGGGAATCTTTCTTAAATGTGCCAATAAATCATCCAATTCCATATCCATCTTTGTCCTCTGGTTGTTTATGCTACTTCCTAGAATTTTCTTCTTCACTTCTGCATATAATTTTTGTATGGATACTTCAAATCCCTCATCATTAACTATATCTTCTATCTTTTATATATTAAATTGACTTTTTAAACTTTATCCCATTCCCCAGAATACATGTCTTCTTCCACATCTACACATAAAACAAACATATTATAGGAAATACTCTATTTATTAGGATCTTGAAGCCCATACTCGACCATAAGGATGAACCCAGCGCCATCTATTGATATTCCTTGCTATTTTCTACATATGTGTGGTTTTCCACCTCATATGTATCAATTTCTTTCTATAGTACTTGTTCTCCTACACTCATGCTATGTCTTTCAACCTTCTCATTGCCTCCCACGACAACCTCGTGCTCTACTTTTTCTTGATATACAAATGTAAAAATTCCACAATCATCAAATTTCTCCATAAGATTATATTGTCCATACATTATTTTAGAAATTTGTAAGGTATTCCATCCCTTTTCATAGACAATTCCATACATCCACTAACTCATACCTTTCAGATAATTGTATAACCCAGAAACCAATAGGTTCTTTTTATCTCCACTATCATCCTAAAAATCATGACAGCTTCCCCTCTTTAAAGGTTGTCTTATGGAATCTTCTTCATTCTTTCTTTCTTATGCACCGCCTTTGAAGCTCTTCTTCATACATCCTGCATTAGATTCTAATTCCTATTGGTTTGTGTATGCCCTTATTCTTAGTCCAGTCACACACTATTCCAAAACATATTTCTCATCCATCATCCTCACCTCCTACTCACAATGCATCCAATATGCTCTCTTTAATTCTTCTTTCCCATCAATCCACAACCTAATGACAATTCCTAATATTGTCACAACACATTGGTGTGTTAGAAAATTCATAACAACTTCCCTGTCTCTAATATGCCTATAAATTTGTAAGGCATATATCTCCTTTTTTCATTATCATTTTATTCACTTTCTTGAGTGAAATCATTTCATCCTCCATAGAAACTAAGTGCTCATCCAATAAGAAAATATTCCACAACTATTTTATACCCCTTTGTAGAGGATTCTCCATGATTTCAAACCAATGATCAATCTGTTTTATGTCTACTATCACTTCCGCCTTACTCCCATCTTCTCCAAACCTGAAACCTGCAATATCATAGTTTTCCATAGCCACTTCAGGACTCCATATACTTTACCATTACTTCCCTCATGCTGCAGAACTCCATGCATTTCACCATTTGAAGTTCACATTCTTTCATTGTGTTCAAGATCCATTATATCATGCCTTTATCATGAAATTTACTTTTTTTCTCTTGTCTTTCTCTTTGACTTCCCCCCTTAAAGAATCTCTGTCTTCAGTCCTTTTACTCTTCCTGGGAAATCTCCTTGAAGAATTTATGCCTTCATCCCTTTTCCTTCCCCTAGGTTGTCTTCAAATTTCATGAATTTCTAAGGGTCCTCTATTCCTTCAAAGCACACAATCTCCTTTGTTGGAGATCTCTTCACTAACAAGGGATTTCTGTCATCCTGTATTCTGCTCCAAATCCTTTCTATAGGGAAATATTCTTAGTTGCGTCGAATTTCATATGATGTAATATTCTTGTTCTTATCCTCTTATATGTCATCATGAGGCAATGTTGTAACTGCTATATAGTCTCTCAAAATCTTAGGATTTGCTAGCCACTCCTCCAAAAACTTTAATTCTTCATCCAAATCTATTGGTAATTGTCCCTCCTCTTCAGTACCTATAATCACATATGCTCACACACTCTTAGTTTTAAAAATATGAGACTCTTGGGTATCTCTTGGCATTATCTCCTTATGTAGGATTGAATTATCCAATATTCTATGAGATCCTCTTCATGTCTCTTATATTCCTCATCCTCTCCAAGAATGTTTTCCCTACCCTGGTTCACAAAAGCAAACTTCTTTCTCTTCTTCCAAGGACCCTGCCTCAACTTTTGTCTTTGCTTTCTTGCAAACAATTGCATAATAGGCCACTTGACCTTATTATTCAAAATCCAACCACACTTATGGTCTTCTTCACTTCCTTCTTGTAGAAGCTTCATCATCCAACTAAGTTGTTCTGTAAACTCAGGTATCTCTTTGCAAAATTCTTTGTCACTCATCCTCTTTTTGCTAATTTTCCTGGCATATTCTATCATCTACCTATGGATTACTTTTTAACCCCTATCATGTCTATCCATAGTCATCTCTCTCTCTTTCTTGGAAAGATTCTCCATGGTCACTGTGAGATGTACATAAACCTCTGCAGTAATAGGTATTTACATACTGCTACATAATACCTCACAAAACCTGGTCTCTTAGTATTCCCTTGGTTCTTTCTCTAGAATTTTTTGAGCTTCCTCTTCTCTTTTAGGCTTCTACAATCTACTCACTTTCATCCAAGAGATTATACTACTCTTCTTCTGTTACAACTTCCCTAGTTGTAAGGATTCTGCCACAATTATGCTTTATCCTCTATTGCTACCTACATAGACATATATTTCTTTCCATAGTTAATTGCAGAATACCACACACACAATTACTTGCTAGATATTCACCCATACTTGCATCTTCAAAATATTTTTGTGCTCTCTGCTACTACCTATAGAACCTTCTTGCTATGAATCCATGCTCTAGACTCATATTCCTTCTGCCAATACTTCAGGATATCATCTATTGCATATCTCAACCTTTTCCAAGACCTCAGTATGCACTTCATCACCTGGATAAAAACTACATTCCCTTTGAAAATGCACTACAGTATGTGACCATATTACTTGATAATGGTGAGATGGGAATCACTTCGTTTTTTAGTCTGGATATATCCTCTAACAATGAGATCTTCTTAATTATTTTAAATTCAGTCCACAGTCTCTCTTATCTGGCTAAAAATAATACCAATATAGAATTCCATCATTAGGTTGACAGGTATACGATCTCAATCATTGAAAAACACAATGGTCTACTTCCTTTTGTCCTCATCTTTGCTCCAATTACACATGGATAAGTTCATTGTACATAATTTTGTCAAAAATTTCAGATGGATATACTTGATGGGTATCTAATTCACCCCAATATTTTTTAACTACTCGTTGGGTTCATGTTTGGCCCCAATATCTCTTGGAATAACTTGTTGGATGATATTTAGAATCAATTTCTCTTATATGACGAGCTAGACATCACATTACATCGCAAATTTAAGGAATAATTTATTTTGCAGAGATACTTCTCTAAAAATCTGAACTCAAATTTAATTCTCCCACTAAATAAAACCATGAGAATTGGATTGACGGAGCATACCACAAATTATTATTTATATTAGATACTCATATCTCCATTCATTGTTTACCAATGATTCCATTCAAAAGGATATTTAGGACACTACAAGTACATGATTCAACTCAGTGCCTCCATTCAATAGAGATCTCATGAATTGAACCCACGATTCCTTCACGCAAGTCTTTACCTTCAATCCTAAGAGATTTTTCGTGCTTTGAGACCACTTGATGGAAATCGAAACATTCTACCTATGGTTTATGGGCCCACGAATTTCATGATTCCATCCATATTTGAAAATGAAGGTTTATTTCTCTATTACTAGGTGTTTGATGAAATATGAAACCTAGCATTTCACCACCTATACTTTAAACCTTGGAATTTTGAATACTTACTAATCCTCATGCCTTCACACAAATCTAGTTGTTCCGATGTAGTTCAGATCTATTCAAATCGAGGCCATAAGGTTAAGATTCTTGTAATTGGAGCTAAGCGCCATCATAATAGGAAGGTGTTGAGATGTGACAATAACTTGCTTTCCCGGTGTTAGATTCCCAATTCCTTCGACCACTCAGAATCTTCACGATTTCAACTGGTTTTTGATTCATACTCCCGCAATTCATTGTTCTAGGATTCAATTTGACCTGCAATTTCTCAATCGACTTAAATATCCCTTTGATCTATAACATTACTTACTTAATTCACTCATAACTTGCGGAAAGACTTCAATCCAATCTCTTGGCATCTTTTTGTGCTTCAATTCCTTCTCTGGTTTGTCCTTTTATAGACCAAAGACTCCGCTCCAATTCATTATCCATTCACTCATATTAACACATATTATCAAAGAGGCATTCATACATAGTTTTGGAGGCATAAACATAATGCTTTATTAAAACAAACTTTGTACATGAATTATGAAAACTTAGAATTACCTCCTATCCCTCTATTGGCTTGATTACACAGTTTTTGGTGTTTCTTTGTCCTGGTTTCTCCTTTGATCTTGGCCACAGGCTTACATAAATACATTGGAAGATAACTTCTAGATTACTTCAGAACCCAAATATTCTCCATAAAATACATAACTAATTACTCGAAATAGAAACCCTTAGCGACTTAGTTGTTGTGAAATTCTATGTCACAACAGATCTAAGATATGAGTATCTCATAGAGAAAGAATGAGCATAAAAGCTCAATAAGAGTGAAAATTGCAGTAAAAAATAGAAGATAAATAATTATGCAGCAAAACTCAGATAGGAGCAGAAATGTCACACTATCCAATAATCAGTATAATCAACAACGATGTTATAATAGAGAGAATTTGAAACACTCAGGATAATTCGAACCTCAGTTGGTATATCATGGGGATTATCACCATTGGAGTGATTCAGAAGACTCAAACTCAACTAAGCTGAACCAAAACTCAGCTAAATCAAGTCACAATTAGTTAAATGACTAAGGAGGGTGCAATAGTGATTTTTTCATGCATGTCAATCATAAATGGGCGCATGAGGCCACAATCAGTGGCATCCAGAGCTCTAACCCCCCACAAGAGTCATCTAAATCAGGTGGGATGCACTGGAACACTCAGTTTTCCTATAAAATAGGGAACTGACTGAAGTGGTCCTAAAATGATGCATGTAGGGATTAGAAGGTGGTAGATAGATCTTGGATGACATCTGCACACCACCAGGGGGAAAATGACATCATCAACAACTAGGAAAAATAAATAATGCTAGGTAGGACAAGGATGGAGTATTAAAATATCCTAACACTCCCCCTTAATCCATAATTTTGCATCTTAGGCCATGGTTATTGAGACCAAAGGTCACCCATACAATCAAATAAACGATAAAAAGAAAGAACTTCCCATGAACCAAGGAAATGGGGAAAAACCTCATGGGAAAAATACCCTCCCTCGAAAGAACAACAATAGGGAACTCAAAGAACATTCATACTAAGCATAGAAGGAAAAAAATTTCCTCAGTGAAATCCTTAGCAAAAATATTGGTAGGTTGCTCCTATGTAGGATAGCAATGCAGGTGCTAGATCTGTATCTGCTCCTCTAATGTACCTCCCACTGTGTAGAAGTTGTATTTTCCAAAACAAGTCTTTCAGGAACCCTTCTTGACACTGGAGCGAATGGCTCATTGTGTCCAAATCATGAACCTTTGAGTAAATTTTGTCATACAACCGAGATTGTTGCTTGGTTGCAGATCCCCCATGGAAAGTCTCTCCAAGATATTGTGGATCAAACCCCACCATCATGTAGCACCTCTTTGAGAGAACTGCATCTGCATGACATAGTGCAAGTTTTGCATGATACTGATATCTGGTGTTTCTATGGTAAGATGGATCCCCAACTGTGTTCCTAGTAGCTACAAGGACTTTGTGATCCCATATTGACCTTGGCCATGGATTGGGAGCATGTGTTGGATCTGGATCTAAATCTGAATCTCCTTGAACTTTATTCTCAACATCAAGATCTTGATCCTCATCTTCATTATAAGATATATCACTCTCATCTTCATCAGATTATGATGGGGTAGGCAGAGAGTATGGTAGAAAATGTGAGAATTCATATGCCTTAGAGGCATGGTTTGCAAACCCCTTCGCTATAATATTCCCAGTAGAGAAATATGCAATCTCAATTGTGTCAAGACCAAAGACCACTTTCTTCGATGAACCTGTGTGAGTCATCTGATATACAGACAAAATATTTGCTGACAAAGAAGGCACAAATCGAACATTTTTGAACTTAATGTGCTCCACATGTACTATGCCCTTCCCTTCAGTAGAGATCTGAGAGTTGTCTCCCATGTGAATAATCGAACCATCTTTGATATATAAAGAATAAAATGATTCTCTGGAGGCAACCGTGTAGTTGGAGGATCCTGAATCTATGAGAAGGTCTTGTGATTTTGAAAATCCATCCTTCAGTGCATGGCATCTCTCATGACCACCAGACTCACTTCCAGAATCAGTCTCTCTTGCACCTTTTGCGAGGTAAATGTTGTGTTGTTCAAGAAGCTTAGGCATATGATCTATCTTCTTCTGCATGCAAGATCTCTATGGGTGGTTTCCTTTCTTGCAAGAGGAACACTTGGATTTCTCAAATCCCTTTTGTTTTTCCTTCTTGGAGCTGTAGGATCCTTTTGATGGACTTAACTTGGCATTTTGCTTGGGTTCAAATGGCTTTTTATCCTTTCCTTTGTGCTTCCCCTTCCCATTCTCACTTTTTGGTTCTCTAGCCAAAAGAGCTTGTTTTTTGGAGGCCATCAAGGCACCCATCTGGATCAACTTATCTTGTTCTTGGATGAGAGATTCAGTGAAAATATCAAAGGAGAACATCTTCCAACTAGGGATTGATATTCACCCAGAATGGAAGGTAGAGAAAAGATGGAGAAATCAGGACCTATCTTGCTCATAGTGGATAGCACCAATTTCTCATCCTTCTTCTCAATGCCACACTACGTGCATTGCATAACCAGATATTTGAATTTTGAAAAGAATTGCTAGACGGTCTCGAAACTACTGGATTGAAGAGCAATCAACTCATTTTCTAGAATATGGCTTCTTAGCTCATCTTGTTTTCCGAAGAGGGTCTCTAACTTCAACCATAACTCTCTTTGATTCTTCAATCCTTCGATGTGGAAGAGTATATCTCTAGAAATATGAATACACATGAAACCAAATGCTTCATCCAATCTATTCAGATACTTGGTTTTCTCCACAAATGATTGTGGTTCGAGATCCTTCCCCATTGTTACCCTATACAATGATTTGTTGCACAATACCATATTCTACATATCATCCCTCCAATCAAGGTAATTGAAGGGTGTCAGGATCCTGGGAGATATAGGAGAGTTTGAATTGTCCATTACAACTGCTGGAGTGAATACAAGGTGAAACTGTTACTAAGCAAATTGAGTACAGAAACACAGGTGCAGAAAAACACAGGTGCATAAACACTAGTGCAAGTGCAGAAAACTGTTGTAACTGTTGTTGTACTAAAAAAAATTGAATAACCTACAAAAAAATCTCAATAATGGAGGTAGACTAATATTGAGCACTGCTTTAGGACAATATGCACTTTTATCCTAATCCTTCACACTTGGCTAGACCTCATTGGATTTCTCCAATGAATTCAATGCAATGGCACCAAGATTTGATGTGGAAATCCAGAGGCTTCTGGTGCACTACCGAAAGCAATTGCTCAACCTATTCACTTAATGGCTCTGATACCATATGAAATTCTATGTCACAAAAAAAATCTAAGAGCTAAGTATTCCTCACAGAGAAAGAATGAGCAGAAAAGTTGAATAAGAGTGAAAACTTCAGTAAAAAAGAGCAGAGCAATAATTATGCAACAAAACTCAGATAGGAGCAGAAATGTCACACTATCCAATAATCAGTATAATCAACAATGATGTTACAATGGAGAGAATATGAATCACTTAGGAGAATTTGAACCTCAAGTGGTATAGCATAGGGATTATCACCACTAGAGTGCCCCGAAAGACTCAAACTGAACTGAAGTGAACCTAAACTCAGGTAGCTAAAGTCACAATCAGTTAACTGACGAAGGAGGGCACAATAGTGATTTTTTGATGCATGCCAATCATAAATGGGTTCATGAGGCCACTATCAGTGGCATCCAGAGCTCTAACTCCCCACAAGAGTCATCTAACTCAGGTGGAATGCATTGGAACACTTAGTTGGTTCCTATAAAATAGGGAACTGGATGAAGTCATCCTAAAACGATGCATGTAGGGCTCAGAAGGTGGTAGATGGATCTTGGATGACATCTGCACACCACTAGGGGGAAAATGACATCATCAACAACTAGGAAAAATAAATAATGCTAGGTAGGAAAAGGATGGAGTATTAAAATATCCTAACAGTTGTATCCACTATCCACTCATTGACTAAATCAACCTTCTAGACACTTAATTATATCTACATGACGATCTCATTCTCTTACAAAGCTTTCACCTTCTAGAGTCTTGAATTACAAGATGCTTTGACTAGAGAGAGATGCTCCTGCATTAGTTGTTCTGGAAGTATAATACAATTATGACATTGCAAGGGTGTGAAATTGAATTGTTATTTATTTGTTTGTTAACATGATTAAATTTCCAAGAAGGAGAAACACGCATGGTGATTGGAATGACTCACTTCTTTACACATTTTTCATTTTGAAGGCTTAAGCTTGCATTTTCTTCTTCCTCTTTTTTTATACTTTTGTTTGCATAATCTATCATGATTACATATCCCTATGCTAGTAGAGTTAAATGTATTGACACATTATGTCTCCAAGGCTATGAATTGATCATCTCTTCAAGGGCATGGTGACCATGAGAAGGTGGTAAGATCGAAGTAGGAAATTTCATTTTCCTCTTTGTCTTATCCTTCCCATTCATTATGCCAAGGCTCACTAATTATTATCATTTTTCTTCCCCATTTTCTTACAAGTATATTTTTTATTCTAGTTAATGTTTATCTCCATGTTTACAAGGGCGATAACGACGTTTAGGAATATTTTTTTAACAAGATATACACATATGTAGGGGTTACAAGGATCTAACAAGAAAATGCACATATGTATAAGCTCAAACAAATTACATGAATCGTGGAAAGAACTCCATAGAGTAGGTTAGAAAGGACCTTAGCAATCACAAGTCTATACTTTAGTTCTTGAAACAACAAGAAGAGATGGTATTTCATCATGCCAAACGTCAACCCCATATATAAATAATAAGAAAATTCTTTATCGGCTTGAAGAAATGAATAAAATGTCCATATTGGGAGAAAGATATGACACTAGAGTTGCAAGGGTTGAAATATCATGAAAGAGGAATTGGTGGTCAAGTTTTCATAAGTGCCCAATCTAGACCAACCCAAAAATGAAAGTTTTAATTTTTTGGAACTAATAATAAGATCATCCACTCTCTACAATATCCTTTAATTCCAAAAGTAGATCTATTGTTAAAGTCAAGAGATTAAGGGTTATCAATTTTTTATGGGAACAACTTATTTCTAGGTGAGAACAATATCTGATATGTTCTAATTGTTTTCTTTGGGCTTGAGAATTACATTAAAATCCTATGATAGATATGAAGTATTCATTATGGATTATTGATCACATTCAATCCAATTTTCTTTTACATCTCATGATTGATATGTATTAGTGATCCACATAATTGTCCCAAGTTGTAATAATGACCCTTGGCTTTCCCTTAAACTAATTGTCCTCAGAAAATTCTCTTTTATATCACCACTCGCTTTTTTTTCATAAGATAGCAATTATATTATATGGTACAAAAATTTACATATATTGACACTAAAAGGCTCCGAGAATTCAAAACAAAGAAATTCCCAGACCATAGTTCAGAGAGAAGGGCTGTAATATCCCCACATCAACATAAGCAAACATAACTGAGAAAGTTTGTAGACACCAACTATGCACTGTTACTATCAAACTATATTGATAATCCTGACCCTCTATGTGCATAGAAAAACTACTGTCATTTATTAGGATTTTCCAAAACATACAGATTATCTTTTACATTTTTAACTGCCCTCAATGGCAGATTTAGACTATTCCAAATTTCATACAAAACTCATTAATAATAAACTTCATACTAGACCGATAAAACAAAAATAGAAAGAGCAGAGAGCACCATGTCGATTGTCAGTGTAGGAGGACCAAATTTTGAGTAGGGTACCACTAACAAGCTTCATCCTTTGGAGCCAAGTCTAGGCGACACTATTGCAATGGGGGTTCTATGCCCTCAACTAGTCCATATCCTCACCATGACCATTTCTTGGAGAAGAAGCCACACTGTATCATGGTAGAAATTTTATTTCTTTTCCACCTTCGACTCTAGCATTCCTTCCAGGCCATCTTTTGATTCTTTCCACCTTCCTTCATAACCATCGCATGCTCATTGATGACCAACACAGGAGATGGATTCTCCTCTTCTTCAATGTTTATTCCAATCCTTACCATAGCACTCTCAAAATTCTCTCCCACTTCGAAATGGAGGAGCGGAATGCCCATCACCTCTACAACATCAACACACCATTATATCACACATATTACCTTGATCTCCATACCTCGAACTACATCACTCATTTATTCACTAAAGCCATGAATTCCTTATCTCATATTGCATAGGGCATCCATGATGGAGGTGACTCGACCGACCATGGAACTAGCCACTGACGCCATGGAGTGACCTCACCGATGACTGCCCTTACAACTAAGAGCTCTGTGTCACTCACAAACCATTGATACACCTCTTAACCAGATACTAATCCAATGCTTATAGGAAGAAATGGAAAATGAATACAAGATTGAAAAGTTTGAATGTCGAACCATATTCATAGTGCACCAACTAGGTAAGATAATTCCTTGGTTGGGGAGGCTCATGAATGCATAATTAAGAATGCAAAGGTGGCCTATCATTCTTTCTCTTGCCAGGTTGCATGGAGGTGATATCAATTGAATGTCCTTGTGCTTCATTTATCTCCCTCTACCACCTTCTAGTCACGTCAACAATGTATCTCATGGTAGACACCCCATCCAAGGAAGCCCAATCCTATGCTACCAATGATTGGTAGGACAAGGAGAGGGCATTGAAATGATCTGGTGGCTAATGTTGCTGTAGAGTCTCATGATGCATGTTCGCCCCCTCATTCTCTAGTATGTTTGTGACTTTGTTGGTAGACCTTATTACATGGGAAGGGATGATCATTAATGGAAACTACAACAATTCAACAATGGAGACCAACAGATGATCTAGATGCCAACTAGATGAAGTCTTTGAGGGTGAGGATCCATTTTGCAGATGTATCAGCATATCAATGACGATCTTAGAATCACCTTTGACTAGGAGATTGAAGAAGCCGAGATGAGAATCCAACAAGAGGCCCTTGAAAAGATCCCAAAGATTCGTGGTGTTGTTGGTTTCGATTCCTAGGTATCTTGTAATGTCCCCTTCTCCTTAGAACAACAGGGAAGGAAACATTAACAACGCACCGGGCTTTTAGTAGACTTAGCCCCAATATTTAGACCCGTAAATAGGTAACAATTAAAAACTTCTCTATACAGATGCAAACTTCAATAAAACAGAGCGAAATTTAACGATGACATATGCACAAAGATTCATCATGCATTCAATCATATAAACAACAGTCATTAATTAAAATATTTGCAGAGCATAGAATTAACATAATTCAACCGCAAGATACTTATCTCGAATTGTAATGGCCAAAACGACTGGCTACGTGAGAGCAACGTTCCACCCAACCATAGATCTTTGTCCAGCCTGTATTCTTTCAGCTGAGAGATCACCCCCGAGCTGGGCTGTGTATCCACTAAGGAGGAACTAGATGGCTCACTCACAGTCAGGGTTCCACTCAGACAGCCATGCTAAGCCAACACACAGTTGGGTTTTTCAAGCATTCAATGGGAGATGGAGGAGGATGCTAGTCCACTGAGCTCAAACCCAGAGCCACATACACTTCAAGCTAGACTCAGCAATCCCATCCTCTGTTCATACATCCACTCATGGATTTCTCACAACTCTGTCACAAATAGCTCCAAAACCGTCACTGATTTTCTGGGCAGTTAAAACTGGGTTTCCCCATGGATTTTGGAGTAGCTATTGCTCCCAAATTCGCCCCAAGGCTCATACCAACAGATTCCACATTGGATTTCACTGTCCAATACCCATTTTGGGCGTTTTTGGCTTCCCAAAACGTGGGTTCATTCCAAGTCGCAATTTCGGGTTTTCTCACTGCTGGGAGCTCTTTTTTTTTGGATCGAGAATAAAGTTGGGTTCTTTCACGATGGAATGGGGGTGAGAATGAAGCAACCTCCCATGACGTTGAGTGACTTATTGTACAAGAAAACAGAGCCCATACCTACCCATACGAATTTCAGGGCTGCCCATGCTCCATTGAAGCCATGGGCTGACATCTCAACCACTTCATTACAACAGGCATAAATGTCATCTAGAAAAGTCAAATGGGTTCTCATAATGACATATCGCAACCTATGGTTCACTCCCTTATCCCCCTCACCACTCCCTATTGGATACACGTGGCCCCTTCTCATTCGTTGCCTCCATAGCCAGTTTTGGTATTTTATATTGCATGATGTTTATTTACATCCTATTACAATTTCCATGGCTTAAGAGCACATGGGCATCAAATATCCAATACTTGCCTTTTAAATCAAAATTCGGGTTTTCACTAGCGGGGCCTTGGCCTTGAGCTCCATGCTAGGAAAACATACATCACATGTACACATTATTTACATTAAAGGCTAATATATCCTAAGGGTCGAATTGGGGGTATTAAATATCTAGCATAGGTGAAGAGAATTTGACCTTGTGAGTTCTGGAAAAATCCTCCAAATCCTGCCTCACCTAGGTTTCCTTTTGAGGCTCTGTCAAAATTGAGCTTAGTGAAGCCGATGTTTGGTGCATGCCAATAGGAAGGACTAGTGCCATTGATGGTAATTGGATGGAGAGATGCTAATAAATGAGGAGTAAAGAATCAATGAGATAAGATAATTTTATCCCTAGGATCGCAGTGGAATTCCTCCTCTGTCTACACTGATAGATATATTGTCTCCTGTATACTTTTGCAAATTTTGGTCCATATATGAAGCCAATATAGTTCATTGTTTTAAAGATACATCTATTTATTTCCTTCCATACCTCCCACATGAGAAATATTGGGGAAATCCGCCACATTTTATTTAGGACGGGATTTTTGAAGGTAGTAGAGTGCCATTCAATCAAAGTGTTTCTAGAATTCCTTCTCTACCTATCTGATTTTCTCATTACCTCTGCCAAATTGTCCTATATATGCAAATTGAAGGGGCATTAATCCAAGAGATGATTCATTGTTTTTGCCTCCATTACATAAAGATATCAAGCAGAGCGACCAATGAATCCTCTTCTAAGAAGATTGTCCCGACTAAGAATTTTTCTATGAACCATGAGCCAAAGGAAGGTATAGATTTTTGGCCAATGGCCTCGATGCCAGATTTTCCCCCATATGTATTATTTGTTGAGCATATGCACCCCCGATTTCAGAGTGTATGCCTCCTTCACATTGAATTTCCTCACTAGTGAGTAGCCCCATCTTTGGATGTCTGGGCCTGAATTTATTCTAAGTCGTATTCGTTTAACTTCTGCCACTGAATACTGCAGATTCACGAAGTGTGGGATTTCTAGATATTCATTCGAGAGTTTCCATGCTCTCCATACTTTCTTTGAAAAGGATGATATCCAGTAGGAAGAGACCATATGGATGAGATTATCATTCAAAGTTTGCATGAGATCATACAAGTTTTCATTTGATTGGAGTGTTGGAAGCTGCTGCCATGAGTTAACCCAAAATTTTGTTGAGTTTCCATCTCTTACTTCCTAAAAGCAGTGATCATGGATAAGGTTTTGTCGTTTCCAGGCTGCTTCCCAAATTAGAGAACCCTACTGAGGATATTCCCACCAAATCAGATTATTCCCTTCCACCGTAGGCGCATATTTGGCTCTCCAAAGTCGTGCCCAAATATTTGTTGGTCGTTTTAGCCAACACCACCAAGCTTTGGATCCCAAGACTTGGTTCATTGTTTCAGGGTGCCTCAATCTAAGACCTCCATTGAATTTTAGTTGATAAAGGGTATCCCAGTTAACAAGAACCCACTTGTTACCTCCTACATCCCTGCTCCATAGAAATTTTTGTTAGATGTTCCGGATAATCTTTAAAATTTCCTTAGGAGCTGCCAAGGTGGAAAAGAGGTAAAGGGGGGTATCTTGCAGAACATATTTAAGCAAGATAAGTATACTGGGTAAGTTTAAAGGTCGGAAGGTATAAGAAGAAATCCTTTTTGACAAGGAAGCAAGGAGGTCCTCCAAAGAGATGTTACGTACGGAATTGACAATGAGAGGAATACCAAGGTATTTGGACAGAAGTGTGCTCCTAGAAAACCCTAATATTCAAGAGATACGATGCTAAATTGAAAGAGGGGTATTGAAGAAGAAAATTTGGGATTTGAGATTATTGATGGAAGTGCTAGATGCTTCACTGAATTTAATAAGAATTATTTTAAGGGTGAGAGATTCTCTAATAGAAGGAACTCCCATCAACAAATTGATGATGAGAAACCAGTGGGTTGATGTGACCGTGGAGAGGGAGGCCAACAATATTGCGGTCAAATATAGCTACTTTGACACATCTGCTATGGCCCTCCACCATTAAAATGAAGAGAAAAGGAGAAGTGGATCTCCTTGACAGATACCTTGAGTTGGAACAAATGTTTTGGCAGGAGAACCATTTAGAAGAATGGAGAAAAGGGATGAAGAGGTTAGATCCAAAATCCATTTTATCCATCATAAGGATCAAATCCAAAAGCTGTTAGCACATAATACATATATTTCCAACTCAATTTGTCAAAGGATTTTGATAGATTTATCTTTATGATCATACCTGGGGTTCTTCTAGACTTCAATGAGTGAAATACCTCATAGGACAAGATCACACTATCCATAATATACCTGCCGTCCACATGTTCTTTTTTCTCTTTAGAAATGAGAGATGGAAGTAGTGGCTTTAGCGTGAGGGATATTACCTTTGTGATCACCTTATAAATTACATTGCAGAGCGCAATTGGCCGAAATTTTTAAAGATCCTTTGTTCTATTCTCTTTAGGAATCAGGGAAATGAAAGTGGCGTTGAACACTAAGAGGACCCCAAGAGTTTTCCTTGATTTTTCGATCAATTTCTAGACTTCCTCTTTGACCTTTGACCAACACCGATGAAAGAAGTTTGAGGTGAATCCGTCAGGGCTTGGATAATTTCCTGGTGCCATTTCCTTCATTTCTAGGTCCACCTCTTCTTGCATTATGGATCTCATCAGTGCGACATTCTTATCCCCTGTGATGGAGTGTGGAATGTGTTGGGTGATCTCGTGTATGGATTATTCTCTATTTTCATTTGGATCTATCATCAAATCTTTGAACAAGTGAACCAGTTCCTTCTCAATGTCTTCTTTGTCTGTTAGCGATTCTCCTTGCCGGTTCCTTAGCTTCTAAATATGGTTGATGTGACGCCTTGAAATGGTCAATCTATTGAAAATATTGGTGTTTATTTCCCCTTCTTTTAGCCATTGGATTCTTGATTTGTTTTGCCAAAGTATTTCCTCATGTGCATTGTGTTGTACGATTTGCTTCTTAAGGTGATTTTTTTATTCAATGAGTTCTTCAGTTTGCTCGGAGAGAATGATATTCTGTTGATTCTACTTCACCCGTATCTACAAGTCTTTTTGAGCTTGGAAGATGTCACTAAAATTGTGTTTATTCCAATGCTTAAGTTTTTGGTTGAAATATTTTAGCTTTTGTTGGAAATGGTACATTAGAGAGCCTCTTTGGACCTCCTATTCCTTCCACCATTTTTTAGGATTATCTTGGAAATCTTTGTTTGTGATAACATAATTTCTCAATTTTGAATGGTTTATGCAACAATGCTAGTCTTGTTAGATCGAAGTATATACTAATGGGCCAATGATAAGATCCATTAAGAGGACAAACCAAATATTTTATATCCATACCACTCATTATGAGAGATTCAGTGACTAGAAATTGATCCAAACAACAAGCGACTCGCTGAGTTCCAGATCGTTTGTTGCTCCATGTATAGATTCCATTGGTTTTTTTCTTGGAGAACTCATTGTTGTATGCCTCTAGTCATCTGTTTACCCCTCTATTTTCCTATAGGGATGTGATAATGTTGAAATCCACCCCAATTATCTAGTGTTGATTGGTAGGCATCTCCCTTATTCCTCCTAGGATTTGCAAAAGGTTCAACTTCTCCTGAAGAATCTGTGTTCCATAAACATTTGTGAGAATAACTTTAACCTTTGATCCTACATTCTTGAAAAGGATTGAGATCGTCCAGGATGTAGAGAAGGAATTCGTCACTTCTATAGTATTGACATTCTAGAGAATGGACATTTCTCCAGTTGTTCCTTTAGCATCCATTGTCATCATTTGATGTTTATACCAACACTTGGAGGTGGTGTGATCAACTTCTTCCACAAACAATTTTGTTTCCTGTAGCATAAAGATATCTGGATGTTCCTCAATTATGAATTTATGTAAGAGCATTTTATTTCTCTTTCCATTGATACCTCTAATGTTACGGGATTTTATCTTCCTTGATTGATACTTGGGGGTAATGGGAATGAAGGTGCACGTAAGCACATCCATCTGGCTTGAGTTAACCATTATATGACGAAATTCCTCAATGAGCTACTTCGTGGGTTTTCTTCCTCGCCTTTTTTCACTTTTCTGATGTTTCTTGATGGGATTACTAGGTCCCTTGGCCACTCCCAAACTTGCTTTGGTGCTTGCCTTGTAGTGAACCCAATCCGAAAACTGGGCACATTAACTCTTCTTCTTTGAGGCCGAGGATAGACTTTTCTTACTGAATCCAAAAATTTCTCAAACCTCTCTCAAACATAGTTATAGACCTACTGAAGACTTATGACATGTTAGGATATTCCTATACTCCATCCTAGTCCTACTAGCATTTTCATTATTTACATTTTCAGTCATGCATGCACTTTTAGGGTTTGCATGCATTATTTAGGGTTTGCATGTATTTACATGCATTTCAGTCATCAGTCCCAGCACCTAGCCCTCAGTTAGCTAGCCCCTGGAGCTTCCTTCCACTCAATTTTATCCCTCCTAGAGATTAGTGCACCCTCCTTTCACCTACTGCTTGAGAAAGGTGCCCTTCCTTACCTACCATTCAGTTATCTTCAATTCTCTCCTTAATTTAAGGCTAGACTGACTCTCAATTGACTGTATCACTCCGACGGACCTCCAGTGAGACTAGAATACCCATTCTGACTTCAGTTAACTCCTCATGCGCCCTCCACTGAGCCTCCTTCATTCAGTTAGTTCCAGTTACACTCAGTTACACCTACCACACTCAGTTAGAATCAGTTTGACTGATGGTTGACAATTACTTGTGCATTTATGACTCCGCTGATGATGAGATAGACTACTAGTTGTGCTCCGATGATACTCTAGTGATCTTTTGATCACTCCATGAAGGCTAATTCGAATTGCCACCTTAGGCATTCGAATCCTCATGCATTGTACTATTTATTTTCCCATATTGTGATTAATTAATTAGTGTGTGTGAAGTATTTTTGCTTCTATCCGAGTTCTACTATATTATTATTTTGTTTCTCATTATACTGCATTGACCACTCTTCTAGTATTTTATTGCTTAATCAATTACTTTCTTGTGAGGTATACATCATCTCTTAGATATGCTGTGAGGATTTTCACATGGTATCAGAGCATGTTGAGAGTATTGTTTATCTCCATTCCTGAGAGTTTTTTGTAGGTTATTATCAAGATTTCAAGTGCAGCAGTTGCAACAATTTCTGCATTTTTGCAGCAGTAGCAGTTGCAGATATTCTCTATTGTTTTGGCAGGTCTTCTACAGCTTCAATGTATTCAGAAGAAATCTATCCTCTTTCTTCATTCAACTATGATCCTCGTTTTCCATTCAACTATGATAAATGGACACCACTGATGATAGCACATTTGAAGAAAAATGGTCTCTTTGATCATTGTTTTGAAAGAGAGTTTGAATCCTATGATGAAGAGAGTGACTGGTTAGATAAAGGTGAAACAACTTGTGCAGCCATGATGTATGCTATGCCTCGATGGATTTTATATGACCTCCTTGATATTTCATCACCAAAAGAGCTATGGGCTCACCTGGATGTAATATTTGGAAGACAGAATGAAGGAATTGGTCCAAACCCTTTCGAGAGCAGGCAAAGTGATGCATTCACCCTCCTTGATGATCTCATTGATCATGAATTAGTCTCAAACATATCTCATATTGAAGTTGTCCACAAAGAAGAAGAACTTGCAGATTCTACACTCATGCTCCAAATCTTTTCTATTTCGAATTATGTGCTAGCTCACACTCTAGATATTGCAGAAGGTCCTAAATCCTCTCTTGCACCAAAGTCTGTTGGTCTGCATGATGATCTATTGAATGTTTCGGAGGTCAAATCAGCTATTGGAGGTAATGCATTCGCTCTCCTCAAGAAATCACCTCTTATTTACTACTATATGATCATTATTCCATGATTTCAGAAGGTTATTGAAGAATATGGCCATTGCCATTCGCTTGGGATAATTTCTCATGCATTTACTGGTTTTGATCTCACCTCTTATGGTTCAAAGGAGATCTCAAGAAACCATGTTTCAAGTCTTGGAGCTGATTTAAAATCCAAGCAATCACTACTTGCGATAATTTCTCATGCATATGATGATTTTGATCTCACCCCTGCTGGTTCAAAGGAGATCTCAAGAAACTATTCTTCAAGTCTTAAATCTAATTTGGATTTCAAGCAATCATATGATGGTTCTTTTTGGCATGATCTCACCCATGATGGTTCGAAGGAGAAGACAAAAGACTATTTGCACATTCATAGATTTGATCCTACCTCAGCTGATTCAAATCACAGGTTCAAGGATCATCCTCATACTTTTGGATTTGTTCTCATCACATTCGATCTGAAGAGAAACTACAAGCACATGATTTCTAAGCATGATCCATTTCTTCCCAAGAAGAAGATACCTCCAGACATATGACCAGGCATCACACCTGCTTGAGTTTGGAGCATTTATTTTTGTGTGTGCCTTACAGTCTATTTTGAGGGGGGGTATTTTTCCCATGAGGTTTTCCCCATTTCCTTGGTTTATTGACTGTTATTATTCATTGTATTGGGTGACCTTTGGTCTTAGTTACCAGGGCCCAGGATGGATTAAGGAGGGGTGTTAGGATATTCCTATACTCCATCCTAGTCCTACTAGCATTTTCATTATTTACATTTTCGGTCATGCATGCACTTTTAGGGTTTGCATGCATTTACATGCATCCCAGTCATCAGTCCCAGCACCTAGCCCTTAGTTAGCTAGCCCCCAGAGCTTCCTTCCACTTAGTTTCATCCCTCCTAGAGCTTAGTGCGCCCTCCTTTCACCTACTGCATGAGAAAGGTGCCCTTCCTTACCTACCATTCAATTATCTTCAGTTATCTTCATTTCTGTCCTTGATTTACGGCTAGACTGACTCTCAACTGACTGTATCAATCTGATGGACCTCCAGTGAGACTAGACTGCCCATTCTGACTTCATTTAGCTCCTCATGTGCCCTCCACTGAGCCTCCTTCATTTAGTTAGTTCCAATTACACTCAGTTACACCTACCACACTCAGTTAGACTCAGTTTGACTGACGGTTGACAGTTACTTTGCATTGATGACTCCACTGATGATGAGATAGACTACTAGTTGTGCTCCAAGGACACTCCAATGATCTTTTGATCACTCCATGAAGGCTAATTCGAATTGCCACCTTAGGCATTCGAATCCTCATGCATTGTACTGTTTATTTGTCCATATTGTGATTAATTAATTAGTGTGTGAAGTATTTTTGCGTCTATCCGAGTTCTACTGTATTATTATTATGTTGCTCATTATACTGCATTGACCACTCTTCTTCTATTTTCTTGCTTAATCAATTACTTTCTTGTGAGGTATACATCATCTCTTAGATCTGCTATGAGGATTTTCACATGACAGGCCAAAAAGGTATGTGACACGTCGACATGGACTCTACTTTGACAGAGGCACATTTTCCATTCAAATAAGTGCATAGTAAGACAATCCCATCAATCCTACTAGTTTCCTAGGTTGGATGGGCACATGTGGGATGGTAATAAGGAAGCTAATAAATGATATTTAGACATTAGAAGGGTTCAATCATTTAATAAATATGGTGAATAAATAAATTCAAGAGAAATTCTAGGTGGCAAGTGGTTTTGGAGACATATGGAGGTGGTGGGACCCACACTAGCTTGATTTTTCAATGACACATGGCAGCTCTCTCTTGCCAATTCGAATTCATGGGAAGGTGAACACTCTTGGGTGAGTTGGTAAGTCATAGCACATGGCATTGAGAATCTTAGGTCGAAATGGGATGGAATAGTAACCTCCATGGGAGAGGAAGAGTTAAATTGGAGACTAGTGGACACTTAAGCTAGATTCCCTAGTTTTATGACAACAATAATGAAGCATCTATGACATTTATGACAAAATTTAGACCTGAATTCTTACAATTGACCATTATGACATGTCAGCCCCAAAAATAGGCTCAAGGAAGGCGCTCATGGATTTGGGGGAAGCTAAAGAGACTCAAATTCGAATTTGGGAGAAGATGGAAGGTTGGAACTAGGAGACAAGTGGCAAATGAGGAATATTTTCTAAATGGAAAATTATTGAATCTATTGAGAGCATTTCGACCCCTTGAAGGCTAATGTTGGTTATAAAATGTAGAAATCAAGTATGAGAATGGATTTTGATGATTTGAGAAAAATTGCATTTGTGAAGAGAGAACTAGTGGATGACTAGTTTCTTGCCTTAGCCAATTTCGAGGGTGAAAGATTCCCATCCAAGTTGGTGTTTGGAGAGGCCACTCAGGTCTTTCATGGTGCTTTAATGGAGTTTTATTTGCAGGTGGCAGCTACAGGAAGTTTCATCGTTTGGTTTAGTGCAGCACTTCCTCTCCACCATTTCCAGTTTTGAAGGCATATTCGGGCTCCTTGAGGGATTGCGCTTTGGGTGAGATCTTGCACTCATTGGGGAGAGATTCATAATTTTTTTTTATGATTTTAATAGCTTCATATCCTCTGTTCTTCATATTCAGAGACTCTCAGGTCGAAATACCCATTGATTGTATGCAAAATTATTGATTAATGAGCAAACAATGTCCATTTCCCCAATGCTTTGATGTATGACACTATACTGTTGATTATTTCAAATGGATGGATGATTCTCTGATACATTTTTGATTCATATACTGCCATGGATATATTCTACAAGTTTCATGTACTGTACTTCAGCATTTGAAGCATTTTTACTTAGTTTGTTTGTATTGAGAGGTGAAATAGTGCCATTTCCCTAAGGGTCGAATTGGGGGTTTTTGCTGTTGAATGTGAGAGAGTTAGAACAGTAGTAAAAATGAATTAATGGTGCATATGAGACCTTAATCACATAATTAACACATTATATACCTCTTTTCATAAATTCATGGGAGTTTGGAGGCATTTGGAAGGCCATTTGCAGTGTTACCCCAGGGGGATTTGATAAACAAATTACTAGTCAAAATTACATATATTGATCAGAATACAAATCAAGTTTGCAGCAGCATTTGGAGGGCCATAAAACATCCCTAAACCTAATATTCAAGTATAAATATCATTCATACACTCCTACAGAATATTTGGGAGCATTTGGGTTGATTTGGAGGTCAAAACAGTAAAACTAGTCAAAGGTCAAAATTGGGGAAAAAGTGGAAAAATTGGCATTTTAATAAAATTTTGAAAAAGGGTCATTACAATCACGCCTGGGATGGGCACAAGCACCATGTGGTTGTTAGTCCACATGAATTATGTGGAAACACAATGGCTCTGGGTGCACTCTAAATGTACCTTGAATCATATCAGAACCCCACACTACTTCAAAAATGGACTGGAAAAAAAATCAGAGGTGTTTTGGATTTCAAAAGTGATTAGGAAGAATTTCACCACATTTGGACTGCTGAGTTGGAATACTTTGTAGGTGACCCAAATAGTGCCCAAGACTAACTAATTCTAAAAATAATGTTGGGTATGGTCTTTGTGGTGTCTCACCTACCTGCATCACTTTACAGAAGTCAAATTGGAGCTTTGGATCTCAGGATATGTCTTAAACAATAAAACTAGTCAAAATTGGAGGGCGATTCAGCTAAGCAGTTTTCCAAACGAATTATAATAACACCAGAGGGAACTATTTTCTCTTCGGAGGGTGTTTACAGGTCCTATTTCGTCTTATATTTCTAAAGGTACCTTCAAATCATGAAGTAGATGAGAAGAAGTTAGTCTATGAAAACCAAAACCAAAACTAGTCAAATCTGCTATTGCATTGAGCATAGGAGAGAGAGAGAGAGATCATTAGAAAGGAAAGAGAATTGCATAATAGAACTGAAGATTTATTTTTATTATGTTGTATAGGACCCAATTACAATAGAGATCTTCTGCTACAGCCTTCTTGGCTCATGGATCCCACCCAACATCTCCTTCCAACTCACACTAGCACTAGATTTGCAAAGACAAAATGTGGAGTATGGTTCTCCAACTACAATGGATAGATAACATAAGAGTACTGAAGATAATCTGTAGATAAAATATGTGAGAAAAGTTGAATTCCTCCCTCCTCAATCACGGTGGACAGAGGGGCACATCTCCCAAATGTGTGCAAGGGGAACATCACCCAAGCATAGAAATGCACAAGCATCTCTTCAATAATTTTCATCAATAAAACATGCCAACCTTTGATAGTGTGCCTTGATGCTACTTTTAATATTTGAAAGGAATCCAATACCATGGATAAATACCATGGACATCCCAAAACCATGGAATGGTTAGTTAGTGGTCCATAACAGCTCCACCACCTTCATGAATGCACCCTCTAACCAACTTGGTCTCATGAATGCGCCCTCTAACCAACTTGGTCTCATGAATGCGCCCTCTAACTTACTCAATCACTTCTAACCTACTTTGACCACATGAATGCGCCCTCTAACTTCCTCAATCACTTCTAACCAAATTTGACCACATGAATGCACCTCCTAACTTCCTTAACCAACTTTTCCCCCTTTCAAGGAGACAAATTGGGTTTTGTCCACTTCTCTTATCTTGTTGTCCACTAGCTTCCCCGATTTAAGGAAATGCCTATTTTTATGGGATAAGCACTTCCAATGGGTCCAAATTCTCCTTGGAACCCCCTTAACTTGTTTGGCTCATTCAATGCATTAGATAAGCTTCCTTGGCGCCACAATGACCTTGTTCACACCTTGGACCAACTTTGCTAGTAAAATGTGGACAACTTTTTCCTTTAATTTACTTGATCATTTTATACATGAAATACATTAGGAAACTAATTCCCAAATTAATTATGAATTCCACTCATTCCATGGGAATCTAATTGGCATAGTGTTGAACCATATTGCTATAAAAAATGGGGACATTACATGCCCCTTCATTGGCTTGAGATATGAGATAGACCTTCTGCATTTTTTCTAGATGCTCCATTGGAACCTCTTTGTGCTCTCTTTTTTTGCATGGATCTACTATATTTTCTAGATTGAGGCCCACCGGGTCATTGCCATCTAATTATGACTCAATATCTCCACCGTCATCCATCTCCGTGTCTTCCTGCCTTGTGATGCTTAAATCCTTGCCATTATTTGGAGCTGATTCTTTTTTTGTTGCGAGCTCTTATTGTTGGGTAGGGATGCTCGAAGGTGAGATGATTTGAGGCTGTTCTTGTGAGGTAGTTCATGCTTCCTCATCTCCAGTACCTCTTCTGGCTGCTTCGGAAGGTCTTCAAACTTTTTTTTGGTTTCAAATATTTTAGGTTGTTTTCCTCCATGTTTCTTATAATCCATTTTCCTCTTTCCTTGAACTGTAATGAATTGATCTTTGTCCTTAGTAGTATTTTGAGCATTATATATGGAAAAGTCATTAAGGGGGTGGTCCCTGAAGGGATTCCCATGAAAATGGCATTTTTGACATATAAAAGGGATATGCCCATAGTCGATTATTTGTATCCAATCTTCGTCTTGACACGCGAGGCATATTTCACCCAGAAGAGCATGCGCTATGTTCAAGTAGACACAGATACTTGCATATGAAGTGTATCAGCCTACCTTAGTTTCTTCTCATCCTTTGAAAAATTTCCCCAGGGTGTTACCAATTCCCTCTAATATTTCCAGTTGCCATAACTCTAGAGGGAGAGAGTATAATTGTATCCAAATAGGGGCATGTGAGAAGTCTTCCTTGTCAGGGTAAATTTCTACGTCTAGTCACGAAGAAAGAGGTCAACAAAGTTGTAGAAGTATGGCCCTCAGTTGAAAATCCTATCTCAATCCTCCTAGTTGTGAAAGGCAGTGGTAAAGAAACCTTTGGAGCCTAGCCACTCGAAATGCCCCTTAGGCTTCGACCATGTATCAATCCAATGTAATAGATCTTGTTCAGATGGCTAGAACCCCAAAATTTTTCTTATTAATGCATGATCTTTGATATATTGAGTATAACCCTCAAAATGTTCAGATCTCACCTCATACCTTGGCATGCACTACTTGCAGAATGGATTTGCTAGGCTCCTAGGAGTGATTCTCCTTTAGATGCGATGAGGATGCTTCCGGTATCAACTGCTTGCCTTTGTTTCTCTCTTCTACAATGGGTGAAAATGGAGGTGGCTCAGATGAGGCCCCTTGCTGCGATTGCGATGGAACATCAAAGGATTCTTCCACCAAGCACCTCCCAGCAGATTCCTTAAAAGAGTTGAGGGGAGACATGCCGCCCCCACATGCAGCTACTATGTGTGAGGCCAGTAGGTGGCCAAACCACCAAACCTTGGCAGGTTTGCAACGATGGCTCCAAAAAACCTTTTAGATGCAAACCCTAGCATAGCCTAAATAATCATTTGCCTCATTTTAAAATATATTTCCATTACCACTCGCTTATTATTAACATGTCTCATTTTAATTAACCATCAATTTTATTATTATTAATTATTCATTAACCATTAAAAAATGTAAATACTCTTATTCTTTTAAAAACATAAAAACATCAATTTTCTTTTCATTCTCATTCCACTAATTAAAAAATATACTAATATTTGACATTATATCCACTTGATTACACACAACAAGGTTGAAGAATAATATTAAAAGAATAAAATCCAACGCATAATAAAAAAAAAACAATAAATATTATAATAATAATTTTTCTTAGCTTAATGTCTAATTAAGAATTGAAATAATTTTTCTTAGCTTAATGTCTAATTAAGAATTAAAATAATGTTGAGGTATATCACCTTAGAAGTCAAATAACATCATATCCATTTTGACATCTCTTTCTCCATAATAATAAAGTTAAAGACATTATGAAAACAAAATAAATTTAAAAATCAACTTCAAATAAAGTTGAACATTATAATGAGAAAATAATGATATATTTTCTTAGCCCATTGCATTCATAAGGAAATTAAACGAATTGTATATATCTTAAATAATGTTGAGGTATATAACCTGGAGTGGAATTGTTATCGCCGCATCTCTTTCTCCGGTTGTCGACTCGGTTAAAGGGATGATTAGCTCTGTGGAGCCGGGCGATAGGGTAATACTCATACCTTCCTACTCCGAGATGGTACAGAAGGATCCTATCCCTACTTATTACAAAAACCGGCCTGTTGGAAGGTCTATGACCCTTGGTGATGGTGGGGGGGGCGTTAGATGTGACCGCCACTGAATTGGTGGGGGGGGATGTCCATTCCTGTAAAAGATACTGGTACTACGGGGGACTCATGTATTCTTAAAGGAGCCCGTAGGGGTGGATTGGCCCTGGAACTCTCTCCTCTTAAAACGAGGAGCGCCAGGAAAAACAAGAAGGTCTCCACGGGGGGGAATGTGGATGGCTGTGTCACTGTGGATTCCCCCTTATCTACTGATACCCCGGGCTCTTAGAGGATTGAAAGCCCTTGCTAGGGTTCGCAAATGATCTTTTTCTCCCTAAATATTCGGGGTGTGGGAGGGCTTCCCAAACAATTGGCCCTCAAGAGAGTTCTTCATATTACAAATCCCGATTTGGTTCTGTTGCAGGAAACTATGGTATGTGGTGATAAGGCACGTATTTTCTTTAATAAATTTAAGCCGGGGTGGATGGTTTGCACCGTGGACGCAGTTGGTCTATCCGGAGGTCTTCTAGCGGCTTGGAACCCAGCGGTTCTGAGACTTGATCCCTCTATCACCTCTCTGGGCATCTTATTATCGGGCAATATCAGAGGGATGGATAAAAATGTCAATATCATCAACTGCTATGGGCCATATGCTGACAGGTTGACTTTCTGGGATGATGCGGTCACAAATCATTTGCTGGATCTGGAAAATTTAATTGTGGCTGGGGATCTTAACTTCACATGGGGGGATGAGGAGGTCTGGGGTTCGGTGGCTCGTAGAGACATGATGGGATCTTTCTTCAAACAACTCTTCATGAAATTTTCACTGGTAGATATTGCGCCATGCCCGATGGCCCCCACTTGGACAAATGGTAGGGGGGGTGATATGATGATCCAGAAATGCATTGACCGGTTTTTTATCTCTGAATCTATGTTGGATGGACTTCACAATTACAGGTCCTGGATCCACCAAATCAAAATCAGTGACCATCTACCTATTATTCTACAATTTGAAGTGGAAGCCAGACATCAATGCTATCCTTTTAAATTCAACTCTATTTGGCTTATGGATGGGGAATACACTCAAAGTGTGCGGGATGTTTGGCTTCAGGTGGATGTTGCGGGGGAACGCTCGGCCATGGACAAGCTGGCGGTGAAACTGAAGACCTTAAAGGATCACACTATCAGATGGGAAAAAAACAAAAAAGCTGATATGGGCCGTGAACTAGAGGAGATTGAATTGGAATTGACCACGTTGATGCAGGGATCCACTGGGTCTGACCTCAGGCCTGAGGATGCATTGAAAATTTCCTCTCTGGAGAGCCGTAAATTGAGTATCCTCCTTGTACAAGAGGAGTCCCGGAGATTGAAGAGTCGGTCTATTTGGATCAAGTCTGGGGACCAGAATACTAAATTTTTTCATCAGTTTGCTGACTCTCGTCGGATGCAAAATACTATATGGGACCTTAATGATCACTGTGGAAGGCGGATCTGGGGGTCTGATGATTTGATGGAGGAGGATGTACACCACTATCAGGAATACTATTGTGACCCTAAAAACACCTCTATGGCGGAGCAATTTAAAGTTATTAAGGAATACCCGCGCATGTTCAATGAGGTGGAGGGCGATGATATTTTCGTGGAGGTCACTCTGGATGAAGTGGAATGTACTTTGCGTGGGTTCTCAAAAGACAAGGCGCCGGGTTCGGATGGGTGGACCGTGGAACTTTTTTTACACTTCTTTGATATTATGGGGGAGGATATCAGAGAGGCTGTTGAGGAATCCCGGAAACAAGGAACTGTATCTGGGGCTCTCAATTCCACATATCTGACTCTTATACCGAAGACCTCCCACCCGAACAATTATAATGAGTTCCGTCCTATAGCCCTCTGTAATTTAGTCTACAAGATTATTGCAAAAGTTATTGCTGACCGGATCAAACCGATACTATCCAGACACATTTCAGTTGAGCAATATGGTTTCTTGCAGGGTCGACAGATCCATGATGCGGTGGGTGTGACACAGAAAATTTTCCACTCTATAAAAAAAAAACATCTTTCTGCCCTTATTCTTCAGCTGGATCTGATGAAAGCATATGATCGGGTGAATTGGAACTTCCTGAAATTTATCCTGATTCAAATTGGGCTGCCTTGGAAGGTGATGAAATGGATTATGGCTTGTGTAACCTCAGTTAATTATGCAATTCTGGTCAATGGCCTTCCTACGGATTTTTTCAAAGCCTCTCGGGGTCTTCGACAGGGTTGTCCTCTATCACCACTTCTCTTCCTTTTGGTTATTGAAGGCCTGAGTTTATCTATACATACGGCAAAGAGAGATGGAATGATTCAAGGCATTCAAATAGCCAGTAATATATCTGTCTCGCACTCTCTGTTTGTGGATGATGTAATGCTCTTTGGCATTGGTACTCTTGAGGAGTGGGTTCATCATAAGCGGATACTGGACCTGTTCTGCTCGGTTTCTGGTATGATCATCAATTATAACAAATCACGATTCATAAAACACTCTCTATTGAGGGAGGTGGAAAACTCCATCTGTACAATCTTTCCCTTAAATTTCTTGGAATTGGAGGCTGGAACGAAATACCTGGGCTTCTTTATAAAGCCGACTAACTATCTGGTGAAGGATTGGGGCTGGCTCGTCCGTCGTTTTGAAGGACGTATCAGTCATTGGAGCTATCGCAACCTATCTATGGGGGGCAGACTCACTCTGGCTAAAGCGGTTCTACAGAACCTTGGAGTGTACTGGTTTACACTCTGCAAAGTCCCTCGGTCTGTTCTATGGCACATTCGACGTAAGCTGTTCAACTTTTTATGGTCGGGTTGTGGTGGACAGGAAAAATATCATCTTATTGGTTGGTCTCGGCTGGCTCGACCCTGGAAATTAGGGGGCTGGAATATTAAGAACTTGGACTTTTTTGTTACGGCTCTGCATGCGAAGAGCCTGTGGCGTGCTCTTTTTAACAACTCTGTCTGGGGTCGTATTATTAGAGCTAAGTACCTGAAGAACACCTCTGTTGAGGTTTGGCTTCAGGGGAATCGGCCTGTCACAGTTGGGGTGTCCAATATTTGGAACGGGATGCTCGGATCTTTAAAAATCATTCAACAGTGGATTGCTTGGATACCTGGAAATGGACGAGACATTAAGCTGGGCCTAGACCCGATCCTGGGTGGTCCTTCTGGGCATATACTGTCTTTGGAATTACGGGCCCATCTTAGCTCAAAAGGCTATTACACTCTGGCACATGCGATGGGCCAGTACATGGGGGGACGGCCTCATTGGTTAACGGCCACACAGCTGGGTTTATCTGGCACTATGGGATTGGAATGGGACACATATATCGGGCCTTTTTATCACTCAAATACACTATTATCTGATAAGGCAGACAGATTGGCTTGGTCTTGGGATGTGGCTACTGGTGAGCCTACTGCAAAATTGGTCTACGATGCTCTGTTTGCCGATTCCTGCGTTGACATTTGTTGGTGGGAACCATATATTTGGAAACTGGTCATTCCTCTCAAAATGAAGTGTTTTATCTGGCTTGCGTTATCAAACCGAATACTCACGTGGGATAATTTATGTCATCGTGGGTTCTGTGGTCCGGGTAGGTGTCCACTATGCTGCTGTTCGGAGGAGATAGTGGATCATCTGTTTCCGGCTTGTATTTTCATTCAGAAGTTATGGGAGCAGGTTGCTCACAGATCCGGCATGCAATTCTGCTGGGGGGTGCATTCATTTGGTGAATGGTTGGAGAATTGGACGCGTCTTCACTATGATTGTGTTGAACTTCCTTTCTTTATGATCTGGGAGGTGTGGCGTGCTCGCAATGCATACATTTTTGAAGATCTGAAACCACACAGTGCATCATTATGCAATAAGATCATTGCGGCACACAAGGAATACATTTCTGTTTATGGTGCGGGTGTTGGCTCGAGGACGCGGATAATGAGGAATCGTTTGACTCCTCCTATACTTGTCTTTCCTTGTGGTTTTTTCGATGGGGCTGCTGTTCGTTTGAATGGCGCTGGGGGTGTCGAGGCAACTATTCACATCTCCAATACTACCACTGTTCACTATTGGCTAAACCTGGGTAATGGCTCAAACACTCGAAGTGAGATTTGCGCCCTATGGCTCTTGTTATTCTGTGCCCGTCAAAGGAAGATTTCCTCCCTTGTTATTTATGGTGACTCGCAGGCCATTATCGCTTGGGCCAAGGGTGATGCTTCTCTGAATGTTCTCCTGCTCAAACACTGGTTGGAGGAGGCTAGAAACCTCATTCTTGAATTTGAGCACATTCACTTTGAACATATCTACCGGGAGGTCAATCTAGAGGCGGATATGCTCTCGAAGCGGGCTCTCAACTCTCTGCCTGGGGTCATCATGTGGCAGGATTGGCGGGATGATTTGCTATTTTCTCATGGTTCCTACTTGTTACATTGGTCTTGAGGGTGTCTGTCTTTTTTGCTCATATTTTTGTCACTCCATAGGATTTTTATGCGGCGGGATACTTATATGTATTGTAGTTTTCATGTGCAGATACTTGATTTGATACGTCCAATATCTTGTTGGGCATAACTATATTTTCTCTCATATTTTTTGCGGCCTTATATCATCTACATGCAGATGCTGACTCAGATCAGATGTAATATTCGTATTACATTCCACTCCCTGCAGGGGTGACTCCGATATTTATTGTATGTGGATAGCTATATTATGGACCTTTTTTGAGATGTTTATACTCTTGATGTTGTGGCATTTGCTTTTCTGATACTATTGGACACATAGCAGTTTTGACTATGGGAGTTGGCAGTTTTTGTTGACTGTTTTAGACAGCCCTCATGTTTTTCATATTGATGCTTAAACCGGTTTGTTCCGGGGACTCCTTATTGGCAGATTTGTATGTATTGAACATGACTTGACAGTTGGACATATTTTACTATTTCGTATATTAATAGTAAGTTATATTTTTCTGTGAAAAGTCAAATATCATCATCACTTTCTCTAAATATTATTCTAAACTTTCGAATCCCACCTAAATTGACATGAAATCAAATATAAAAAAAAAAATTCAAAAGAGGAATCTCATTTAAATTCACATAAAATCAAGATTTAGAATTTACTTAAATTCAAATAAAATCAAATATTAATTTGGTGTATGAAACTTTCTATAAGATTAAAATCTAGCTAGATATTAATTTGGTGTATGCGATCTCATAGATATACATACCCTAATTCCTTTTTAGATTTGAACCTATAACTTCTTATGAGAAAACACATATTCTTAACCGTTAAACCCACTTAGATTATACACCATTAAAACAACATTTAAAAATATACAAACAACCATAAACATTATATAAAAACTTTCACAAAAATATACACACCACTAAATTATAAGAATTACGAACAACTACATTAACCACTATGATAAAGACATTCACAAAAATAATAAATATGGACTTACCTCATCCTTATCTCCATATGATGATCTTTATTTTGATATATATATATATATATAACCAACCCTATCACCATATATTGGTCTTTATTTCTAGTGTATATATCGCTAAGTTGACAGAATTCCAATAAACATTATAAACGGCTAAATCTTGAAGAGTTGGTCATCATTATCATCTTTATTAATTCAACTATCATATATATAATTAAACGAAAATTCTTTAATTAAATTCTATTATTAATTAACGTAAACAAAGATTCTTTAATTAAACTCTATTATTAATTATCGAATTGTTTAGAGGTATCCTTACTATAATCTTATATTTGTTGATATTCATTTGAAATAATATTTGAGATTTATACCAATTTGATAATTAAAAAAAGAAAGTTGAAAAATATATGATATTAAATTGGTTATAAAAAAGAAAGTCGTTGAAGAAGATTGAAGGAATAAATCAAAAACAAATGTTAAACAAAAACACTAACCAGTTCACATGAATATTATAATCATATAATTTCTTAAGAATAAAACGACATTAACAATTAAATTTATTAAATAATGTTTAAATTATATCGCCGTGCATAAGTAAAAAAGCATCTGTTTGGATATCAATATTTCTAACATATTATATCATAAAAATAATAAATACTTATAAAGACCAAACATTCTAAAATTCTTGTCACATATAGCCAATAGTTACCTAATTCAATGAAAGAGATTCCTAAATAAAAAACAATATTACACATAGCAATATTAAATAATAATAAAAATAATCTCTTCATAATGCAATACGTGTCTATTTATAAAGGAATCCATTTTACGCATATAATCTCTAAGCTTGAATATATTATTATTATAATAATTAAATTGAATTTATAAGATTAAACTAATATAACAATTCAACATACACATGTAATTTTTAAATTAACTTTATAAAATAAAAAATCAATTTAATGATGATTATATATAAGAAAAAATGATAAAAATGTAATGTCAAAATACAATCGCACCTACCCTTATAAACTTATCACAATGGTCTATGTCTCATTGGAGAGTTGAACCCGGATAAGGAGAGTGTGAAACTTACCTCCCTACCAATCAAGCTATTGACCCTTTGACACAATATATAAAACATTACATATATGCAAATTAAAAAGACTTATTATAAGCTAAATATACCCATTACATTTGTTTTTGCTTTTTAGATGTAATCAAACATTGCACTTTCCAACCTCTAAGGGTGAGATATTCATCACAGAGTAAAATCAATATATTAAGTACAATACATTTATTACATGGAAATTAAATAATTATATAAATTTGTATTTTAAAAAAATGTTATTTTATTTAAATAATAAAACACAATTTTACCTTTAATTGAAAATAGTTTATATATATAATAATAATTAAATAAATTACATTATAAATAAAATAATTTATATTATTTAATTATTACATAAACATGTTGACATTATTAATACTATTGGAATAATTTTTTAGTAAAATTAATTAGTAAAAGTAAAACAATTGTCAAATAATGTCAATACAAAACAAACTTAATCATCCATCTAGTTATACTTAGGATCATTGTGGAGGAATGTAATAATAGTAAATCCAATCTCTCTTGTTGCTTTGTGGACTTTAGGAAAGCTTTCGATACGGTCCTTGGATATAACTTGTGGAATAGATTAGAAGAGTTAAAGGTTCCTTTTGAGTTGAGAAGTATCGTTATAAGGTTGTACGAGACTATAATTTCCAAATTTAAGAGCATTGAGGGGTGGCCGAAAGATATTAATTGTAATATTGGAGTTAAGCAAGGTTTCCCCCTCTCCCCTACCCCTTTCGACATATACATCAATAAGCTAGAAGGTTGTTTAAAAGAAGCAGGTTGCATTGGCACGACCTTAGCTAGAATATTCACCCCCCTCCTTCTCTATGCTAACGATATAGTTCTTATGGCAAGGTGTCCCTTTGATCTTGATAAGAAATTAAAAATTCTCAAATATTTATGCTCTATTACAGGTGTGACAATTAATGCCAACAAAACATAAGTTATGATTATCAAATCCAAGAAGGTCACTTACGCTAATTTTGTTTATGACAATAACAACTTGGAGGAAGTGTCTTCTTACAAATATTTTGGAATTGATATTCATCACAAGCTCAACTGGAACAATAACATTGAGAAAATGATTAATGGAGGGTACCAAAAAGCTTATTTTGGTCTTGAAAACAATTGTAAGTCAACAAACCTTGTGATGTGGGATAAAAAAAAATTCTTTTTTGAAACTCTCGTCACTCCTGTTATTTTGTACAGTTGCGAAGATTGGGGTTGCAGCGTCTCTATAGAATCTTGGAGAAATTTTGAGCAAATTCAGAAGCGTTTTATAACATAAAACCTCAAAATTAAAAGCAATAATCCCTATCCTATTCTCCTTATAGAAGTAGGTCTTCCCCCCGTCAAGAGCATCGCTATGACTAGGTACCTAATGTGCAAGTACATGATAAATAACATGGGAGACTAGATACTTCCTAAAATTGCTTTAAAATCCAGTCATGACCACTTATGACTCAAGAGAGGTTGGTATAAAGATGCTATGGCTTGGTTAAATAATTGGGGGAATGACAAAAATGCCACTTTGCACAGTATCATAACATTAAAAATATTATCGCATATAATTTCAAAAAGAAAATGTGGGGCGAGAAAGAATTAAAGGCTAACAGAAAATTGATATACTATAAGGAGGTCATTAACCTTAATCTGGAAGATCAAAAGTATCTCTCTGTTTTAACTAGCTTGAAGAAGAAAATTAATATAGCCAAGATAAAAACGAACTCTCATGTGCTTCATAGTGAAACATAGCACTGGACAATTCCTAAAACACCATGGGTGGAAAGGATTTACCATCTCTGTTAGACTATGAGTGTTGAGGATGAAAGTCACTTTCTCTTAGAGTGCCCTACGTACACCCACATTAGATTGCAGTTTCATAATCTTTGCCAAAATACAAACCTCCCTAACCTTCTAACTTGCCAAAACTATGATGACTTATGAACACTTCTTTCAAAGCTTTTTAAGCATAGGAATACAATTTTATAACAATCCAAATAATTCATTTCTTCTCTCTTAAGGTCTGATAAACCAAGTTGGTCACGTTAGACATTAACCATCACCACCACCATCAATGTTATAAAATTATAAATAAGTATTGAAATTTGAAATTGAAATATAAGTTAATAATAAATTAAAAAATACAAATTATTTTGAATTTGGAAATTTTTGTTATTTACAATTTGAATTTTTTTATATTGAAATGAGATTGTTAATATTTTATTTATATTAAATAAACTTAATCATGGTAATAACTACTTTATGGTGTTATATTTGTATTAAAATGAGATTGCTAATATTTTGTTTTATATTAAATAAACTTAATCATTGTAATAATTACTTCATGGTGTTATAAACTTATATTTAATAAGTATTGAAATTTGAAATTGAAATATAAGTTAATATTATATAATTATAAATATATATATATATATATATATATATATATATATATAGCTTGGGGTAATTGAAGTTGAGGAGCATTAGAGATAGGCAGGTCATGGAGCATTTCTTGATGAATTCTAATATAAGATTAAATGTACGGCCAAGTGCCAAGTTTTGTATGTATTGTATTTGGATAGATGACTTTTGAAAGGCTGTGAGCCAAACAAGAGTAATGTAACCTTAAAGGCAGAAAAGGTTGATGTATGTCCACATATGACAGTCCATATTTATTCATATGAATAAAATGATTTTTTAATATATATATATATATATATATATTATTTTGAATTTGGAAATTTACATATTAAAATGAAATTGTTTATATTGAATTATTATTATGAATATTTTAATTTATCAATTTTATAGTATTTAATTGTGGTTGAGTATTTTTCAAATTAAATTATATGACAAGTGCTTTCTTTTCAAATTATCAAATCACTTATTAAAAATCTAATATTTTTTTTAAACTTGTTTTCATATCATTTTTATTAAATATTGCAAAAATTATGCATTGTATTTTTTGAATTTTTAAAATAAAAAAACAGACCACATCACCTACATTTTATTCATTCAAAAAGTAATTAAAAACTAATATTTTTAATAAAACAACATTTTAATAATAAATATTTAGAAACATCTCATAATTTGAGTAATTTTTTCCTACAATCCATACAAATAATTAAACAAACTTAAAAAAAAAAAAATTAACATCATACACCAAAACTATAAATAAACAATAAAATAATATAAATATATATCATTAAAATAAATAATTTATTAAATAATTATCATTATATCTCATACAAAATTAAATTCTTTTAAAAAAAATCTCATTTTACTCAATCTTCTATATTCTAGAATACCACAACTCCTTTTATATAATCAATATATCTATATTCTAGAATATCACAACTCCTTTTATATAATCAATATACCTCTATGAAAATTAGATTACAAGTAATTACTAATAACCTCGAGTAACGTGCCAATGGATATGTATGTCCTAATCCAGAAGTAAAACAATATACATACATAACTGTGAAAATTTTTACTTTAAAATTTAAGTTTATAGTTTTATAATATATAAACCCTAACCATATTCCTAAATTTAAGATTTTTGACATAACCATATTCCTAAAATCAAGATTTTTGACATTACAATAAATAAATAAATAAATAAATAAATAAATATATATATATATATATATATATATATATATATATATATATATATTCTATGACAACCTATATTAATGTGTCAAAGCCATAATCATGATGAAGTTTCAATCTTAAACCATTATGGTAGAAATCAATTTACAAATGATGAAATGACTCTATATGATGGCTAATGAATGAGAATATTTAGACTAAATTTACTTTTCAAATGTCCAAAACATTAGTCTTACTCTTATTAATAATTTAATTTAATATATGTTGTCTTTATTGTATTTGAAAATCAATTTTACCTTTTCCTTTAAATGTTGTATTTTAAAAAACAATCCATTCACATCTCAGCGAATGACGACCAAGGAAATGATGACAAGGGAAATAGGTATGATAGCATTGATGTATTTTAGTTTTACTCATTTAGAGAAAAAGTGTAGGATGCAAAAAGAGTTTGTTTCCTTACTTGAATCATCTATTGGATTTGTTTATGGTGCCTTCTTTGTTTTCCGGTCTCACCATGACCATGGTTTGACCCAATACTCTCTTTCTTTATTTGGTAGCTACTCTATAACAATGTTGGGTTTTGCATTTTCAGTTGCATTAGAACCCCCTATTTGGATTAGAAGGGAATTGAATCTAGCTTGGTATGAACCGACCATTTCAGTGCTTCCATGGGTGTTTTACTTTTTGAATCCAAAGTCTTCTTTCTAGTACCCCCGAATCTCCTAGGATTCTCATCCCTCAAGTGAATTTCTTTACCCATCTTTCACATTCATGATTGGAAGGGTCGAGGGCACCCTAATCGCAAAGGTAGAGGCCAAAACTTTCAATCTTGAGTTAAGCATGAGGCAGTGGATTCAAATACAACATATTTGAGGCAAATCCCAATGCACATTCAACATGAGATTTATTAGGTTTAGGAAGGGGTGAGAGTGGTATGAGGGTTCCTTCAGAATGAATAGGTTGAGCATGACATGAGCCCTTGGGTCCCAAACATGGGAAACTCCTGTACTAGGGACACCAAATATTTCAAAATAGTTTCTATGTATTAGAAAATGAAGTCATAGGTGGGAAAGGCTCTAATGGAGAGAAATGAAGCTCACAATGGAGTCATGATGCGGTTGGACAACATTCATGTTCATATTGAAAAAATGGATGCCAAATTCAACATCGTTGCTAAAGCTTCCCGTGGAATTGAATTTGCAAAAAAGGAACGTAAGCTTTCTCTTGGTCAAGAGGTGCCTATGTTTTCCATTTCTGATGATAATTGGTATGTTCAACTTATACTCCACTGACACCGCCTTTTTTATTTCTAACTATATTAGTCTCTATCTAGTTATCTCTAGATATTATTGGTATACTTATAGACTAAGGACTATTGAAAAATAGATAGATAATATATATATATATATATATATATAATCTCTTGTTTTGCAACTAATTTGGTTTCCTTAGTGGCAAATCGACAACTTAATATTCTATATATTTTTTCTTACATTAGTACAAAAACTCTACTAACTTAAAAAATATATTATAATTTTAAACGTTCAATAATTTTTTTTTAAGCATACATTTATATATATATATATTTTTTAAACATACATTTATATAGTTTTCTCTTAATTCTATGGTTTCTTATCTAATATCATATTAATATTTTTATTTTAAAATGTCCAATATTAAATTTTAATAAATTTGGAAAATATTATTTCACGGGAAAAACGTGAAGTTAAAGATAAAATATTAGAGAACCGAGTTTACAAGTGCTTGCTTAAGTTCAAAGGTGTATCCTATTATTCTATATCCCCACATGCGAAAAAATATTCAGAGCAAAGAGTGTATAATTTGTGGGTAGAAAGATTGGATAAATAAAAGAATTTCAGATAATTTTTAATGAATTTCTTTTCTTATTGATGGTTTTGTAAATTTTAGAAAATAAAATATTTTAAAAGTATTTTGTTTAATAAATAATTAATTCTAGATCTTTTAACTAATAAATTGTCATATGGTTTTATTTTTGATACTTTTAAATGTTTAATATATCTAGATTTGAGATATACCTATGAAATGTAATGTGAGTATACTATTTACTATATAGCTTTATTGTTTTTAAATTTGGTTGGATGATTTCCACAATAATATAATTTTGTCTTTTTTTCTTTTATAAACTTTGTTTTTAAATGAAAATTTTTAATGTAGATTTTTTTCAAAAAAAAGCAAATTTTTCTATAAAAAAAAGCAAATTTTTCTAAAAAAAAAAGCAAATTTTTCCAATAACTCGTGCAACAACATTAACAATAACAAACTTTAAATCTATGAATATAAAAGAATATAATATATAAAAAATCATTAATGAGTGAATTAATGAAGTGATTTTTTTCCAAACAATATGAAAATTTTCCATCAACATATGCACATTGTGCAACAACATTAACAAACTGTTAATCCACATGCACGCACATATATAGTATGTAAAACACTATTAATAATGTTATAAATATAGTAAGAGAAATTTGTTGCAACATAAAAGATAAAAATACCACAGAAACATTACCACTCTTGTCATCGTTTATAATTACAATTACAATGCCGCAATATTCAAGAATTATGACTAATACATTATTCATTTATTTTCCCATACCATAAATTTGTATTTTTCTTTCCAAATAAAACCTCATATATTCTTTATTAGTTAAATCATAACCTAAATCCATCTCAAATATATATATATATATCACATGAAGGTTTATTACAAAGAACGGTCTTAAATTTATTTTTAGATATGCTAAAGATGGATCCAAAACCTCCCTTGCGAATCTCGCTTGTTTCTTTAAAAGATGAATATGAAGTAGTCTCACATAAATCTTGCACGTAAATGAATAATTCTAGAATTTAAAACTTCATTTATTACCATCAATATCTATTATTTATTAATATTTATTATTTATTATTATTGTATATAAAACATTATGATATTTTGTATCATTTGTTGAGATATCACTATTTATATATATATATATATACATACTAGTACACTCATATATTAATAATGCATAAAGAAAATTACAATGGAAGCATGTCAAGACTAGAATCAATCTCCACTAGGGAGAAACCAACACATGGATGAATGAGACAAGAGGTAATAATTGAAGTAGCTTTGAGTAGAACAAAGAAAGACAGAGGGTAGTCTAGACGAAAACAATATTATGAGAAAGCCTAAATAGGAGCAACTCATCCAGCATGGGGTACACAGGAACCATTTAAGGTTGGGTCTCAAATTTCTACCCTTTTTTCCTTTCTTTTTCTTAACTTCAACCCAACATCCTGGAGGCGGTGTCACCAAAGCTATTTGAATATTGTTATAGAGAGAGTTAGGTGATTCCTTGTCCGAATATAAAGGAGTTGACTCATGAGTCCTTTTCAAAGTGCCAGAGGAGGCATCATTGTTTGGAAAGTGGATCTTTATTTACGTCAGGATCTTCACTTGCAATAGTCATCTGCACATCCAAATTTCGACCCATTTTATCCAAGGGAAAATCATCATCTGAAGCATCCTCATCTTCATTTGAAGACTAGATATCGCAAGCTTGCCAACTTTTGGATTTGAAAGAACTATTTTTCCTTTTCTGGTGGGATTTCCATTGTGGAAAAGAATTATGAAGGTGCCTTGTTTGGCGGAAGATCTGACACTAGAATGTAGTGTTTTCATAATCCAAGGCCTGGGACCAAATGGAGTCACCTAATTTCAGATTGATTTTATTTGGAAGACCCTTGTTTATTTCTATATTTACATAGATCCAAGCATACATGAAGAGACCTGATTTTGCTCGGTCCTCATCCAAGGAAATAAATTTTCCCAAAGAGTTCCAATTCTTTGAAACACTGAGATATGCTAAAAGTGAATTGGAAGGTTTGGGAGGCAAACCCAAATAGGGACCTTGGTGATGACCATAGTAGAAGGCCCAAAATCAGTGAACCGTGGGGTCTAGAAGAGTCCAACACTTCCCCAGAACCAAGGTTCGTTCATTAAAACTTTAAAATAATCTTGAATATTGGGAAAAACCACAATGAAAAAACCCTTTTAACACAAACGTACCTCAACCTCCATAGACCTAGTTTCCCCAAGCCACTTGAAGAGATTTGTTGTACATGTCCATAGTCCATTGAAGTGATAGATCAAGGCCAAATATTTGTTTCTTTGGAGACATCGGCTGACTACTAGATTAGAAATTTCCACAGTTTGCACCTCCTTTGATTTTTCCACAATGAAGGAAGGGTTTGGGGCCACTTTCGCCTTCGAAGGAGTTGAGTGCCTAGTTGAAGCCACATCCTTGAAAGAGTGAGGATGGGAGGAGGAGGGTGCATTGTTACCTCCACACAGGCTTGCGACCAACATAATGGAAGCATCCTTGGAAATACCATAGTCTTGGAGCTTGAGACCGTTGGAGATATCCCAAACCGCAAATAAAAGTCTCTGAAGGTTAGGAGGGATTCATTCCTTCTATTGAATCTTGGTTTTTAAGGCAATGATAGAGTTTGAAGCCTCCATATGGAAACAAAAGGAAACCCATGAGATAGATTTCACAAAAATAGAAAAACCCTTGTCAGGATAATAGGAAAGAGAGGCAGAAGCTTTAAAAATAGATGGCTCCATCTCTCAAACTCATCTCTATCTTCGATGAGTGAGAGAGGAGCTTTGTAGGGCCCAAATTCAAAGTGAATCCCACCGGAAGTAGCAAGGCCGTAGGGAGGAATATAATCAAGAAAGTTGTGATTGTGGTATAAGGGACAAAGGCCAACTATTTTAGTAGGCTGAGAAGGAAAAGAACAAACCTCAAACCAACGCCCCCTCTCAGGCCTTTGTGAATCTCCACAAGTTGAGAAGAGAGGCCGATGACTGAAGGGAAAGTAAGAGGAGACAACAATAGAGGCAAGAGAAGCCAGGGTTTCCATCTCAAACATCCCTTTGATCAAGTAAATATCTGTTTTAGATTTGTGTTAAAGTGCTACCGAACTTCCATTTTCTAGATATTTTAAAAGGTCCACCATATATTGTTTAATTTATTTTAGAGTATGAATGTAAACAATATAATTTTAGTTATTGCAATTTTGTTTGGATATATTTTATTTAACTATATGTTTAATACAATTTTTATATTAAATTTTTTAATATCGTATGTTTTTATATTTTAGCTATGTGTTTTTTTATTACTCAATTCTATTACTTTGTAACTTAGAAAACAATCATTTATCTCCAATTTTAAAAAATTAACAATCTATAAATATTTATGAACTTAAAATTAACATTCTATAATTTTTTACGAACTTAAAATTTACACTTTATTAATTTGTGTAAATGTAAATTGAAGGGTGGTAAAAATATTTGATTGTCATGAATTGTGCATATGTTTTCGATGATTCTATTACTTTGTAATTTAGAAAACAATCTTTATATCTAATTTTTTAAAAATAATAATCTATAAATATTTACGAATTTAAAATTTACAATCTATAAATTTTTACTAACTTAAAATTTACAGTTTATTAATTTGTGTAAATGTAATTAAAGGGTGGTAAAAATATTTGATTGTCATGAATTTTGTGTTTGAGGGACAATGATGCATGCCAAATTTCAACACTAGCTATAATTCTCGAGATTGCTCTCTTGTTGATATCATTATTCCCTATGGACAAAATTATAGCAAAGGTCATAGTAAATAATAACTATAGCTTTGCTCATTGGTTTCCTTAAAGTCCAAAGGGTTAAAATTAAGCATATAATTAGGGAGTATTATTGAACAAAAGGAAAGCTAGCATCATAGTAATTTGTAACTTTAGCTTTACTCATTAGTCTCCTCTAACTCTAGGAGGATTCAAATTAAGTTAGAGGAAGGAGTAATAATGAACAAGAAAATATCATAGGGATATGCAATCTAAATCCTAATTGACATAAAAAAAGATTTACACTATGAAACAAAGTTCATTGGTAAAGTGGATAATGCATAGACAATTTTCTAGAACACATGCCACATGGATTAACTAAGAATTCTAGACTGGATTAAGAACAACCTCTAAAATTGACTTCTTCAAAGATTGAAGTCACTAAAAGTTTACCTAATTGATTTCTTCAATCCAGAGCACTATCCTTCCATTAAAATACTTCCATCGATATTACTTGATTCCTCTTGCATCCTAAATGTTTACCTCGAACAATTAGTATATGGAAAATGACAGAATGCTAAATCAAAATCATGTTAATTAACAAATCTCATTGGTATTTGAAATGAAAAACACTAGATCTCTTGCAATTTTGAACCTTGCAAACCATCACTACTTTTATATCCATGCAATGTTACAAGGAAGACTTTGGTCATGGTGGGTAAATATGAATACAAAAATGGGATTTCAATTGTTGGATATTTGAGGTAGGATTTGAGGAAACACATTTAAAATGATGTTTAGTAAGGTGATATTTCAAATTGATTTCTTGGGCTTGAATCTCATAGAGTTAATAGACCTAGAAAGGAAGGAGAAATCACAAGGTTCAATAGGAAACATGGTGGTGCACATGGTTACGAGCGTTGTGATTACCATCATGTAAAGTAGAACTACACTAGCTCTTGAGACATCTCAAAGACAAGGGCACAATGCACGACTTAGGATGAGTAGGTGTGATAGATGAGGTGATTAATATGTTATTAATAGCTTGTGTTATAGGTGCCTCCTGTCTATAGGTTGGAAATTGGGTGGGGTCATGTAGATTAAGGGCACTAGTGATACCATTGTTGTTCTAGAAGCATATTATAATGATGATATTGCAAGATTGTGGAGTCAACTTGTTATTTATTTATTTGTAAACATGATTAAATTTCCAAGAAGGAGAATTTGACATCATAATTGGATTGAATAATTTCCTTACAAGTTTGTCATTTTGAAGGCTTAAGTTAGCAACGACTTACATCTTTAGAAAAAAATTGTATGTATCATTATACAACAATTATACATCCATATGCTATTAGATCAATTAAATGTATTGACACAATAATCGTCCATGGACATGGTGGAGAAATGATCCCTTCAATGGCATGGTGACCATGAGAAGGACATAATATTGCAACATGAAGTTCATATTCCTCTTTGTTTCATTCTTCCCATTCAGTATGCCAAGGGTCATTGATTATTATTTTTTTGCTCTCTTGTTTTCTTACAAGTATATTTATTATTCTAGGCAATGTTTGACTCTATGTTTATAGGGGTGATAATCACTAGTATGGGAAGATTGTTTCAACAAGCTTCGCACATATGTAGGGGTTGTAAGGATCTAGCAAGTATTACATGTAGGAGCTCAAAATTGATTACATGAATTGTGGAAAAACTTCCTTAGGAACAATCACGTGCCTATAATTTAGTTCTATCAGAAAAAAGAAGAGATGGTATTTCATGATGCCAAACTTCAACTTCACATAGAATTCATAAGAAAATGGTTTATCAACTTGAAGAAATGAGTAAGATAACCAATTTAATATTGAGAGCAAGGTATGGTTTATGAGGGCTGCAAAAACATAATAACATGAAATAAGAATTACTAGTTGTGTTTTCATAAGGACCCAATCTAGATCACCCCTAAAATAACAATTGCATATGAACTAATAATAAGATCATACGCTCTCTATGAGCTCCTTTAATTTCAAAAATAGAACTATTATTAGAATCAATGGATTAAGGGTTAATTATATTTTGTTTTATAGATAAAATTGTTTGTAAGTAAGAATAAATGCTCTATTCCGATTGTTTTATTTGGACCCAAAAATTACATCAAGTGCCTATGCCAGATATAAAATCCCAATTATGGACTAACCACATTCAATTATAAATGATTTTCAATATCTAATTAAGGTATACTAGTAACCCATGAAATTATCCCAAGCCATAATGATGACACTTGACTTATTCCCTATTCTTATATTCCTTGAGAAATTCGCTTTTATATTACCACTCACCTATCATTATCATTACCATGACTTATTCTAATTAACCAACCATTAAAAGCCTTTATTAGTTAAATTTATTAACCATTAAAACAAATTACTTATCCTATTTTAGAGCAACATAATAACCCTAGTGTTCTTTTCATTTTCAAAAATATGTTAATATCAACTTGATTACACAAAACAAAGTCGAAGAAAAGAATAGAATCATGATGAAAACTAAACCAACAAAAATACAACTTTCAAGTAAAATGAAAATCATAATAATATATTTTGTTCACTCAATGTATCATGAAGAATTAAATCAATGGTATCTTAATCATATATAATTTAAATAATGTTAAAGTATATCACCTCAAAGAAATCAAAATCAAATAGCATAATATCCATTTTGACATTGGTTTTTTCCAAAATAATAAAGTTGAAAGAACTTATGAAAACAAAACTAATTAAAACATCAACGATCAATAAAGGGAATATTATAATAATATATTTTCTTACCCTATTATATGTATGAGAATGAACCAATAACATATTTAGTTAAATAAACAATATAGAGGTATATCAACTTAACTAGGGCAAATAGCATCATATTCATTTTCACATCCCTTTCTCCAAAATATTATTATAAATAAATCCCACTTAAATTCACATAAAATCAAATATTCAAAAAAACCGATAAAATCAAATATTCTTAAAAAGATGTCAATCTGCATTTTATATATGGTTTAGTTTTAGATAATATATTTTTTCTTTAAATTAAATTAAATATTTTTTTAACATTTTAATTCTTTTTTATTTTTATATTTTTATAATTCATCAACTATAAATATATAATTCAAAATTTATAATATATATATAATTTCAACTCATTTTTATTTTTATATTTTCATAATTCATCAACCATAATATATGTCCAACCCAAATATTATTATATATATATATATATATATATATATATATATATATATATATATAAGAGTTACCAACCACACTAAACCATGATAGAGACCTTCATAAACATGTATAGAGTTCCAGGCTTGTCTTGTTCTTTATATCCTAGACCAACCCTATCACCATATGTTGGTCTTTATTGTTAGTGTATATATCACCAACCTTTTACTATATGTATGTTGGTTATTTTTAATATATATATCACCAACCTTTTACTATATGTATGTTGGTTATTTTTAATATATATATCACCAAACCTATCACCATATGTTACTCTTTATTTTCAATGTATTGATCACCATGTGTATATGACCAAATTTGTACAATTCCAACAAACATCATAGACAACCTAGTTGGTCATCATTAATTCAACTACCATACAAACATCATTATCATCTCATTAACCCAACTACCATACATATAATTATTCCAACATCATTATCATCTTCATTAACCCAACTACCATACATATGATTATTCCAAGTATCATACATATTATTAGACCGTGAGAATCATATAATCATGATGTGGGCGGTGTGATAATTAACTTTGTTCGATATTATAGCCATTCTAATCCTTATCTTCATTAAGCACCTTAATGATATGATGTTCGTAGACTTGATTTTTTTAAATGCACCTTCATGATAAGGAACTATAAAAGATATGATTAAACTAACTATCATACCTATTTATTAAACCATGTTAATCATAAAATCATGATGTGGGTGTTTTTTAATAATATATTATTGATTTTTTAATGCACCTTCATGATAAAGATATGATTAAAATAACTATCATACATATTATTAAACCATGTTAACTATAAAATCATGATGTGGGTGTTTTTTAATAATATATTATAATTATTCTAATCCTTATGGTCATTAAGCACCATGATGATATGATGATGTCTATAGAGATTTTTTTAACTACCTTCATGATAATGATGTGTATAGTTGATAATTATGTGTATAGTGTAATTTTTAAAGTAAAGTGTTGGTGTGCTATTTAACTAAGGAGTAGTGTAAATCTTCTTATATAATTTTGGATTTTGTAAAATGTTTTTTTGTGGTTTATAATCAATTGGTTATACATTTTTTTTTTCTTTTTTCTGTTAAATTATATTTTTCATTTTTTTAATTAGAAATTTAATTAAAATGAAATATTATAGAATACAAAATTTAAGTTTTTATGATTGTATGTTACTAAGGAAATTAGGTTGTATATGTAAAGACTTATGAGACAGTTCAACTCTTAACTCAAAAGAGAGTAGCATATTTAAAAGAGTTTAAAGGATTACGCTTTTAAAGGGAAACCAAGAGAGCCTCAAAAATAGAGTATGTAAACAACAAAATATAAGAGATAAAAACCCAAAAACAAAACCGCTAACAACAAAGATAAATGACCATTGACATGGGATTGCTCAGTGGCCTCTTCCATTATCGGTCGAGGTCTTTTTATAGGCCCATCCACCGCTTTGATTTTCCTGGAGGACCCATCCAAGAAGGATTTTGACAATATATTACGCCTCGATACTTTGCTACCCCTGGCTTCCTTACCCTTCCCACTATCATTTTTTATTTTTGTGATCAAGGTATCCTCAACCAACATATGGCATTGCAAAAGACACATGGAGTTTCATCATAAAACTTGCTTTCAAGCCAATAATTACCTGAACCTGCCCCCCCTTCTGCTATGGGCACGTTGTTATTCCATGGTGTTCTCGATCTGAACTGCTCCCTCTCTTCCCCATAGGGACACTTGAAGCAACTTTGCAGGGAAACCACCAAACTTCGTCCGATGAACTAGCCCATGTCGAGTCTCAATTCCGTGAGACTAAATCCCATAGCGAGCCTCAAGAAGGAGAGTGACAATTTCAGGAGGAGTTCCTTTCCTCTGTCTATGCTTGAGGCTTGGGAAAAAAACCATCAAAACATCTGAATTAAAGAATTTATGATCACTCTAGACACAATTGTGTTGCTTTCTGTCCATCTTAATTGCCTTTGATCTCCAAATCGATACCACGACTATTTGCTTGTTTTTTGCCTTCACCATTTAGCTCTCACATGCTCTGACTTCCGTGGCAATGAATTCAACCTCCCTCGATGCCTCCTCTGCATTCATGTTGCGGTCTACTATGTTGCCACCTACCCCCTCCAGTTGTCTTGACGTGGGGACGGGATCTAGCATACTTCTTACCCATCCAGGGAAATTACATTTTTTCATTACTTAAATTGCATTTTTTAATATATAAATGGATTCACCACCCTCAAATGCTCTTTTGTATTTAGATTGTACAATTTTAATAACTTATAACTCTAACTATTCTTCTTTCAAGTGGGGAAATGCCAACACCTACTATTCCGAAGAATCAAGGTATGGCCAGAATTACATAGTCAAGACATAAGGGCTCAACAAGAGCATCATATCACTTACATGAACTCCCAACCACCCACTCTAACTATTCTTCTTAATTTTTAGTTTTTGATTAAATTTTAAATAAAAATATTAAAAAAATACAAACTACGGTTTAAAAAGGTTAAAAAATTATTTTCTTTTATATTCTTTGTAATAATATTTGGCATTATATAACTTAATTATAAAAAGGAAAGTTGAAGAAAACCAAAGGAATAAAATCCAAAACAAATGTTACGGACATTGTTAAACAAAAAAAACATTACAGAGTGAAAACGAATATTATATATATATATATATATATAACGACACTAAGAATCAAATCATGTTTAAACTATATCGCCTTCTTTTCCTCAGAACTATATAAGTGAAAACGCATCAATTTTTTTTGGGACATCCCTTTCCTTTCCAATATATTATACTAGAAAAGTCGCTTAATACTAAATATTCTAAAATTCTTGTCTCTAAAGTATATAGATATATTTTTAAATTACTTATTGTTTTTAAGTGTAAAAAGTACATTGTTAAAGGTGAGGTAGTGAAAGTGATTTGTTTTTGAAAATAGTTGGGGAGTGAAATTGTGTGAATGTTTAGATATTAATGATGTACTCGAAATTTTGGTGTGTTTTGTTTATTTGTTTTTTTGATAAGTTAAGAATGGTGTATAGAAACAAATATTTTTTATTTAAAAAATTATTTAAGAAAATTAAGGATTTTAGATAAAAGTATGAGAAATTAAGTTTGTAGATTATTGGTTATTTAAATAAAATAATTATTTTCAAGTGATATGTTTATAGATATGCAAGGAGAAATAAAATTTTATTTACAAACAAAAGTGAACTTTCTACCCAAAAGTCACTCAATATAATTGGGACATAAATGGTTGATGAGAGTAAATAAATGTTTATGTTCAAATTTCTTAAATTATAGGTGAGTAGATATCATGTTTAGAAAACAAATCACAAATGAGTAATGCACATGACCAATTGTTGGAATGTCGAAAGAAGTGGATATAGAAACTATATATGTTAAAAGAACAATATTAACTTATTATGGAAAGATAAATAATGGAGAAATAATCTAATGAATGTATTGCCAATAATGAATACATGCATAACTTGTATGTAGCAGGCTAAAACAATTGATGTAGATTGTGATTTATAAGAGTCATAAAAGGCTTTAGATAGAATGAGAAAAAAAGGGCACACTAATATGATCTTCTAATCAAGTGCTTGATATTATATTGCATGTTTATCTACGTATATCCATCACTTTTGTGAATGGGAGAATATGCCAAAGGTTTGTTAAGTTTCCAAATATATATGAAAACATGTACAAATCAAAGCAACCTTCCAAATCAATATGATGGAGGTTTATATATGCATGTTTAGTTTACAGACCATAAGAAGTCGAGATTGCACACTAAGTAAATAAAACAAGAAAAACCAAATGTTTGGTGTAGTCAATTGTAAAGGACCACACAAGCAAAGTAATTGAGGTAGAGTGTAGTTGGAATTTTTTATTGGAAGATATTAAATTTATTGCTTAAAGAGATAAAGTATTAAATTTATGTAGCCAATAGGAACGATTGATGGAGTGGAATATTAAGAAAGTCTCATTCTTAAAGTTCAAGGAGATCAATCAAGAGTAATTAGGGAAACCTTGGCTTCAAGATCTGATTATGTTCCATTTTGATGTTTCAACCATTGTTTAGGAAAAAATAGTTTTGTGGATCCAAATCAAGCTTGGATGGAATCCTTATTGATAGGTGCAAATTCAATAAGACAACGAATCTCAACCCTTTTATCCAAAAATTTGGATGTGGGTGTTCCAGTTTTGCTTGGTAGAGGCTAAATATTTGAATTACCTACGTATTTGTATTTGCTAACACAATAGTCCCTATGGTTAATGACCAAATATAAGTGAATGTCTTATACATTATATAAGAATCTTGGGTGGCTTCATTGGATAAATTCTACCTCTAGTTTATGGAATTATGGGTATTAAGTACAATATGAAGGGTTATGTAAAAAATAAACTTATTGATTAAGAACCGTTTTGGTCATTTCCAAAATTTGGTTTTGTAGAGGCATAATTTGAATTTTTTTAGTAGCATCACATGTTGATTCTCATTGTAATATAATTGCATGTTTAGCTAAAAAGTTTGTAGAGATAGTTGGTTCTATCACAACTTGTCCAAAACTTATAGAAGTAGAAGTCTAATGGTTGAATAAGTCCATGTATATATAGGTATGGGTTGACATAGGATGATATGTTAAACATTTGCAGATTGTAAAAACAAAACAAATAAGCAAACAAAGCATCACATGTGCATAACATCCACCTATTATTAAGCAATATTTGATAAGGATAGGGTATGATGATTATGAGCTTGGGTAGTTGTATTATATGCAGACAATGATAAATTTAATTGATTTTATAAGTTTAATTTGAAGGATAAGCTTGGTGAATAGAGCAGGTTCAAAGACACAACCTTGTTTTTTCAAATTTGGATAAAAGGAAAAACTGAAGCTATATCAATTTGTCTGAGGTCTACTCTGGATAAGGTGAAAATATTACCTTAACATGACAAGGTCTAACACAACCACAAATACATACATGTAAACAATAAAAGCCTAAATTTCATGCAATATATACACATAGTTACCTTAATGATAAGGCTTATTTTTAGGAACTACAAGTTCTTAATGTTTATGTTCTTATTTAAGCATATTTTTATTAATATTTCAATGACCAAAATACATAGTTAGGAAAATGTAGATATCATAGAAATATTGCCTACACCATTTGGACTGGTACATTGTGGAGTGGTGCCTGACTATCCCAAGACAAAGGTTCACTGTGGAGTGTTTCCTGACCATTCCAAGGTAAAGGTTCGTTGAAATAAACCCTAACCTCTTTAATTTGAAGGTAAACCCTATCTATTTACTTTTTAAGTATTCAAATGCTCAAAATTTATTCTCTAATCATGACAATTGAAAGGTATGATATACCATATAATTATACTCAAATCTTAAAAAGAGACAAAAGTAACACAAGACAATCACAAATGGTTCTAAGAGAAATTGTGTAACAACTCCAATAGCCACAAATTTTATTTTTTTAAATATTAAACAAAGAAAGAAATATTAATTATCGATCTTCTCTAATCTTTGGATGAGCTTGTTGCCCATGATTCTTAATCTAGTTTTGGACTTAATTTGAAATGCTTGATCTCTGCTATTTATTAATGTAATCTTGTACTTGCCATACCATAGTGCTTCAATTTTTAAGATGAGTTTAGGTATGGTTGAAGGAGTATTGTTTACTTACCTTCGTGGATAACAAATACTTCCTTTTTTACTTACCCTCGTGGCTAACAAATACTTCCTTTGTTCACAGGTTAGACTTATACATGTGAGCAAATCTCCATTTCTTCTAATCCCTTTTAACGCTTTGTCTCTAGTAATTGAATCGAATGAGCTCGACCTAGTTGAATAATTATGGTTGTTACCAATATTGTCAGAATAATGGAAATCTATGTTTATATTCAGACTCCAACTAGGAATCCTAGCATTCGAGGAACCAAAGGGTTCCTTCTTCCCTAGTTGGTGTTAAGGGAGTTTTCTCCCAACCCTTGGCATCATAATTTGTCTTAAACTATGAGCATACTAACATATGGTAACCTCTTTTTTTATTATTAAACCTTTCAACATAATAAAGATGAATTTTTCTGAGTTACGTTGCCTCAAAGAAAAGCACAATTATTGCCATTAACAACATTACAATAATTATTATCTGCAACAACCAGAGTATAGTAAATATTCTCTTTAATAGACTCCTAGTAAGTATTGAAGGATATTTCGACTAGGAAATATAAAAATTGATCTAATTCATACCAGATTTGTAGTTAGTATTTATTTCTACAAATCTACTTAAAGAAATAACATGGTTACTATTATCAAAGCTTTCAACTAAATAATGATGGTCTGATTTATTGTAAATAAAATGATCTATGAATAAAACCCTACTAGAATAAGCAATAGCTTGTACCTTAAAATTTAATATGATTTTGAGAAAAATAATCAAAAAAGCTTAGGATAGGAAGACCTGTCAGTCAGAACCTCCACGTTCCTCCCAACCATAGATTAACTGAATAAATCAACAATCACCCCTGATCCAAATGAGGCACTCTAATAGGGAATAATCAGGGTTCTTATGTTCTCTATCTTTAAATTACACAGGAGCAGAGGACCCACAAGGATTTTTACCATCTCTTTGTAAAACGTTATTCATTCAGTTCACAGTTCATCTGGAACCTCACAGTTCCAACCATAATATGAGTGCTCTGAGTTTTACAACTGAACCTTCCAGTGGGGTTCGGGCCAATACCTCCTCGGTATTGCCTTCTCTGCAAATTTACATTTTAGGCGAATGGCTTTGTTCTTGAATTCTTTTGTAGATCTTCTTCCTATCCAAATTATGCCCCCTTTTTTGGTTTCACTGTCCCTATTTAAGTTTTCTTCCTTCCGAAAGGTAGTTAAGCTTCCTTATTAGTTTTCTTTTAAATATACTAGTTAATCATTTAATTTTAATTTTGCCTCTTTTTTTTAAATTATTTATTATTATTATTCAAGGATCATTCCTCCCCTAGAGTGTCCGGTCCCTCTTTTGTGGCTATTCCCAACTTAGTTAGATATTAAGTGGATGAAAATAACATACTTTGTTAACCTTTGATGCTCCAGAGTCTTCTTGACTCAACATTGAATCCAAATGTAACAATCAAGTTTAAACCTTTGATGCTCCAGGGCCCCTAGACTGAACATCAAATCTTATTAAAGTGTCAAACACATCTGATGTTCTAGAGAAACCTAGCTCAACATCAAGTCTTAACAGAGTGTCAAATATATCTGATGTTCCAGAGAAACCTAGCTCAAAATCAAGTCTTAACCACATAACTTTAAATTTTCACATAATTTCAAGGGGTGTTCAAACTAGGGATATTGCATCCCACCCCCTGAAAAACAACATCGTCCCGGTGTTAGTGTACTATTTTTATGAGTTCTGAAATAAGAAGGGGTATGTCTGCTTTATGACTTCTTCCCTTTCCTATGTAGCCTCTTCAGGGCTATAATGCTGCCACTGTATCTTAAGTTGGGATATATTCCTCTTCCAGAGTCGTATTTCTCTCCGGTCCAAAATACGAAGAGGTTCCGCTGTGAATTCCCCTTCCGGTTCTACTTGTAACAAGTTCCAATCCACAACATGTTTAGGATCGTAAATATATATTTTAAGTAAAGATACATGAAAGACATCATGTACTTTGACATGAGTTGACAGTGCTAGATCATAGGCTACTGGGCCTCTTCTTGCTAAAATTTCGAATGGCCCACAGTATCTAGGAGCTAGCTTTTTGCATGCTCCCAAACTCAAGGAAATTTTTCTTGCTTTTACTTTTAAGTAAACATGTTACCCAACTAGGTATTCCTTGTCTCATCTGTTCTTATTAGCGTAGCTCTTTTGTCTGTCATGTGCTTCCTTCAAGTGTTGATGTACTTTATTAACAATCTGTTCAAGTTCTTTTAACAAATCATGCGACAATTTTAGTCTATCCATGGGATTGTCCCAAGTCACAGGAATTCTGCATTTCTGGCCATATAGTACTTCAAATGGAGCCATCTTAGATGATGTTTGATACATGTTATTGTAAGCAAACTCTACTAGGTGTATATAATCCTCCCACTGCTTGGGATTATGCATGACATACATCTTGAGCATGTCCTCTAGAATTTGATTAGTACGCTCAGTTTTCCCATCAGTTTGCGGGTGGTATGCTGTATTGAAATTTAATTAGGTGTCCAGGACTATGAATAAGGCTATATATCTTCAATACATAACATAGAATAAACACAAAAAGGCCAGAGAGAAATTAATTTTGTTTCTTCTATATAAGTGAATTCAATACAACAACCTCTCCAACCATTAAACCATATTGAACATATAATCTATTTATTATTAGTGAAGAGTAATTTTACGTATTTATTAAACTCTTTGTACACAAAACACCATGTACTTCCATGTTCAGATTCAATCTAAAAACTATGACTTCAATAATCATCCTTAACAAAATATTGCAACATACATACTATAACCAAAATTGAAATAAAATTACAAATCATTTGCATAGTTGTCTCTTGAGTTGTAGAGGTAATACTAGAACATAAATATAAGAAAAAGATAGCACATCTTAAATTTAGATGGTTGAATAACATGTTGGAGTTGGAATTAATGGCTTCAATGTTGAATCAAAATTTTCCAATATAGGCACTTCCTCTTCCATGTAAAAAAGATGTTGAGAAGGAGAACTTCATCCATATGATTTCTAAGTAATTATGAATTTTCCTCTCGAAATATTCTTCCTTACTATTTTGCTTCTTAGAAATGGGGCATAATGCAAATGAGAAAAATTATCCAATAAAGATATAGTTTTTTACATGAAATAGGAATGCTGATAGACATTTTGTTCCTCTTTCTCCCTTAGTCATTTTCCAAAACCAATTGAAACATAGTAAATGAAGAATTTTTGTGTTGAAAGGTTATTCCTTTTTTGCTTCTCAAAAATAGGGATAATGCTATTGAGAAAAGATTATCCAATAAAGATAAAAGTGTTTCCTTGAAACAAGCACTCCAACAAACATTTTGTTCCTCTTTCTCCCTCTGTCATTCTCCAAACCCAAATAAAGCATAGCAATTTTTTCATTTAAGATCAAGGCCAACTCACTCTTTCATCACATTAAAATGAAAGATTAGAAGGATTTTGAAAATCCTAGATAAATTGCATTGAAAAATTGAATTCACACAAAATAAAAAGTTCTATGCATGACAAACCAATTGAAATAAAATGAAATGGAACTTTTCTGTCAACATACTCTAGGTAAACCCAATAACCAAATAACAAAATATTATAACATCTACATTTTAAAAAAAATGCTTTATATGATAAACTAAATAAAATAAAATTCTCATAAGATTATCCATCTTAAAATGCAAAGATAAAACCCAAAAGGTACATAGATTTAGCATATACCGACCAAACCACAACCAACAACATTTTAACGAAAAAAAATTAATAGAAGTACATGAAGATGTATATAACAAATAAAATTAAATAGATGAGTGTTCACAATGAAAAGTTAAATTATTATACATGGAAAAAAGAAAATGAGAAAATAAATTCAAAAAATAAATTAGATGCTTTATCATTTTTTTTCATAAAGAAAAAAACCAACTTTATATTAACCACAAAGTTGTGTCAACCGATACATCATAATAGATACAAGAGTAGCGAGATGCTAACTCAACAACAGTCCATGAAGATGTCTTACAAAACCATATACTGATCTAATATCCTCCTAAAAAACATCTGTCAAATTTAAACATAGTCACAATAGCTTTGCTAGCCAAAAAGTCACAATGGTACCGAAGGGCCAGAAAAATAAAAAAACATGAAAATGTTTCCTTCCAACCAAAGTATTGCCTAGGAACTCCTCAGCATGCATTTCACCATCCAACTCGTCTAGTTCTTGCTTGGAAAGATCATCCGCTGCAGAGTTGGAAGACCTGTAGATATGCTGAAAAAAAATATGCTCAAAGGAAGCAATCAAACATTGTGTACAGGAAACCCAATGTTTAAGTGTGATAGATCTCAAATCAAATTTTCCAGAATCCAAATCCACAATTCACAAAGAGTCTCTGAAGACCTGCCAAATACTAATATTCATCTGCCTAGCAAACCACAACAATGTCCATAGCGCCAATAGCTTAGCCCTCGTGTTGGTGCCAACTCCCACCCGTAAAGATAAAATAAATAAATGATTATGGATGAGTTTTAAGATAGCTCCAACCCCGCAAAAACCATGCTGTGTTGCACCATCAATTTATCCCAAAGGGAAATGAAAATCATCTTCTTAGAAAACTGGTGACTTCACAACTTTTGTTTTGGGGGGGTGGTAATACGCCCAGTAGCTAGCACAAATGCGCGAGGAAGTAGTGGCAGCCTACTGTTTTTTATCCTGAAACAACAAAGTATTGCAGGCTCTCCACACCTCCCACAAGATAAAGAAGATTAAGTAGGGGCAGTCACATTGTATTACACACCAATGGTGAATATTTTCTTGTCTGGAGTCAACATTCCACTTAGCCACCACATTAAATAAAGAGGAGATCTCATCCCATACCATACAAAAGAAGGAGCAACGACCAAAAAAGTGCAAAATCCCATCAGAATCTGCCCGATAGAGTAAAAAGATGCCAGGACCTGAAAATCCCCTACGCTGCAAGTTATTCCACATGAGAATCTTGTTGTGAATACAAAGCCAAATAAAACAACTAATTTTAATGGGCAATTCACCGTCCAAATTTTCTTAGCCCACCAAGCGCAACAAGAGCTATCCTCCTCCTCCAAGATACTGGAATAAGCCAACCGAGTAGTCACCACCCCACTCTACATATTATAAGCCCAAGTTAATAAGTCTTCATCCTGATTTAGCAAAATCCCAACGCAACATAGTGATTTAAAAAAAGCATTCCATTCCACATAAAGAAGGCCGTGAAGATCTAATTCTTCTGCCGAGAGCCAATAACCACATCCATCATCCAGGAAAGACCAAGCTTGTTTTAGAACCAAGATACCCGATTTATGTAATGCACTGATCAACGACTCCGATAATTTAAAACCACCACCCAAGCCTAAAATTGGGCCAATCCCCAAATAGACCTGAGTTCCATGACCTATATCCCAGCAAATTGAATGGTTAATGATGGGTAAGGCTTTAATAAGGATCCTCCACACAAATGAACCTCCGGGACACACCATTTTTTCGGATCGCAACCAATACACTGGAGGCAATATGTTAAGGTATTTTTCCTTCACAACTTTTACCTAGAGACCAATATCAAATAAGCAATACCACAGACTTTTGGCGCAAAGAGCCAAGTTGAAACTAGACAAGTTTTTGATACCTTAGCCTCCCTGTAGTTTCAGCTTAGCAAGGATCTCCCAGGCAGCCAGATGCCACTTGTGGTGTGTTAAACTACCGGCCCATAGAAACTGAAACATCAACCTTCTCAGAATAGTGATAACAGAACCAGGAACTAGAAATAAAGAGAACCAATACACAGGGACACACTGTAAAACTAAGAAAATAAGTGTGAGTCGTCCCCCCAAAAATAACCATCGATAAGACCAGGATCTAATCTTACGCTGGAATTTCTTAATGAGCCAATTCCAATCACGAATTGTATAATTAGAAGGTATCAGGAAGAACCCAAGATACATAAGTCCCTTCTTGAGATCCCCTTGAGGATAAGGCAGAAGGTTCAAAATCTGATCCAAAACCAAATCATCAAGCTTATGACATAATAAACTGGACTTTCTGATACTGACCTTCATACCTGACGCTCGAAAAAACAGAAAAATGAGGCTATGAAAGTGTTTCCATTCTGAGATAGTGCCAATCCCAAATATAAGTACGTCGTCGATGAACATGAGGTGAGTAATGTGGATGGAGTTAGCAACTTTAATCCCAGATATATGTCCCTCTAGCTTTGCTCGCTTAATCAACATAATAAGTCCTTCAATAACTAGGATAAGTAGATAAGGCGACAAGGGGCATCCCTGACGCAACCCATGGTTTCCCTTAAAGAACTGAGTAGGTGACCCATTGAAAAGCACCGCAAATCTCGCCGAACATATACATTCTATAATCCAGTTGAAAATATCCACCGAAAGACCAATATTCTATAAAAGGATAAACCAGATATAGACCCAATCAACCCTGTCGTAGGCCTTTTCTAGATCCATCTTCATGATAACAAAACTGACGTATTTGCACTTCACTGAATGTAAACCCTCTTGTGTTATCCCCACCGCATCCAAAATCTAACGACCTTGTAAAAACCCAAATTGCTCAACATAAACAAATTTAGCGAAAAAGGGTTTGATCCTCTCTGCAATAGTTTTGGAAATTATATTGTAGAAGAGATTACATAATGATATCGATCTAAAATCATTGAACACTTCCGACTTATCTTTTTTGGGGATGAGAGTAAGATAAGTCGAATTAAGTGTATCCATAACAATCCCCCTCAGCCTGGACTCATTAACAACAACAGTGATCTCCTCCCCCATAATATCAAAGAAATGAAGATAGAGTTCAACCGTCCACCCATCAAGACCCGAGCTTTTATCTGCTACAAATAATTTCAGAACCTTGTGTACCTCCTCCTTAGTGACTGCCTTACCAACCTCCCAACAGTCTTCCTCCGAAAAGTAGCGGGGAATTTTTTTTATAGTGGCTAGCTGAATTTCCAGGCATATGGCCGAATCAGTCGTGTAAACATTTTTGAAATGATCCACAACAACATTTTTTAGTGAGGATGTCCCCAAGATCAACTCATTCTTCGCATCATGTATGTCCCAAATAGAGTTCACCAAGTGCCATTGGTTAGCAAATCTATGAAAGAAACATGTGTTATTGTCCCCGGCTTTTAGCCAGATGGCCCGAATTTTCTGTCTCCAGGATTCTTCCATATAGATAAGAATAGTCTGTCTCTTAGTTTCCAGTTCCATAAGATAGACCTTGCGCTCCTCCGAGAAGAAAGCATCATCCATAGTTTTTGTAATAGCTTGGATTTTTGATTCAATGCTAACCAATAGCTCAAAATTATTCTTTTTCTTAACTTTTTCCCACTTGACCACCACATCTTGAAGCTTTGTTAGTTTCATACCTAACTTATGCAAAGCAGAAGGACCTTCAAGATGAGATGAGAAAGTCCAATGTTCCTGCATCAACTCACAGAAGGAGCTGTCAACCAACCAACCCAGATTAAACTTAAAGGGGTAAAAAATATGATTCTACTGAAAGTCTAAATCCAGGATGATGGCTTTCTGGTCTTATATTCCAACAGAGTAAGCCCAAGTCCGATATCTACCCAAAAAAACCACCAACTCCTCAATAATGAAGAAGCGATAAAGTCTCTTGGTGATACCAGCCTATCCACACTGCCCATTTGACCACGTAGGGCATAAATGTCTAGGAACCACATCAATCAAACTTGTTGCATCAAATGTAGAGTTAAGAAAATCCATCAAAGGGTCAATAATATTTCCTGATCCCCACGTCTCATTGGCTGACAAAGTAAAGTTTAAGTCGCCTCCCAGAATCAAACAAGGATCATGTAGACCGCCACTATCTCTTAGTTGCTCCCAAAAAACCCTTTTGTTTCTGTAATTCCCATACACGTTCATAATGCGAATGGGAGAAGCAAGGCCACTAAGTATACCTTCCACCACAATTCCAACAGGAATTTGAAAAGCTTTTAATTTCGCAACCACAGGATTCCAAGCAACCAGGGAACCACCCGATAGACCTGTGGAATCCACTGCACAAACCCTCCAATCAGGTTTAATTTTAAGAAGAAAATTACAAGCATCAAATACCTTATCCATAGTCTCTTATAGAAGAATCACACTCGGTCTCACAACCTCAAGAACCTCTTAAAAGCATCTCTTTTCAGACCACTGCCCAATCCTCAAATATTGAAAGAAATGATATTCATCGTTTAACCTCTTTAAGGGCCGCCATATTTCTAAGATCCCCGACATAATGAGACACAACCTGAGATGTATTACCAGGAAAAAATATCTTGAACAAGGAAGAAACCTTAGGATTAATGTTTTTAGAGCCATCAAGTGAAGAACGCAACCTTGTGTCCGAGGAGTTTCTGCCCTTTTAGGTTTTCTATGCTATTTGATTGTTACATTACCTTTAAAAATGGAAGAAATATGGATTATAGAGGTATCCTCAGAGATCCCCGAGTCAAACGTAGTGAGGGGGGTTCGAGTCAGACTAGTAGATAATGGAGGAATATCAGAAAGAGGGGAAGATGACAGTTCAATACCCAACAAATCAAAACGAACCATACCCAAAGGTGAAATAATAGGGGTAATTTCCTTACCAGCCAAAATCCCATTATCAACAGGATCCCAGGGTAAGACAAGAGGATAAGAGAGATACCCCCACCTTACTAGGAATCCAAATCAGTCACCTGTGGGGAGCCAAGCCCTGATGCAACCCCCTTAATTCCATCCACAGAACCCGTTCCCCCCAACCTATCTTTTAATAGCGAAAGGGAGAGCGAAATCTCATCGACAGATAAGAATTTGAGCAAAATAGGGAGAGTATAATTAAAATTACCTACAAATTTATCTGCTGATGTTTTGTCCAGTGGGATGGGGAAGAGATGTCCCTCATCAAAGGGGGTCGATTCCAAAGGCATTGTAATGTCCTATTTTGGAGCACCTGAAACAACACGAGCCTGACAGGTATCGCGAGAATGACCAATATTCCTGCACAGGTGGCACTGGAATGGCACCTTCCAGTAGTCCAGACGGTGAATGAAAGACTCCCCATCCAAAATGACTTAAAGATTCCCCAGAAGGCCATCACACATATCCATTTCAAAGAGCATGCGAGGAGCCCTGCGGTCCGAACCTAAAAGATAAGCATCCTTAATAAGAATGAACCTACCAATAGAATTAGCCATCGACATAAAGCCTTGCAAATTCCAACAGAGCACAGGAAAATGAGGTAGTATAACCCATAAGTGACGATAGGCCAACTTTTTCGAGCGCGGGTCAAAAGCGGGGTGCCAACGCGAGAGAACTAGAGAGCCCATACCTAGGACCCAAAACCGATCTTCAATACGCCTACGGTCCTCCTCGGAGAGGAAATGAAAGATATACCATCCATTGAGAAAAGAAGTAACCCTGGGAATATTAATAATGTGTGGTTTCCATTGTTTCTGAATCCATCCCAGAAGTTCCTGACGCGAGGGTTTGAGGTACTGGAACTTCCCAACCAACGCCCACTGAGATAGTGCTTGAACCATGTCGAATGAAACATCATGTCCCAAAACACATAATGGATGCACCTTCTTTTCTCTTTCAAAAATGAGTTTACCCCTAGCCTTAATACCACTAGCAAACTTGGACGAAAATTTCCGCGCAGAATTCGAGTCCACGACTGGGGACGAGACCAACCGACTAGACTCTGCTGCCTCAGTAGGAACAATGCGAGGTCAAAACACACCAATGCAGACGGATTGCAATGCACAGACGAAGAGTGAACACCACCTCATGAGCCGGGAGGGGATTTCAAACCCACATAGGAATTGCATGAAGGAAAAGAAGGACTTGGGGAATGTAGGGGGGTGTTAGCCACCACAGGTTACCCAGGCTATGATTCCCCTTCCCCCCCACCATACCTAAAAAACCAGAAAAGGGTCAATACCAAGAAACCCTTTGTGGTAAGTCGAGAAAGGGAAGCCTTCGAGGAAATCTAGGGAAAAAGAAAACCCCAAAATGGAAAACAATCCCAACGGGTCAGACCCAAGAAAACCGCCCACAAAATTGGAAAGGTGAATCCCTAAAAACCAGTAGACCAGAACAGAAAGACCACAAAACAAGGAATGAAAACAAATAAAAACAAGTGTTCCCACTTTTTTAACCTGGTTGGTACCAAGTTTGTCATGAAATGACAAACTTGACTCTAGGGCAACGAAGAACCACCCCTCTCGGAAAAAACAAAGCTGTACGTAGATAAAAGTCCACCCCTGACCCACAGGTGACAGCAACCACAAAACCCACAACCCCAAACAAAGAGAACCCATAAAATGATCCTTGTCAATCAAGGCAAGAGTGACAAAAGCCATAATCCAAGCACAAGAAACAAAAACCAACCAAAACTCATACCAAGTCTAAAAAATAATAGGTGCTCAACTCCACCATCGAACACCGGTAATTCTCTTCACGGGTTCCGCCCTCCAAAGGGTTTCACTTTGTTGTTGTTGGAGCAATAAGAGGCTCTACATTTTTCTAAGTTAATTAAGCTTTATCAGGAAGATAATGATGCCGTAAGACACATAGTTAAATTTTGTATCATATAAAGAGCTACTTAAAAGGGAACCAATATTCAAGCAAAGGAAAGAGCAACTTGTCCCATTACTAAGCTTCATTTGTGTTGCCTCACTCAACATCCTTGAGGTTTTTTAAATTCACTTTCAATATCCACAATATCATCACAAGAGATAAAAATCAAGGCTAACAATGTAAACACTAGCTTATCCTAAATGCATGCAACTCCCTCATTCAAGGGAACTAACTTACAAAAAACGTATTTGCATGATTATTTCACCGACAAACTTGAAATGCTTTTCAATTTTTTTTTCAAGTTGTCCATATGTATATTTCTTACTTGCTTGTCACAGAGTGTTCTTCAAGCCTGCCATAGTTTAAACCGGTATTTGCACTCTTTTAGTAATAGCCTCCAAAAAATACTTAGTGCTTCTCGTACTCTTTTTTTTTGTAATTAGGGGAATCAACAACTGGAGACTGGGCTGGTACTCGCGTGACACAGGGTCCAGGGATCCAATCCCGCTACCACTATACCCCTAGGTGACCCACACACCCCGCAAGCATGGGACACGGGTAAATCCGGGTGTGATTTGAACTCGTGACCTCCATTTACAATTGTGACTTCATAACAACTGAACCGCCAATGAGCCACACTCGTGAGGGCAGTGCTTCTACTACTCTTACTAGGCACAAAATCCATCAATTAATATAGCAACACAGTCTAATTTTGGGGCAATGGAATTTCATATCATGTGTGGACACATAATTACAACCATATTTGGATCATTTGCTTCAAAATGCATTTTTATTGCCGTAACATTATTAGTATAGAGAGGACAACATTCATTCTTAGTCATTTCTAGAAAAATGCTCGAGGTGACCTCCACCCTTTTTTTACTAGGGGAACTAGAAATTAGGGTGGGGCTTGTACTTGTGTGACATGGGGTCGATTCCTGTCTACTACCACTATACCTCTAGGTGCACCCACACAACCTGCCAGCATGGGGCACAAGTAAGCCGAGGTTTGAACCTGTGACGTCACAAGGAGTGCCTTAGTAGTACACTCTATTGCTAGTCGGTCTACATCCTTACGGGATAGGCTTCCTCCTTGTGGGCAATTTTGAGAGCTTAAAAAATACTATTGCAAGACTTAAAATTAGGAAAGGTTCCATTATGAACCATCTTGTCTCAGAGATGGTAGGCAATATATACCTGAATAAGTTTTTCATTGCAAAACACGCCAATCATGTCACTATAAGTGGGATCATCATGGATAATACAACTTTCCATCATCATCTTCCAAAGGCCATAAGCTTCTTACATGTTCTTGTACTGATAAACAATTTGAAGTGTATTTTGGAAGAAGGCCAAATCATGCAAACACTTCACAGTCTTCATCATGGATAGAAACTTCAATGCCTCTTCTACTTGAAAGCTATTGAGGAGAGTGCTAAAGAAGGCATTATAATCCAATGTGTTGTTCAACAGCCGTTCGATGTAGATGCTCATTTTCCCAAATTTATTCCTATCCTTAATCACATTTTCTTCATTCTCCTATCTTTCTTGAGGTAAGAAATACATTTCAGCATATGCTGTGATAGTCTCCTTCAACCTGTCAAATATATGCAGGGTTGCTTTTTCCCGATTATAGCTACACAATGCATTAAGAACACAATTTAGAATGTCAACATCCCACCAACACCTATACTAATCCATCACCTTGAATTCCAAACTCACCACACCAACCTTATTGGCTTGCACATAATTCCCAAACATAGACGAAATGGTTTCCATGGACATGATCCCCTTAATATTCATTACCTTAATGTAGTCCCACATTGCAACAAACAATCTCTTTTCCAAGTAAATCGATGAGCTAATTCCTAGTGAGGGGGTTATGCTTCTTGTCAAGCTTCCATCCAACCTAATGGAAACAATTCAAGGCCTCTATGGTAGCCCCATTGGACAATTTGAGCACACAAATTGGATTGGAAGCCCAAACCTTAACTCGTTTAATGTGCTTTCAACACCCATCCCAAGTGGATTCTTCTTAATGTTACCCACAATCTTTTCAATTGACATTGTTGAGGGATACACTTAAGGGTCAGATCTGGGCTCTTTAGGGACTTGAGGTGGAGGGAAAAGAATAGAGACTTGCATGGAAGGAAGGAAAGTAACCAGGGCCAACTGGTTCAGATATAAACATTCTAGATCGGATCCATGATCATTGAATAGATTTGGACAACTTTGAGCAAACTAAAAATCAACATAAAACATAGAATTCAAATTGGAAAATGCCTTACAACATAATAAACCAATATTAAATAAAGATAATATTTCCATGATTCATAAATCATCATCCATATACTAGTTCGAGTTCAAAGAAGGGGTTGTTGTCCCAGGACAAATAAGAGTGTTCGAGTTGTGTAATTTGCTAAGTGAGAGAAGAATAGTCGACTGCAACGATGACTGAAACAAAGCTTGTCTTTGCAATTGTAATTTAATCTAGTATTTGATTTCCTAAATAATAGAACGCCATAATTCTCGGCATCTTGTTTGTGTGTGTGTGTATTTTGTTGTGAGCCCTGATTTTGCAAGCAACTTAGGTCGTGGTTGCATCATTTGGTATTAGAGTGAGAAGCATCCTGCATGAGAAGACCAGTTGCGATTGGACGTGGAGGAAAATCCAGTTTCTGTTGGGTAGAATTGCAGAAGGCGACAGTAACTCAATTGTGATTGGGGTGGTTATTTGGTTGTCTAAGTCGAGTGAAATGGATCAAAGGGGTGTTAATGTATGTGGCAGAGGACGAAGACAACACGGAGGCACCGATGTAACCATTGACTATGAAATGTTTGAGGAATGTGTTCAGACCATGAGAAGTTTGAAGAGAGAGTTAGCTGTTGTGAAAGATGCCCAGAAAAGAGGATTTGGGGTTGAAACCCTTGACCATAGTGAGGTAAAGGTTGAGGATGAAAAATATTTTCTTGAGGCTAAAGAGGAGGAAACCTAGTAGATAATCTACTGAAAGTATTGTTTGAGATGAAGGGTGGATCTAAGATGGATGTGTCTACATACTTAGGAAGCCTAAATCTTAAAGAATTGATAGAATGGATAGTGAAATGGAGAAATATTTTGATATGGAGCAGATAGAAGACCCCAAAGGGTAAAATTTGCTTGCTTGAAGTTAAAGGGTCATGCCTCATTGTGGTGGGACAATGTACATGATAACAGGGTGAAGAAAGGAAAATAAAAGGTGAAAACTTGGGATAGGATTGTCGCCAAGCTGAAAGACAAGTTCCTTCCCATCGACTACTTGATCTCCTTGTTTAGGAATTTGTAGAACTTGAGACAGAAGGAGTTGACCATGCAGGAATTCACTGAGGAATTATATTGATTGTCTATTAGGTCGAGACAAACCAACGAGGGGGAAGAGGAAGTCGCTAGGTATGTGAATGGCGTGAAATATTCCATTTAGGATGAGTTGAGCCTATCGAGGTTCTGAAATGTCGGAGAGGACTATCAATCAGCCTTGAAAGCAAAAGAGAAATGATCTAGGAATACCTTTGCAGGGATAGGGAAACCAACAGTTCGAAGTCAAAAGTTTTCCACTGCTAGAGGACATACTAGCGGAGTAAGGAAAGGAGAGAAAAACGAAATGAGAAAAGATGAAGGTATGACTATAAATGTTGCACTGGAGCACTGACTACGTGGTGAAAAACCTAGAGGTTGGGGTACTTTTGGTCGAAGAGGAACTTTTGGAAAGAAATGTGTGAACCAACCTAAGGTAGTATGTTACAAGTGCCGAGTGGTGGAGGATTTAGAATGTTCCAAATTTCATACAAAACCCATTAATAATAAACTTCAAACCAAAGCCATAAAACCAAAATAGAAAAAGTGGAGAGCACCATGCCGAATTTCAGTGTAGGAGGAATGAATTATGAGTAGGGTGCCACTAACAAGTTTCATCCTTTGAATCCATGTCTAGGTGACGCCATTGAAATGGGGGTTCTATGCCCTCAACTAGTCCCTCCTCGCCATGACCATTGCTTGGAGAAGCAACCACACTACACTCATGCTGGACATTTTATTTCTTTTCCACCTTCGACTCTGACATTCCCTATAGACCATCTTTTGATTCCTAACCACCTTCCTCCATAACCATCGTAGGATCATTTATGACCAGCACAGGAGATGGATTCTCCTCTTCTTCAACACTTATGCTAGTCCCTACCATAACACTCTCAGAATTCTCTCCCACTTCGAAATGTGGGTGGAATTCCCATCACCTCTACAACATTAGCACACCATTCTATCCCACTCGTTACCTTTAGCTCCAGATCTCAAATTGCATCACTCATTTATTCACCAAAGCCATGAATTTCTTGTCTCAGATTTCATAGGGAATCCATGATGGAAGTGACTCGAATGGCCATGGAACTACCCACTGACGCCCTGGAGTGAACTCATTGTTGACCACCTTGATGACTAAGAGCTATGTGGTGCTCACGAACCATTGATACACCTCTTAACCAATTACCAATCCAAGTCTTACAGGAGGCAATGGAAAATGAATACAAGATTGAAAAGATCGAATACCAAACCATCTTCATAATGCAACAAATGGGTGAGATAATGTCGTGATTGAGGAGGTGCATGGATGCGTAATTGAGAATGCAAAGGTGGCCTATCATTCCTTCTCTCACCAGGTTTCATGGAGGTGATGGGCATTGAATTACCTTGTGATTCATTTCTCTCCCTCCACCGCCTGTTATTCATGTCAATAATGTATCTTGTGGTAGACACCCCATCCGAGGAAGCCCAATCCTCTACTGCCAATGATTGGCAGAACAAGGAGAGGGTGTTGAAGTGCTCCGATGGACATTGTTGTTACATAGTTTCATGATGGATGTTCACCTCCTAGTTCGCTAGCATACTTTCTCATGTGGGAAGGGATGATCATCAGTGGCAGCTGCAACAACTCAACAATGGACACCAACAAATGATTTAGACTCCAACTAGATGAAATATTTTAGGGTGAGGATCCATTTTGTAGACATATCAACATATCAATGATGATCTTAGAATCACCCTTGACTAGGATCTTGAAGAAGTCGAGATAAGAAGCCAACAAGAGGCCCTTGAAAAGAGCTCAAAGCTTCGCGGAGTTACTGGTTTCGATTTTTAGGTAGCCAACATAGGTGAAGAGAATTTGACCTTGCAAGTTACGGAAACCTCCTACAAAGCCTGCTTCACCAGGTTTCCTTTTAAGGGTCCATCAAAATTGTGCTTGGTGAAGCCGATGTATGGTGCATGCCAAGTGGAAGGATTGGTTCCAATGATACTAATTGGACATGGAGATGCTAATAAATGAGGAGGAGTAAAGAACCAATGAGATAAGATTATTTTCTCCCCGGGATCGTAGTGGAAGTCCTCCGTTCAAATAGATAGAGACAATATCTCATAATAATTTTGCATATTTTGGTCCATATATGAAGCCAAGATGGTTCATTGTTTTTAAAGATACTTCTATTTATTTCCTTTCATACCTCCCACATGAGAAATCCCAGGGAAATCTACCATATTTTATTTAGGATAGGATTTTTTAATGCAGTGGAGCGCCAAGCAATCAAGGTGTTTCTAGCATTCCCTCTCTACCTGTCTAATTTTATCATTAACTCTACTGATTTGTCCTAGATATACAAACTAAAGGGGAATTCATCAAGGAGATGATTCACTATTTATTCCTCCCTTACATAGAGATAGAAAGCAGAGGGACCAATGAAACCTATTATAAGAAGATTGTCCCATGTAATATTTTTTTAGTGAACCATGAGCCAGAGGAAGGTACAATTTTTTGTTCAATGGCCTCCATGCCATATTTTCCCCTAAATATATTCTTTATTGAGCATATGCACCCCCTATTTCAAAGTGTACGCCTCCTTCACATTGAATTTCCCCGTTGGTAAGTATCCCCATCTCATGATACATCTAGTCCTTGCTTTATTCTAAGTCGTCTTCATTCAACTTCCTCCACCCAATGCCCTAGATTCATGAAGTGTGGTATTTCCATATATTCATTTGAGAGTTTCCATGCTCTCCATCCTTCGTCTTGCAAGGAGGGCGTCCAGTAGGAAGACACCAAATGGCTGAGAGGATCATTCAGAGTTTGTATGAGATCATTGTAAGAAAAATAGGATCACATAGCAATAACAATAAACAAGAAGCAAATATAAATCACATAAAACACAATACAAGAGAGACATCAATATAACATGGTTCACCCAAGATGGGATACGTCCAAACAGAAATTGCGAGTCCTTATTATTATACCATCCAGAAAAATGAAGGGATACAACCTGCAGCACATCCGCTGCAACTTCCTCTTCACTCTCTCACAGTCTCTCTTACACAATCATAGATATATTTACATTGCTACAATACATTACACAATCGTATTACAATGTCTTCCTTTTAAAGGGGAATTACCATGGGAAAAATACTACGGGCTACCCAATACCATGGGCCCGCAAACTGTTGGCCAACAAAAAACCCAAAAAAATCCTTTTGGGGGCTTCGCCCCTGAACCTGCTACGATGAGTGTATAGTTCACCTGCACAACATATAAAACTGGGGTACAAACACGACTGAAACAACAACATCTCTGAAAAGATCAGTCTCTACAACCAACAATCTCCCACTTGGAGACTGGTCACAACAACTCCACCGTTGCTGCACTTGCTGGACTATGCTCTGTACCTTGGATCTGGAAAATTTCTCATATTCACCTTCATGCTTGAATACCAAATGAAACCGATCAGGAACTCAGTTTCTCTCTGTTTACTACCTTTGTCAACATGTCTGTAGGATTCTGGCTAGTGTGTATCTTTTCCAGCTTCAATAACTCATCTTCTAGAACAAACCGTATGAAATGGTACTTGAGTTGTATATGTTTAGTCTTAGAATGTAAGGCTGAGTTCTTTGCAATATTAATGGAACTATGGTTGTCATTGTACAACTTGCTATTCTCCTGCTTCTTACCCAACTCCTCCATGAGTCTCTATAACCAAATCATGTCTTTACTAGCCTCTGTAGCAGCAACATACTCTGCTTCCATTGTTGAAAGTGAAATAACCTTTTGTAGCTTCGAAATCCAACTTACTATTGTTACATCTATAGTAAAGACATACCCTATGGTACTCATCCTGTTATCTTTATCACCTGCCATATATGCATCAACATATCCCTATAAAACAATGTTTGAACCTCCAAAACATAATGCATGAGTAGTAGTACCTCTCAAATACCTGAGCATCCACTGTATTTTCTTCCAATGTTCTTTGCATGGATTGTTCATATATCTGCTCACAAATCCCACTGCATGTGCAATATCTGGTCTTGTGCACACAATGGCATACATCAAGCTGCCAACTGCTGATGAATAAGGAACCCTGGACATGTAGTCTATCTCTTCTAGTTTCCTGGGACACATATCCTTACTTAGTTTGAAATGACTGGATAAAGGTGTACTAACCGATTTTGCATTCTGCATTCTAAACCTCTCCAACACCTTTTCTATGTACTCACCCTAAGATAATTTCAATTTGCGATTTTTCCCGTCTCTTGTTATTCTCATACCAACGACTTGCTTTGTATCACCCAAATCCTTCATCGCAAATGAATTAGCTAACTTCCTTTTTAGCACATTTATATCATGTATGTGTCACATCCCCACACCTACAAATGACCTTCTAAGGCATGGGATACCCTCCAACTTACATCTTTTTTTTTGTCCAAACCTTGAAGTTTCACATACAGCCGCAACGGGCTCAAATCCGCAACCCGCAATTTTGATCCTCAATCCGCAATCCACAATCTGTAATTGTGATCTGTAATTCGCAATCCGTCATTGTGATCCGTAATCTACAATCCACAATACACGATATACAATCCGCAATCCGTAATTGCAATCCGCAATGTGCACTCTGCAATCCACATTCCGTAATTGCGATCCGGATCCGCAATACGCAATTCCAATCCGTAATCTGCAATTGCAATCCGCAATCCGCATTCCACAATCCGCATTCCACAATCCGCAATTCGTATTGCGAATGCAGGAATGCCGAACCCTTTATTCCATCTCCGGGGTGGTCTTTCCCTTCCCCAATCTGTAATCCGCATTGCGGATGCGGGAATGCAGAACCACACCCTCGCAACAACGACTTTCCAAAACAACTTCGGAGTGGCATAACTTCCTCCTCCAAGGTCCAAAAGGGACAAGGTTGATACCATTGGAAAGCTCTTGGAGAGATCTATCCAATGATGCAACCTCCACTCCGTACATAGGTCTCTAACCCCGTCATTCCTCCAAATACACATTCTGTGTACAATTCCACTTTAAATGACTTTAACCTTCTTCCTGTTATGGATTTCCCCTTCACCTGACCCACATAGAGGTTTTGAGACACATTAGGGTATCCCCTTCCTCCTCAAGAAAAGGTGTAGTCATAAAACTCATTCATAGGGTTAATTAATACATCACAATATGTAAGGAGCATGGAATTAGATCTAACCATTACATCTACCATAGGAAAGACTTATAATTCAATAAAATCATACAATGAAATGATGTATATAACAAGAACTCAGCCTTTTGCTTAGGCTTACACATGAAATACTTATCAATTAATTCATAAAAAAATTCATTCAATAACTTGAACATAAGCAACCATATCATAGAAATGGAACTTCATCGTTTAGCATAACCAAGAAGTACTTATCTTTAATTTGTAGAAGGTTGCTGCTAAGCAACTTGATAAGTGAGAGCAACGTTCCACCAAACCTTATATCTTTTTCCACCCTATACTCTTTCAGCTGAGATATCACCCCTGAGCTGGGCTTTGTATCCACTAAAGAGGGCTATCGGGTTCTCTCAAAGTCAAGGTTCCATCCCAATGCTAATCCAATCTGTAGTTGGGTTTATCAAGCATTCCAGAGCATCCACCCATGCTAATCCAACCTACAGTGGGTTTATCAAGCATATAAGGACATGCTGGTCATGCTAAGACAACCTCCTATTGGGTTTATCAAGCATACTAGACAACATAATCATGCCAAGCCAGCCTGCAGTTGGTTTTATCAAGCATACCCTGCAAAATGGTCATACTAAGCCAACATGCAGTGGGTTTATCAGGAATATAAGTACATGTTGGTCATGCTAATCCAACCTCCTGTTGGGATTATCAATCATACTGGACAACACAATCATTTCAATCCAATCTGCAATTGGGTTTATCAAGCATACTCGACAAACTGGTCATGCTAAGCCAACCTGCAGTGGGTTTATCAGGTGTATAAGGACAACAAGGAAGGTATTTATAATCCAGTGAGCTCAACCACAGAGCTACAGGAATATCAACACTCAACAAGCATGGCACCCACATTACCTACCTCACCCAAAAAAAGGAAGACCTTCTTCTCTATTGTATAGTCCCTCAAGGCCTCTTCCCTTCCAGTGTTATTCAGGGTGGGCATAGAAAGGTCCAGTTGCTAGTTCTATGAGATTACAACCTTCACTGGGTTTAAAAATCAACCCAACTCTAAATTGACCTTGTACCACAGTTAACCAAGCTGGTTCTTCTCAGAGCTGTGGACTAAGCTCTTTCTCGCAGTCTAACTCTCTACAAACCAATTCCCGTATTCCCATGGATTCCCTAGGTTGTTTAAGCTCTATAACTCATCTCATGGTTATTTCATGGGTATCCTGAGTAGACTAGATTCACGCACATAGTTTCTATGGCAATGGATTTGGTGATGTTTCACTCACACAAGAAATCGCGACTATTGTTCCTCTTCCTCCCGGCTAGGCTCTACGGTTTGTGAATGCATGAATCCATCAATCCCCGAATGGGATCCCTCTTTCCCCCCATTGGATGGATGATGAAATCATGAGTGCCCTCCTTAGGTTCCCTTCCCCAATGGAAAGTCAAAACAGGTTCCGCGAATTTCCCAAGCACTTGAGTGTCTTCAAGGACAAGCAATAAGATCCATGCCCTGCCATATGAAATCGTAGGAATGCTCCATACTCCATCGGCTTCAACAATAGGGTTCCCAACCACCCTCTGCAACCAAATTAATGTCAGCATGGGAGTCAAAAGGGTTCATAGCTGGAGATGTGGCAGCATGGGTACCAATCACATAACCCCCTCACCTCTCCCTAGTGGATACACATGGCCCCTTTCTCATTGGTTGCCTCCTTAGCCAACTTCTTGGGTATTTTATTGCATTGATTAATAATTACATCATTTACATTTCTTCATGGCTTAACAGCCTATGAATAGTCAAACTATCAAATACTTGCCTCTGCAACAACCTTAAACATCCACTATTGGGGCCTTGGCCTTGAGCTCCACACTAGGGTAACACACATTGCATATACAAAATATTTACATTGAAGCCAATAAACACTAAGGCACAAATAGGGGTGTTACAACTCCCTCCTCCTTAAAACAACACCGTCCTTAGAGTTCTCAAAACTGAACAAAAATGGGAATGCCTTTCTCATGGAATCCTCTAGTTCCCATGTGGCCTCTTTGGGACTAAGGTGCTCCCATTGCACCTTTACATGTCCAATGGCCCTATTCCGGAGCAAAGTGGCCTTCCTTTCGAGTATGCACATAGGCTCCACTTGGAACTCTCCCTCGGGTTCCACCTATATCACATGGCAATCAATTATGTGATTAGGATCATGTATATATTTCTTAAGTAAAGAGACATGGAAAACATCATGAGCTTTCATGTTAGCAGGAAATGCAATCCTATATGCAACTAGTCCTATCCTATCAAGGACTTCAAATGGCCCATAATATATGGGTTCCAACTTGGCACAACTTCCCAACGTCATGGAACTCTTCCTTGGTCTCACTCACAAATAAACATGATCCCCAATCTGAAATTATTTGTGCACCCTCTTCAAATCTGCATAACTCTTCTGTCTATCATGGGATGCCTTCAAATTATGTGTGATTTTAACAACTTCCTGCTCCATCTCTTCAATAATTTATGGTCCAAGCACAACACTGTTCACTGGGTTGTCCCAATTCACTGGAGTTTTGCATCCTCTTCCATACAATACCTTGAAAGGACTCATCTTCAATGATGCTTGATGTCCATTGTTGTAGGTGAATTCAACCAAGTGTAGGTAGTCTTCCCACTTGGATGGCTTGTCCATCACATACATCCTTAACATGTCTTCAAGAATCTGATTTAGTTTCTCAGTCTGACCATCCGTTTGAGGATGATAGGCTATACTGAAATTTAACTTAGTCCCCAACTCTTGAAATAACCCTTTCCAAAAATTGGAAGTGAACTTTGTGTCACAGTTTGAAATTATTGCCTTGGGCAATCCATGCAATTTGAATATCTCTCTCATGAAGATATTTGTAATGTCATTGGCCTTGTGAGTGGACTTGACTGGAATGAAATGAGCTACCTTTGATAGTTTGTCCACCACCACCATGATTGAATCATGTTTCTTCACTATCATTGCCAAACCTGTTATAAAATCCATAGAGACCACTTCCCACTTCCATTCTAGAATGGGAAATGGCTGCAACAATCCTGCTGGATGTTGATGCTCTGCCTTGAACTGTTGACACTTTAGACACCTAGAAATGTACTTAGCTATATCTTTCTTCATACCATTCCAAAATTACTGCTTCCTTGCTGCTGTTATAGTCTTCTGATACCCTGGGTGGCCAGAATATGGCTTTTGGTGTAACTCATCCAACACAAGCTTCTTTAAATATGCACTATCTGGAATGTACAATCTGGTATCTTGATAGATAAGAACATCTTCACACCTAGTCGATATCTTGCATACTTTTCATCCACAACATCATGCTGCAATTTCTCTTTGATCTAAAGGTACACTTCATAACTTGCTTGAGCTTCAAGGACTCTTGCCTTCAAATCCAATTCACACTTACTTACTACTGCAATATGAAATCTCCTGCTAAGTGCATCTGCAACTTTGTTCTCTTTACCTTTTACATGTTTAATTTCCAAGTCAAATTCACACAGAAACCCCATCCACCTTGTTTTCCTAGCATTTAGATTCGATTGGTCAAACAAGTACTTTAAACTCATATGGTCAGTTCTGAGCTCAAATATTCTGCCCAAGACATAATGTCTCCACCTCTTGAGTGCACGAACTATGGCTGCTAGCTCTAGGTTATGCGTGGCATAGTTCTTCTCATGTTCCTTCAGCTTCCTTGACTCATAACAAATTACAAACCCCTCTTGCATTAGCACTCCATCGAGCCCTTCAATGCAAGCATCACTGCATACTACAAAATCTGTATTTGGATCTGCAATCTTCAGGACAGGTGCACTAGTAAGTAATTCCTTTAACTGCTGGAAACGTTTCTCACATTTTTTGTTAAGATTTAATATGCTAAGACAGAAAATATCAGCATTACATTCCATTTCACAATAATAGCATATACAGGATCACTGAAGAAACAACAAGCACAGCATAAACACAAGAGACAGAGATTTATCCTGGGAAACCCTCATGGGGTAGAAAACCCAGCAAAGCTTCCTCAATATAGATGACCAGCAATATACAAAGATGAAACCATGAGACATGATCTCCTCCTCCATAGTAGCAGACCTCTCCTCCACAAGTGCGCTATCCTCAAGTGAGTGAGTGTGTGTAATGAGGAACACACCTCCTCTATTTATACACTACCCTGATATGTATTTTACACAAGTACACGTAGGCTCGTATTTAACCAATGGGTTAAATACCCCACTACAACTGACTGGGCCGACCCCTCTAGGGTGGTCTAATAACCCTTTGACCCACATAACACATACAGGGCCGACCCCCACTAGGGAAGTCTAATAACCCGAGTTACCACATTCCGACGGAGGAATAAACATCTCCGGATATACAATAAGATATTCACGGAGGAATGAAACATCTCCGGAATAATAAAGTACAAATATAATATTCTTTGAAGTTACAATATCTCAACACTCCCCCTTAACGAGAAGGATATTATAACAACATCTGCACGAGCAAGGAGTCATCAACATCATACATGATACATCTATAAATCATTGGAAGCTTTCTCAACATCATCAGTAACTCAAGCAGTTACTGGAACATCTTCAATACTGGAACATCGACATCTTCAGTATTGAGTCTTTATCTTCTGTAACACTTGAACAGCTACAACAATATCATCATCTGGATCCTCACGATTATCGTCATCACACGATCATCAGCATCGTCATCTCATGATCATCAGCATCGTCATCACACGATCATTAGCATCGTCATCTCACGATCATTAGCATCGTCATCACACGATCATCAGCATCGTCATCACACGATCATCAGCATCGTCATCACACGATCATCAGCATCGTCATCACACGATTATCAGCATCGTCATCACACGATCATCAACATCGTCATCACACGATCATCAGCATCGTCAGCATCGTCATCACACGATCATCAGCATCGTCATCACACGATCATCAACATCGTCATCACACGATCATCAGCATCGTCATCACACGATCATCAGCATCATCAGCATCGTCATCACACGATCATTAGCATCGTCATCACACGATCATCAGTATCGTCATCATACGATCATGTTCCTAGGATGATCAATCCTGCTCCCTTTAGGACATAGGTCCATGGATGATACAATCCGATCTTCAGTTCTCGAAGACATCAGTCTACGGATCTATTCTAGGACCTCAGTCCGGGGACGATGCAATCCCCTGCCTGTTCATTCAGGACTTCATTATCGGAGACCCAGTCTACGGCTCTATTCTGGGACCTCAGTCCGGGGACGATGCAATCCCCTGCCTGTTCATTCAGGACTTCATTATCGGAGACCCAGTCTACGGCTCTATTCTGGGACCTCAGTCCGGGGACGATGCAATCCCCTGCCTGTTCATTCAGGACTTCATTATCGGAGACCCAGTCTACGGCTCTATTCTGGGACCTCAGTCCGGGGACGATGCAATCCCCTGCCTGTTCATTCAGGACTTCATTATCGGAGACCCAGTCTACGGCTCTATTCTGGGACCTCAGTCCGGGGACGATGCAATCCCATGCCTGTTCATTCAGGACTTCATTATCGGAGACCCAGTCTACGGCTCTATTCTGGGACCTCAGTCCAGGGACGATGCAATCCCCTGCCTGTTCATTCAGGACTTCATTATCGGAGACCCAGTCTACGGCTCTATTCTGGGACCTCAGTCCGGGGACGATGCAATCCCCTGCCTGTTCATTCAGGACTTCATTATCGGAGACCCAGTCTACGGCTCTATTCTGGGACCTCAGTCCGGGGACGATGCAATCCCCTGCCTGTTCATTCAGGACTTCATTATCGGAGACCCAGTCTACGGCTCTCTTTAGGACTGAAAGTCCAGGGATGATCCAATCCCCTCAACTGTCCACTAAGGACTTCATTCTCGGAGACCTCACATCTACGGCTCTCTTTAGGACTGAAAGTCCAGGGATGATCCAATCCCCTCAATTGTCCACTAAGGACTTCATTCTCGGAGACCTCACGTCTACGGCTCATTTTAGAACAAGTGTTCAAGGATGATACAATCCCTCTTCTTTCTCAGAGACCTCTGTCTACGGCTCATTTTAGAACAAGTGTTCAAGGATGATACAATCCCCACATGTATTCTCATCAATACAAGTACAAGTATCCTCATCTATGCAAGTACATTAATCAATACATGTATCATCATCTAGCATCAACATCATGTATACATCATACATCAAAAGCATGTATTCTCAGTAATACATCTATCATCAAAAGCATGTATACATCTATCATCAAAAGCATGTATTCTCACTAATACATCTATCATCAAAAGCATGTATACATCTATCATCAAAAGAAAAAATATAAGATTCCTAAATCTAAATAATTCTAAGTAACTAGGTGCAGTAAATAGGTAACCTCATCATTGATGAGACAGACTTGTTATCAGATACTATGCTACTCCCCCTTTCGAGGAGGGTACTTCTGGACTATACCAAGCTTGTCTCGAAAGTATTTAAACTTTACTCAAGACAGAGGTTTAGTTAAGATATTAGCAATCTGATCCTTAGTGCTTATATACTCGAGCTTGATGGCTCCTCTCTGCACCATATCTCGTATATAGAAGTATCGGATCTCTATGTGTTATTGACTTATCGTGGAATACAAGATTTTCTATCTTGATGCAGTATTGAATGTCACACATAATCATAGTGGAATTCATTTCTAAGTCAGACACTCCATATAATAGCTTCTGAAGCCACACTGCTTCACAGCTGACAGAGCAGACAACTATATATATATTCTGCTTCAGCAATACTGAGAGCCACACTAGATTGTTCCTTGCTGAACCATGAGATCATGGCAGATTCAAGACTATAACATCCACCTGATGTACTCTTTCTGTCTGAGGCACTTCCTGCCCAATCAGAATCTGAGTAACCATGTAAACGGAGTTCATGACCTCCAAGATAATATAGACCAAAATCTATTGTACCTTTTAGGTACCTCACTACATGCTTTGTAGTTATTAAGTGAACCTTTCTAGGTTCTACTAGACACTAACTTAGGGTATTTGCAGCAAAGCATATATCTAGCCTAGTATTTGTTAGATACATCAATGACCCAATGATTTGTCTATATAGGGTTAGGTCCACTAAATACGATGAGTCATTAACTAACAACTTCAAGTTGGATTTTATGGGAGTGGCCATGGCTTTATACTCCAACATATCAAAGCTTTTTAGAAACTTCACAGCATACTTACCTTGGTTGAGAAAGATTCCTTCTAAGCCCTGCCATACTTCGAGACTTAGGAAGTAATGCATCAATCTGAGATCTTTCATTTTTCATTTCTGCAGCCATCTTCTTCTTTCTTTTCATGATCTGTTTCTCATTCCCTATAAGAAAGATATCATAATAATAGTATGATCCATAGCCTTGAGGTAAAGGATAGGAACAACTTTGATTTTTTGGTAAAGCCCAAGCTTATCAAGAAACTATCAATTCTCCCTTTGTGACTGAACATCATTCACACTCTGCATTGAATGATTTTCTGCATATCTATCTGTGCCATCTCTCGATAGATGGGTCTACTGATATGGGCCTCAATATTATTCAAACTTTGTGGTGAGTTCCTTCTTGCATCCATGTCATCTATGTATAAAAACCATATTCAATCTTGTAGCAAAGGTTGAGATCCACATCACCCGTGGTGATCATTAAGCTCATCAATTGATTATCGATCCTGGGTACCCATACAAAACCTGAATCACACTTCTTCTTTAATTACACCATTAAGAGAATGGTTTTATTTATCCACTTGGAACAAACATCTCATCATGATTCTCTTTCTCTTTTCTAAGAGAATCTTCTGACCACAAGCCTTCTATAGTGTGTTTGATTTGTAAATCCTTTTGTTGAACATCCATCGCTTGTTCATCATTCATCATGATTTTTCCTACAAATCAAAATTAGGTACATGATTAGTAATACTTCATAATCATCAAATCATATTGACATGATAACCTATTATGCATACAGATATCATTTACATAGTTATGCAACTATCTTGACCAATACTTTGGCACAACACTTTCCCATATCCTGTATGCATACAGTGGCTATCTAGATGCCTTCCATCTCTACCAGAACATACTATCGAGAGTGTGCACAACTCTCAGCATGTTAGCAAAGAGGTTTCATTCTAGACAAGCAACAATGGAATGTTTGTCCAACTTACCAATCATATGCATATTAGTCGTATACTGTTCAATGTTCTATGAATATTTACACTTAGCATGATATATTATAGGAATACAAATATGCATACAACCTATTACGGGCAATATCATTTACTATTTCAAATAACAACTCAAATACTTATCTTTTATGTTTGTGTGGTTGCCTCCTGCTTGATCTTCTGTATTTCTTTCGAACTTCTATTCATTCTGTACCACTGTGCATCTTCAAGTGTCATCCTCATGATCTCATACACAAACATACACCCATTAGTATGTTCTAAATGTTATCAAAACATTATAGTTCTAAATAATCTTGAGAATGTAAAGTCATGATTATAGTTAATAAACATTAGTATTCAAGATTTCAGGGAAGTCTTCTTTTACTTATGCATATCATCAATCAAGATAAAAGACATAATATGCATAATCCCTTGATTACTAACTTTATGAATAAGCATAACCAATCATACCAAGTATACTTATATGAGGGATCCTAACACAAGGTAAGATTCATGGGAAACATACCTGGATTAGTATACCTACTTAGTTATGTACAACATACCTAAACAATCTCTTCAATGATTTAGAGATCCTGAGGTAGAACCTGCATGTCTCATAGGTTAAGCATAATATAACAAATTCATTCATACCTCATAAGTAGAACAAAGATTATGGATGAGTCTTTGTCTTCATGTTTTCATGGTCATGGAACCTGATTTATCTTTTGTGATGTACCTGTATCTTGTTAGCAGACAACATCAACCTCACACAACATCATAATGCATTAGTACAATCATATAGCCCTAATCAAAGAATATATTTGATCATTCACATGCATTCATACTGTTACTAGGGTGATAAGACAATTCTAACATTAATCAAGATTGTACTAATAAATAATATGAAGACAAACACATCATGAACTTAATCAAGAATTAGATTTCAAGACATACCTGAGCCTCCTTAAGTCATACCTGTCGAGACTTCTTGTAGTCTTCTTATGTAAGGCCTTAGCCTCAACTCCCCCTGAAACTTGATCTGGAGCTTGATTAGGGTTTTCTAGAGAAACCCTAAAAATTCAATCTTTGACTTTCACACTTCTGAATGGATGAAAGAATATGTCTTGCTGAGCTGATCAAACTAGCATACTTCAATTTTGGAATTTCCAAAATTTGACCCCTCAGAATTGCCTTTGAAACTTCTGGATCTTCTGGACAGGATCCCGAACTAGGGTTTGATGAAGCCCACCCTTCTGCCCAAACAAAAGGTTCGATCCAAGGCTCTAAACTCTTGTTTTTCTTAGGAGTTTCCAGCCGTGGTTACAGACTTCAAAAATTTCAACTTTTGCTGAAGCCCTAATTTTCCATCTTTCCGATCAAAATCCCGAACTGGGGTTTGATCAAGCCCGGTCTTCCACCCAACCAAAAAATTCGATCTTGGTCTCTAAATTTTGATTTTCCTAAGTAGCATTCAGTCGTGGACTCCGATTCCAAAAATTCTAACTTTCTCCGAAACCCTAAATTCCGGAAGCCATGAATAAAGGTGCTCGAAAAATAATTCTGTTTTGACAGAATTATGCACCCGATTGTTTCTGCTATAACTCTGAAATTTTTGCTCCACAGGGTCTGAAACCCTTTTTCTGTAGTATCCTGAACTGTCATCTTTCCATCCTGACAGGTCTGACCTCAATTGGATTTTCTGAGAGAGAGTTATGCCAAGTGTCGCAACGTGACCTGTTTATGGGATAAAACAGGAAAGCGAACTTGTACGGTGTGCCACGTGTCACTGGTTCATCTTCGGCCTCTGAAAAAGTTTCCTGAGATAGTACAGTCTGTGTACTACCTGTCACTTTTTACGAAATTTCATTTGGAGCTTCCTAGCCCAAATTATGCCAAGTGTCGCAACGTGACCTATTTATGGGATAAAACAGGAGAGCGAACTTGTACGGCGTGCCACGTGTCACTGGTTTACCTTCGGCCTCTGAAAAAATTTCTTGAGATATTAAAGTATGTTTACTACCTGTCACTTTTTACGAAATTTCATTTGGAGCTTCCTAGCCCAAGTTATGACCTTTTTTCCAAGGTCACCTGATTTTGACTAAGATCTGGAAGAGGCAAAAACCCTAACTTGTACTGATCATAACTTACAAAGTACAACGAATCTAAGGATGCCCTTTGGACACAAGGTACCTGGGGATGTTATCTTCGACCTGTAAAATTTTCAGACCCTGAACCTTCACCAAAATGGAGTTATAGCGAAAGTTCCACGATGACTGGTTTTTTCTATGTAAAACCCTAACCTTCAAATTGTCGTAAGTAAAGCAAGTGTCGTAAGTGCCATACCTTGTCTTCCTTCAGGTTAGCTCTGATACCATGTTAAGATTTAATATGCTAAGACAGAAAATATCAGCATTACATTCCATTTGACAATAATAGCATATACAGGATCACTGAAGAAACAACAAGCACAGCATAAACACAAGAGACAGAGATTTATCCTGGGAAACCCTCATGGGGTAGAAAACCCAGCAAAGCTTCCTCAATATAGATGACCAGCAATATACAAAGATGAAACCCTGAGACATGATCTCCTCCTCCATAGTAGCAGACCTCTCCTCCACAAGTGCGCTATCCTCAAGTGAGTGAGTGTGTGTAATGAGGAACACACCTCCTCTATTTATACACTACCCTGATATGTATTTTACACAAGTACACGTAGGCTCGTATTTAACCAATGGGTTAAATACCCCACTACAACTGACTGGGCCGACCCCTCTAGGGTGGTCTAATAACCCTTTGACCCACATAACACATACAGGGCCGACCCCCACTAGGGAAGTCTAATAACCCGAGTTACCACATTCCGACGGAGGAATAAACATCTCCGGATATACAATAAGATCTTCACGGAGGAATGAAACATCTCCGGAATAATAAATTACAAATATAATATTCTTTGAAGTTACAATATCTCAACATTTTTAAGACCATGAAAATTTGACATTCTTCCTTTGCAGTGAAGTGATTGGGTGAGCTATCTTGGAGAATCCTTCGATGAACCTTCTGTAGTAACCAGCAAGACCCATAAAATACCTTACATATGTAACTCTCTTTGGAGTAGACCAATCCATTATGGCCTCAATCTTCTTTGGATCCACTGTAATACCTTCTTCTAAAATAACATGACCCAAATATTGCACCTTCTTTTGATAAAATTCACACTTGCTTAACTTTGCATACAATTGGTGTTCCCTAAGGACTTGTAACACCATCATTAAATGTTCATTATGTTCTTCTTCATTCCTTGAATAGAAAATAATTTCATCCAAGAACACAATCAAAAACTTGTCCAGGTATTTGTTGAAGACACTATTCATGAGACACATGAATGTGGCAAGTGCATTGGTAGGACCAAATGGCACCACAGTGAGCTCATAATGACCATATCTAGTTCTGAAAGTTGTCTTATTAATATATTTTTCTTTTATCCTCACTTGATGGTAGCCAGACCTCAAGTCAATCTTGGAAAATACCCTAGATTCCTTCATCTGATCAAACAAGTCATCAATTCTTGGCAATGGATACTTGTTCTTAATTGTCACCTTATTGAGATTCCTGTAATCAATACACAGTCTCAATGTTCCATCCTTCTTATTAACGAATAACACAGGTGCACCCCAAGGTGATACACTCGGTCTGATATATTCTTTATCCATTAGTTCTTGTAGCTACATTTTCAACTCTATCAGCTTGGGTGTGCTCATTCTCTAAGGAGCTTTGGATATGTGTGTTGCCCCTGGAACAAGGTTAATGGAGAAATCAATATCTCTCTTTGGTGGAAATATTGACACTTCATATGGAAACACATCTTTGAAATATTGCAATATCTAGAAGTCTTCTATCCTTGGTCCTTTGTCCTCTGATGACTCTGATATTTGGCCTGCATATAAATGGCAGCCCTTTCTATAAAAGTTCCTCAACTGTAGAGCTGAAATATGCCTCACTGAAACTTGATTTGGAATTTCTCTAACCAATCTTGGACTTCCTTCCGCATCAAGGCATTCAAGTACCTTCTCATAACAGTCAACCTTGGATCTATGTCTTTCCAACCAGTCCATACCTATTAGGGAATCATAGGATCCTAACGGTAGAACATTTAAATTTGCTTGGGTGGGAAGCCCATTCAACTCAATGGATAATTCCGACACTACTTCACTCACCTTTCTCTTGGTACCTGTGGCTAATTGGACTAGCCAAGACTTACCATGCTTTATCTTACCAAGAGAGCATCCTTCAGCTATCTTAGGAGACACATAACTATGAGTAGATCCTGGGTAAATTAAAACAAAAATAGATTGCTTAGCAATCTTACCTTCAACTTCTATCAGTGCTGATTGATGGTCTGCTTGATGGTCATCAAGTGCTGCATAAATCCTAGGTGTTTCTCTTGCCATATATTCCATTGTAGTTTCCTTTTCTAGGTTGTGCAAGATCCTAGGGTTATCTCCTCTAGTAGGACAATTTATAAGCATGTGGTTTCTTCCACATCCCCAACACTGAAGTGGTCCTTTCGATGCTTTGTCTGCTGCTACTGCTGGCTTGAATCTACTTCTTGCTTGATGTCCCTGTGGAAAGGTTCTAGGATGATTTCTGAATGGTGGTTTGAATCCACTTTTCCTTGGTTCAACCTTTCCTTTAGGCTTTCCTTTCCATGCTGGATGCACCTATGAATTTCCTTTACTTTGCTCATAGCAATGCTCTGCCATACTAATGGCTTCATCCAAGCTAGGTGGATTTATGAATTCTATTCTATCTCTCTAGTTATGTGGTAGACTACCAAGGAAGCATTGGATAATCACCCTTTCATCCTTGATGTAGTCTACATACCTCAACAGTTCCAGAAACTTATGAACATGCACTTCCATGGTATTATGCCCCAATCTGAGTTCATTGAACTCTTTTCTCTTGCTATCATAATACCTAGCTGATAGGTACTTTTCCTTGAAATATCTTTGGAATCTTTCTTGGTTGATCCTTCTTTCACTAATTCCCTTCACATGCATGAGATGATCCCACCAAATGGAGGCTCTTCCATTCATATTGTAAATGGAAACTCTGGCCTTTTCATCCTCCGAAAAACCATGCATTTTGAAATACTTCTTCATTTCAGGAAGTCATGCCTCTGCTTCTTGGCTCGTTTTACTTTCTCCCTAAAAAGTGGGAGGTCTTTCCTTCCTAAACTCTCTTGCGGGACTCCTATGTAATTAATTCTTCCTTCAAACCTATTGGCAGTGTGCCTTGGGATTATTTGGAAATCCTTGGAGTCATCTGACCTACTTGAAAGTGATATGGAGGAGGGTGTTCTGTGCTTTATTCTCACAGAACCTCTTCTAGGTCTTGGAGTCCTCTTTTTGGAACTCCCTCTAGAATGACTACTTGCATTTTTCTCTTCTCTACCCATATTGCTTGGGTTGGATCCAAGGTTTACCCTTTGGTGCATGTCCGCAAGGTTCTGCAATATGGCTGCATTGAGTTGGTGCTTCTCTTCCTGAGCCTTCATCAACCTCTCATTGCAACTCACCATTGTTTCAACCAAGTTCTAGGGAGTTACTTGCTCCCTTCTTCCATTAGATTCGGTTTCAACATGATATTCTTGCATGTTTTCTCCCAGTACATCTTATTCAGGCTCATAAGGGTCATGTGCATCATTAGTGGCTACCATTTTCTTCTTTTTCCTGTACGCTGCCCTGCTGCACTATTCAACTACAACTCTGCTGTAGTCACTGTGCATGATAGAATGGTTATTAGACAAAATAAGAGTGCATAAAACATAAAACATATACATAGTTTGGAATCAATCAGTTAATAAGAAATTGAAGGTTAAAACAACGCCACGATGCTTCTATGTTTCGAATTTCGTTCACAGATTGGCCCAAATAGCTCCCAGTGTTGCAACTGAAGCTCTGATACCACTCTGTCATGTCCCCACACCTCCATATGACCTTCTAGGCATGTGAGACCCTCCAAATTACATATTTTTTTTGTGTCCAGAAATTCAAGTTTCACATACAACCGCAATGGGCTCGGATCCACAATCCGTATTGCATTCCACAAACCACAACCTGCAATTGCGATTCGCAATCCACAATCCACAATTATGATCTGCAATCCGCAATTCACAATCCGAAATATGCATTCTACAATCCGCAGTCCGCAATCTGCAATCCACGTTCCGCAATCTGCATTCTGTATTGCGGATGCGGGAATGTGGAAACCTTTATTCCATCTCCGGGGCAGTCTTTCCATTCCGCAATCTGCACTCCACATTGCAGATGTGGGAATGCAGAGTTTCCCATTGGAAAAACTTACCTTCCACAATCTGCAATCCGCAATCCGCATTGCAGATGCGGGAATGCGGAACCACATCCCTGCAACAACGACTTTCCAAATCAACTTTAGAGTGGCATAAATTCCTCCTCCAAGGTCCAAAAGGGACAAGGTTATTACCATTGGAAAGCTCTTGTAGATCTCTATCCAATGGTGAAACATCCGCTCCCAACAGAGGTGTGTAACACCATCATTCCTCCAAATGAACATTCAATGTACAAATCCACTTTAAATGACTTTAACCTTCTTCATGTTATGGATTTCCCCTTCACCTGACCCACATAGAGGTTCTGAGACACATCAGGGTATCCCCTTCCTCCTCAAGAACAGGTGCAGTCATACAAATCATTCATAGGGTTAATTAATACATCACAATATGTAAGGAGCATGTAATTAGATCTAACCATTACATCTACTATAGGAAAGACTTATAATCCAATAAACTCATACAATGGAATGATGTATATAACAGGAACTCATCCTTCTTCTTAGGCTTACACATGAACTTCTTATCAATTAATTCATAAAAACATTCATTCAATAACTTGAACATAAGCAACCATATCATAGCAATGGAACTTCATTGTTTAGCATAACCAAGAAGTACTTATCTTTAATTTTCAGAAGCTTGCAAGCAACTGGCTAAGTGAGAGCAACGTTCCACCCAACCTTAGATATTGGTCCATCCTGTACTCTTTCAGCTGAGAGATCACCCCTGAGATGGGATGTGTATACACTAAGGAGGGCTATCGGGTTCTCTCACAATCAAGGTTCCATCCCAATGCTAAGCCAATCTGTAGTTGGGTTTATCAAGCATTCTAGCATAGCCACCCATGCTAAGGAAACCTACATTGGGTTTATCAAGCATATAAGGACATGCTGGTCATGCTAGTCCAACCTCCTATTGGGTTTATCAAGCATACCAAACAACACAATCATGCCAAGCTAACCTGCAGTTGGGTTTATCAAGCATACCCTACAAACTGGTCATGCTCAGCCAATCTGCAGTGGGTTTATCAGGCATAGAAGGACATGTTGGTCATGCCAATCCAACCTCCCATTGGGTTTATCAAGCATACCAGACAACACAATCATTCCAATCCAGCCTGCAGCTGGGTTTATCAAGCATACCCGAAAAACTGGTCATGCTAAGCCAACCTGCAGTGGGTTTATCAGGCATATAAGGACAAGAAGGAAGGTACTTCTAAGCCAGTGAGCTCAACCAAAGAACTATAGGAATCTCAACACTCAGCAAACATGGCACCCACATTAACTACCTCACCCAACACAAGGAAGACCCTCTTCTCTGTTGCATAGTCCCTCAAGGCCTCTTCCCTTCTAGTGCTATTCAGGGTGGGAATAGAAAGGTCTAGTTGCTAGTTCTATGATATTACAACCTTCACTAGGTTTATCAAGCAACCCAACTCTAAATTGACCTTCTACCACAGTTAACCAAGCTGGTGTTTCTCAGAGCTGCGGACTAAGCTCTGTCCCGCAATCTCTGCAAAACAATTCACATATTCCCACGGATTCCCTAGGTTGTTTAAGCTCTATAAATCATCTCATGGTTCTTTCATGGGTATCCTGAGTAGACTAGATTCATGCACATAGTTTCTATGGCAATTGATTCGATGATGTTTCACTCACACAGTAAATAGGGACTATTGTTCCTCTTCCTCCCGGCTAGGCTCTTCCTCCCGGCTAGGCTCTGTGGTCTGTGAATGCATGAATCCCTCAATCCCCGAATGGGCTCCCTCTTTACCCCCAATGGATGGATGATGAAATCACGAGTTCCCTCCTCAGGTTCCCTTCCCAAATGGGTAGTCAGTACAGGTTTTGCGAGTTTCCCAAGCACTTGAGTGTCTTCAAGGACAAGCAATCAAAGCCATGACCTGCCATACGAGATCGCAACCATGCTCCATACTCCATCGGATTCAACAATAGGGTTCCAAACCACCCTCTACAACCGAATTAATGTCAGCATGGGAGTCAAAAGTGTTCATAGTTGGACATGTGGCAGCATGGGTACCCATCACATAACTGCCTCACCTCTCCCTAGTGGATACACATGGCCCCTTTCTCATTGGTTGCCTCCTTAGCCAACTTCTTGGGTATTTTATTGCATTGATTAATAATTACATCATTTACATTTCTTCATGGCTTATTAGCCCGTGAATAATAAAATGTCAAATACTTTCCTCTGCAACAACCTTAAACATCCACTATTGGAGCCTTGGCCTTGAGCTCCACACTAGGTAACACACATTGCATATACAAAGTATTTATGTTGAATCCAATAAACACTAAGGAAAAAATAGGGGTATTACAGCATGTTAGACATTGCAAAAAGCATGTCATCCACATACAATTACAAGATAACATATCTTCCATTATCTAGCCTCTTGAAATAAACATAGTGGTCATAATGACATCTACTATAACCTTCTTCTGTCATAAACTTGCCAAATTTTAAATACGTCTGTCTTGGAGCTTGCTTCAGTCCATACAAGATCTTCTTCAACCTCCATACTAAATTCTCCTTCCCTTTGACCTCATACCCCTGTGGCTGCTACATATAAATCTCTTCCTCCAAATCCCCATGGAGAACGACTATTTTTACATCTAACTGTTCAAGATGCAAATCTTCTACCGCCACTAGACTTAAAATAGTTCTAATTGAAGTCACTTTAACAACATGAGAAAATATTTCATCAAAATCTATATCTTTCTTTTATGCAAACCTCTTTACAACAAGTTTGGCCTTATACTGCTTCTTGCCTCCATCTTCTTTCTTCAACCTGTAAACCCATTTATTTGCAATAATCTTTTACCAACAGGAAATTGTACCAAATCCCAAGTCTATTTTCTTACCAATGAGTCCCTCTCCTCATTCATTCCTTTCTCGCACTTCTTTTTAGTTTCCACATGCATTTCTTCTTCATAACATTCTAGTTCACCAGAGTCATTTATCAATAAATAATATATTGAAGGATGGTGTCATTCATGGGGTCTACTTGAACTGGTAGATATTCTAACACTTGGAGGATTTTGAGGTACCTGTTGCTGTTCTTGATTTTCGGGCATCTTTGGAACTTCATTTTCTTTAATTTCATTAAGCACTGTGTACTCTGTGTTTTCCTTTTCATGTTTCTCTCCTTGCAACTGATCTTTATACATGACCTTTCATTGAATACCACATCTCTACTCCTAATGATTTTTTTATTTACATAATCCCATAAGTGATAACTAAAATCATCAACCTCGTATCCAATAAAGGTACATTTCTTTGATTTAGCTTCAAGATTTGTTCTATTTTCTTTATCAATATGGACAAATGATTCACAACCAAAATTTCTCATAAATGAGTAGTTTTCCTTTTTACCTGTCCATGCCTCCTTTGGAATACCACCATCCTAAGCACTTGAAGGTCCTCTGTTTATTAAGTAAACAATAGTATATACAACATTTTCCAAAAACTGTAAGGGAAACCCTGCATCCAATCTCATACACCTTGCACACTCCATGATTGTTCTGTTCATCCTTTCTGACACACCATTTTCCTATGGTGTTCTTGGGGCTGTCTTCTCCCTATGAATCCCATGGTTTGAACAATAACTATAAAATTTGTTGTCGCAGTATTCACCTCCATTATCAGATCTGAGACACTTCAACCTTTTTCTTGTCTCATTCTCAACCAAATCTTTCCACTTCTTCAAAGTAGCATACACATCATATTTCTTTCTAATCAAATAAACCCAAGTTTTTCTAATTGCATCATCAATAATAGTAAGATAATAAAGAGGGCCACCAAGATATTGTACCTAAGCTGGTCCCCATTCATATATATGCACAAGCCCTAAATTTTCACTCTTCTTTTGTTTACCAACGCTGAGAAATCTGACTCTCTTCTATTTTCCATAAACACGGTTCTCATAGAATTCCAAACTTACCTACTTCAAATCTGGCAACATTTTCCTTGAGTGGAGAATTTGCATCCCCTTCTCACTCATGTGTCCAAGCCTATGATTCCATAATTCTATATATGTTCTTGTGGAAGCTAAAGAGATAGAACAGTCAGTATTATGAGGACATAAATACAACGTACCTATTCTGTCTCCTTTTTATATCACCATTGATCCTTTAGTGATCTTCCACCACGTTTCTCCAAACATAGATAAGCAACCACCATCTCCTAACTGCCCCGTTGAGTTTAGATTTATTTTCATAGAAGGAATACTCCTTACATACTTCAACAACCATTCACCATTCTTTAACTTTATCCGTACCTTATCCATTCCAACAATTTTACATGGTTCATCATCACCCAATACAATATGTCTAAAATCCCCTTGAACATAATCATGAAAAAAATTCCTATGGGATGTAGCATAACATGAATCCCCTGAATACACTACCCAATAATCACTAGTATTGTCTAATGCAAGAATCAAAGCATCTTGTAACACATCCCTTGCTCTATTTTCTTCTTGAGTAGTCTCCTGATGTCCATCTCCTTTCTTATTTAGAGATCTACAGTCTTTCTTCAGATGTCCTTTCTTTCCATAGGAGCTACCAAGGAGAAAACAAGGTAAAGGGGGATAACTTGCAGCATAGATTTAAGCAGGATAAGTCTACTGGATAAGTTTAAAGGTCGAAAGGTCCAAGAAGAAATCCTTTTCGACAAGGAAGTGAGGAGGTCCTCCCAAGAGTTGTTGCACATGGCATTGTCAATGGGAGGAATACCAAGGTAGTTGGAAGGAAGGTTTCTCCTAGAAAACCCTGAGATTTGAGAGATATGACATTTAATTGCAAGAGGGGTATTGAAGAATAAAATTTGGTATTTGAGATTATTGATGGAAGTGCCAGATGCTTCACTGAAATTAATAAGAATGGTTTTTAGTGTGATAGCTTCTCAGATAGAAGGAACTCCCATCAAAAGGGTATCATCAACAAATTGACTATGAGAAACTGGTGGGTGGATACTGTGGAGAGGTAGGCCAACAAGACTATGATCAGATATAACTTCTTTGACACTTCTACTAAGTCCTCTGCCATTAAAATGATGAGAAAAAGAGAAAGTGGATATCCTTGATGGATACCTCGAGTTGGAACAAAATTTTTGGTGGGAGAACCAGTTAGAAGAATAGATAAAAAGGATGAAGAGGTGAGATCCAAAATCCATTTTATCCATTGAGGATCAGAGCCAAACGCTGTTAGCATAGAATACATATATTGTAAACTCAATTTATCAAAGGATTTTGATAGATCTAGCTTTATGAGCATACCTGGGGTTCTTGTAGACTTCAATGAGTGAACTACCTCATGAGTTAAGATCACACTGTCCATAATCTTCCTACCCTCCACATATATTGTCTTCTCTTGAGAAATGGGAGATGGAAGCAACTGTGGCTTTCTCCCGAGGGATATTACCTTTGTGATGAATTTATAAATCACATTGCAAAGTGCAACTGGATGGAAATTTTTAGGATCCTATGCTCTATCTTGTTTAGGAGGGAAATGAAAGTGGCACTAAACATTGAGAGGACCCCAAGTGTTTTCCTTGAGTTTTCGACCAACTGCTAGACTTCCTCTCTAATCATTGACCAATAGTGATGAAAGAATCCCAAGGTGAATCCATCAGGACCTTGATATTTTCCTGGGGACATCTCCTTCATTTTCAAGTCCACCTCTTCTTGCGTTATGGGTCTCATCAGTATGACATTCTTCTCCCCTATGATGGAGTGTGGAATGTGTTGGGTGATATTGTGTATGGATTTTTATCTATTTGCAATTGGCTCTGTCATCAACTCTTTGAAGAAGTCAACTCGTTCTTGCTGAACGTCTTCGCTTACCGTTAGCAATTCTCCTTGTTGGTTCCTTAGCTTTTGAATATGGTTGACGTGGCACCTATTAATGGTATTTTTTTTTTTTGCCAAAGTATTTCCTCATGTGCATTGCATTCTGCAATTTGTTACTCAAGGTAATTTTCTTGTTCAATGAGTGCTTTAATTCACCCAGAGAGAATGATTTCCTGTTGATTCTACTTCAACTATATCTACAAGTCTTTTTGAGTTTTGAAGATGTCACCAAAATTGTGTTTATTCCAATGCTTAAGTTTTTGCTTGAAACATTTTAGCTTTTGTTGGAAATGGTACATTCGAGAGCCTCTTTGGACCTCTGATTCCTTCCACCATTTTTCAGCATTCTCATGGAAATATTTGTTTGTGAGCCAAAATTTCTCAAATTTGAATGATTTATGCAATGACACTCCCATTAGATCGAATTATAGATAAATGGGTCAATGATCGGATCCATTAAGAGGAAGAATTGAATATTCTAGAACCATACCAATCATTATGAGAGATTCACTAACTAGATATCGATCCAAATGACAAGCGACCAACTGAGTGCTAGATCATCTGTTGCTCCATGTGTAGATTCCATTGGTTGTTTCCACATATACTGGTACATTGTTCTGAATGAAGTTGGAGAAATCACTGATGTCTGCCTCTAGTCGTCTATTCCCCCCTCTTTTTTTCCTCTAGGGATGTGATGATGTTGAAATCCCCCCAATTATCCAGTGTTGATTGGTATGCATCTCCCTTATTCCTCCTAGGAGTTTCAAAAGGTTCAACTTCTCCTAAAGAATCCGTGGGCCATAAACATTTTTTAGAATACCTTAACCTCTGATCCTACATACTTGAAAAGTATTGAGATCGTCTAGGATGTAGTGAAGGAATTCGTCACTTCTATAGTATCGAGATTCCAAAGAATGGCCATTCCTCCAGCTGCTCCTTTGGTATCCATTTCCATCATTTGACTATTATACCAACACTTGGAGATGATTCGGTTAGCTTCTTCCCTATAGCGTTTTGTTTTCTATAACATAAATATATTTGGTTGTTCCTCCATTATTCATTTACGTAAGAAACTTTGTTTTTTTCTTTCCGTTGATACCTATAATGTTCCAAGATTGTATCTTCATTGATTAATATTTGGGGGTAATGGGAATGAAGGTGTGCGTAAGCACATCCATCTAGATCGAGTTAACCATTATATGACCAAATTCCTCAATGTGCTGCTTTGTGGGTTTTCTTCCTTGATTTTTTTCACTCTTTTTGTGTTTCTTGATGGGCTTACTAGGTCCATTGGCCACTCCCAAACATTCTTTGGTGCCTTCCCCTTCATTGGTTTGATATATGAGATAAACCTTCTGCATTTTCGCCAGATGCTCCATTAGAACCTCTTTGTACTCTCTTTTTCTACATGCTTCTACTATATTTTATAGATTTAGGCCCACTAGCTCATTGCCATCAAATTCTCACTCAATATCTACACCATCCTCCATCTCCGCATCTTCCTCCCCTATGATGCTTAAATCCTTGCCATCATTTGGAGCCGATTCTTTTCCCGTTGCATCGAGCTCTGGTTGTTGGGTAGGGATGGTTGAAGGTGAGATGATTTGAGGCTATTATTGAGAGGTGGTTCGTGCTTCCTCATCTCCAATATCCTCTTCTAGATCCTTCAAAAGGTCTTTGAACTTGTTTTTGGTTACAAAGCTTTTAGGTTGATTTCCTCCATGTTTCTTATAGGCTATTTTCCTCTTTCCTTGAACTGTAATGAATGATCTTTGTCCTTACTAGTATTTTCAGCATTAGACCTAGAAAATCCATTAAGGGAGAAGTCCCCGAAGAGATGCCCATGAACATGGAATTTATGACATTTAAAATGGATATACCCATAATTGATTGTTTGTATCCAGTCTTCGTCTTGATGCGTGAGGCATATTTCACCCAGAAGAGCCTATGATATGTTCATGTAGACATAGATCTTTGCATATGAAGTGTATCGACCTACCTTAGTTGCTTCTAATGCTTTGAAAAATTTCCCCAGGGTGTTACCAATGCTATCTAATGTTTTCGGAAGCCATAACTCCAGAGGGAGAGAGTATAATCGTATCTAAACATGGGCATGGGAGAAGTATTCCTTTTTGGGGCTAAATTTCTCTATGCAATCGCAAAGAAAGAGGCTGACATAGTTGTAGAAGTATGGTCCTCTGTCAAAAATCCTATCTCAATCCTCCTAGTTGTGAAAGGTATTGGTAAAGAAACCTTTGGAGCCTAGTCTGAGCTCGAAGTGCCCCTTGGGATTCCACCATGTATTGATCCAATGCACTAGATCTTGTTCAGATGGACAGAACCCCAAAATTTTTCCTATTAATGCATGATCTTTCATATATTGAGTAAAAAATCACATAAGACCAAATATTCTAAAATAATGGATACTTATAAAAAGTCAAATAAGACCAAATATTCTAAAATTCTTGTCATATGTAGCGAATAGTTAACTAATTCTAAAGCACCGAAAGAGATTCCTAAATACAACAAGATTACACTGAGGAGCAATATTAAATAAAAATAATCTATTAATGATGCAATACGTATCAATGTCCAAAAGGAATACATTACTACGCACGTAATCTATAAGCTTGAATATATTATTATTATAATGTTTAAATTGAATTTATAAGATTAAAATAATCTAACAATCCAACATACACATGCAATATTTAAATTAATTTTATAAAATACAAAATAAATTTAATGATGATTATATATATGAAAAAATTATAAAAAAAGGTAATGTCAAAATACATCCCATAATAAATTGAGGTTAAATTGTAAATACCTTGCAATGTCATTGTTAAGACTTATGTTAATATATATTGAGGTGGTAGGTATGGGATCTTTTTGATACCAGAGGAATTACGGAAATAAGTTATGTTTGGGTTTTGGAAGTGCAACCACAATCAAGTTGGAGCTTATGCAGTGCTTCAAGTTTTCAAAGTATTGTTTCTAATAAGGAGAACTTTTTAATATTAATGGGGGACTCAATAATAACAATAATAATATTAATGGGGGACTCAACATATTGACATCAACAAAGTTCTTCAAGGCTTCCATGAGCTTCTCTTGATCATACTTTAGTGATCCACTCAAATGATGTGGCTCACAAAGAAGATCCCTCCCCAAGTTTGTTGCATCTGTACGCTGATATAACATATCTTCCTGCTTGTGGCATGAGTCCACATCATGTGATTCACACAAATCACCATCATTAAAATAATTTGCAATATCACTTTCATGATATGAAGTACAAGGCATTTCGAAGTGCTGCAATGAAATGTGACTTTTGCAAAGATTATTAACACATCTTAGAATTTAATCTTTAACACCAAAATCCCCATCATTGGAAATTTCCTCCAAGCTACCTTTCTCATCGGAAGTGGCTACTATCTCAGTATGATACAAAGGAATTTTATTTCTACAAAAATCAGAATTATAGTCATACCTTTGCATCATATCTTCCTCCTCATGAGGTATAGCTGTGGTGGTTTTTCCTTCCACCAAACTTTTTGGTTCACATCCAACTGATGTGTGCCTATCATATGCTTCACTAGGTAGCTCAAGTGGTGACTGGAAATCTAAATTAATTTATTATTTTGGATCTGATTTGAAATATGTCTCACCACCATCAAAAGAATTAATTTCCTTCGCAATGATATTGAAATCACCAACAAAGAAGCTTGAAGGTTCCGAAGTGGAATATTTTTCCACACTGTTCAAAACTTCAACACTTTTTGCTTGGCCTTGTGTTGCACATGGTTCTTCTTTCTATTTGGAAGCTTCCACAGTGCTAGGTCCATAATGATCATTTGATGGTTTCCTTCTAATAGAGTGCTTCCCTCTTTCTAAATCAAGAGAATATCTGGATGGTCCCTTAGTCACTAGCTCATTGGGTGTAGAGCATGGTGATGCTTCACTCTGCTGCAACATATGCTCCACTTCTCTGCACACACTATTGACAATATGACTTACTCTTCTTTGATATGTGCTACCACACGGATATTCATTTGGAAACATCCTTTCAACTTTGAAACTACAGAAGTATCGAAAAGGCAAGACCTCCTGGATCTCTTTCCTCATTGTCTGGTATTCTATGAGGTACTCAAAAGGATTGACTCTAAGAAGCTTTCCACCATAGTACATTCTGCCATCCATAATACTGAAATCTGGTAGATTTTACCTTCTATTCTCTATGCACACAATTTCATACAAGGATTCATCATCCTCATGCACCATCTACAGTCTATCAACATCATAAATAAGATCATCATTTGAACATGATGCTTCCTCATTATCCCATTCGAAAATATCACTAGTTGGTGCTAGTCTAATGGCTGTAAATTCTTCAAATTGAGAGAGATTAATTTCCATAGGAGTAGAGTAAAGTGATCTGATACCACTGTAATATCCTTGATATGATATCAGATGATATTATCTCAAAATTCAAAATTTAAAACAAGAAAGAACACAGACTAAAACTAGTTATGAAGAAACTAGAACTGGTCATTGATTAACCCACCCAAAGCTTGAATTATAGACACTTTTGGATCTAAAAAATGTATTGGGGAGTGTGCATCATCAAGGACAACATCATCAAGTCCAACTTCTGAGTTCTAAGCACAATGTACTGGGTCCATTTATGTTTCGAACATCATCTAGGATGAAGTCTACTCCAAGGCTTCCTGGGCACACCAGCATATTCCTACTAAACTATTTCACTTACAATTGACATAAAAAAGGGGTGGATAACAGTTCATAACCCCCTAATATACTGCTGGACAAGTTTTACATAGGTTTTGGGAGGTTTTGGCACTGTTTGGAGGAAAAGGGAGAAAAAGAGCTAGTATGGACTGCTCAACTAGATTGTTTCCAAGCTCTCCCAAACAGGCTAAGAGGGATAAAAATTCTCAGGTATAGGATTGGAGGGTCTTCATAAAGGTCTCAATAATCTCATATGTCCTATAAAACTGAAATTTAAAATTTAAAGAACTCTTAATTAAAACTACTGCAAAACTAGTCAATTAAAAATGCTCAATGAGCTAGCCTTCAAAAATATGAATACAAACACTCATAAAGGGTCACAAATATCTAATTTCTGAGTTGGGATTGATTCTACAGGTGAATGAAAACCTAAAGAAACTTTTAGAAAATAAAATATATTCACAGAGCTCCGCATGTGGAAATGTTCTGGAAACTAGTCAAATAAAATGTATAGTGAGCTAGTCTTGAGAAAGGTGAGCACAATCAGCCTCTAAGGATATCAAATTCATTATATGATGTATAATAAAGAATCATACATTAAATAAGACACATAGTCAAGTGTTAACATATCCAATTAAGCATTGAATAAGAGTCTCAGAGCTTAGACTGTATAGAGAGTTATTAAATTTGGATATTTACAATGAATGGAGGAGAATACTTCAAAGAAGAATGAGAAGGGAAGGTATAAACACTGGATGTGATTTGTAGGATGGAAATGAGATGTTGTATTCTCATGGGAGGCACACCAAGACTCAGGATATGCTCATGGGAACATTCACCAAACTATATAGAAAAGCAAGGGCGCATTCTTCACAACTGAAACCCTAGATCTAGTAAAATGGCCATACTTGCTCATCCATACACATTTTTTGATGAAAAAAAAAGTATTTCCTATCAGAAACGATGCTACGGAAAATATGGAATAGTTATCAAGGTCCATAAATGATCAGGAAAGTCGAAACCATAACCTCCATTTCGGTCCTTCAACACTATTTCCACTAAATGAAAAGAATGCTTTAGAAGATAGAAAGAAGAGAGGATGTAATCACAGAGCTAGATCAGATATGAAAATTGGTAATCAATGGATGCACTGGATCATTTGAATAATAATGGAACATGATATATGGGGCACATCTCCCACAGGTGGTTAAGGGTGCATCACCAAAGTCTAGAGAAGCTTGAGCTTTCTCACACACAAATTCATAAACTGTCCAAAGATGTGAATTGTTCTCTTTCTCTCTTTTTTTTATAGAATATATAACTTCTTAGGAAATTCATTAAAGTCATGGTATGTGGTACCTAGATCATGGAAGCACCTTCCTTGGTCAATTTGGAAATTACTTGCTTTGTGCAACCTTTCTTGTTTTTATCCTGATTTTTTATACTTTCTGCTTTTCCTCTGCTTTTTCTTCTTTTTACTGGATTTCCCTACTTTTTAGTGCTTTTTATTTATTTTCTTCTTCTTTATTCTTTTAGGCACTTTCCATACTTTTTTCACGCTTTCTGCTTTTCTGAGTTTCCTGCTTTCTCTGTTTTTCATGCCTTTCATGCTTTCTTGCCTTTTTCTGCTTTTTTCTTGCTTTCTTCTGGATTTCTGCTTTCTTCCATTATCATTTTTTTGGCAACATATGTCAAGACAAATAATCCTTATGCACATTCTTGGACTCTTCTAATATTACCCATTCATAACAATTTCATGAATAATAATAAAAATAATAATTACACGTGCAACTAGTTATTCGACCCAACTTTATTTAATTCCAAAAACATTTGTTAAGTAATATGTTCCTAATTAATTATTTAATGACCCATGGAACAAAAGGGTTAGGAGGGTGATCAAGGATCACTAGGGAGGGTGCATGAAACTCCATGGTGATGTCAAAATGGGGACATGGCATAAGTCATCTTCATTCAACTTCTTCCACCCAATGCCACAGATTCATGATGAAGTGTGATATTTCCATATTTTCATTTGAGTGTTTCCATGCTCTCCATCCTTCCTCTGACAAGGAGGGAGTTTGGTAGGAAGAGACCATATGGCTGAGAGGATCATTCAGAGTTTGTATGAGATCATTGTTAGAAAACAGGATCGCAGAGCAATGCCAATAAACAAGATGCAAATATAAATCACATAAAACACAATACAAGAGAGACACCAATATAGCGTGGTTCACCCAATATGGGGTACGTGTTAAGATTCAATATGCTAAGACAGAAAATATCAGCATTGCATTCCATTTCATAACAATAGCATATACAGGATCAATGAAAGAACAACAAGCACAACATAAACACAAGAGACACAGATTTATCCTGGGAAACCCTCATGGGGAAGAAAACCCAACAAAGCTTCCTCAATATAGATGACCAACAAATACAAAGATGTAAGCCCTAGAGATGAGCTCCTTCTCCTCCATAGAAGATCTCTCTCTCACCTATGCACCATTCACAAGTGAGAGAATGAATTGTGTGTGTGATAAATGAGGAACACACCTCCTCTATTTATACACTACTCCGACTTGTCTTTTACGCTAACTAGGTCAGCCCAACTTAACCACTGGGTTAAACACCCCATTACAACTGACTGGGCCAACCCCTCTAGGGTGGTCTAATAACCCTTTGACCCACATAACACATACAAGGCCGACCCCCACTAGGGAAGTCTAATAACCCAAGTTACCACATTCCGACGGAGGAATAAACATCTCCGGATATACAATAAGATCTTCACGGAGGAATGAAACATCTCCGGAATAATAAATTACAAATATAATATTCTTTGAAGTTAAAATATTTCAACAGTACATCCAGACATAAATTTCCTATCCTTATTATTATACCATCCATCAAAATGAAGGGATACAACCTACAACACATCCGCTGCAACTTCCTCTTCACTCTTTCATAGCCTCTCTTGCACAATAATAGAGATATTTGTAGTGCTACAAGACATTATACAACCATATTAAAATGTCTTCATTTTAAAGGGGAATTACCATGGGAAAGATACTACAGGCTACCCAATAACATGGGCCCGCAAACTGTTGGTCAACAAACAACCCAAAAAATTCCTTCGGGGTATTTTCCCCCGAACCCCCACCGGGATGAGTGTAAAGTCCACCTGCACAAAATATAAAACTGGGGTACAAACACGGCTGAAACAACAACATTTCTGAATCAATAATATCAGGCTCCACAACCAACAATCTCCCACTTGGAGACCGGTCACAACAAGTCCATTGTTGCTGCACTTACTAGACTATGCTCCGAACCTTGGACATGGAAAATTTCTCATATTCACCTTCATGCTTGAACACCAACTGAAACCAAGTAGGAACTCTGTTTCTCCCTAGTTACTACCTTTTTCAACATGTCTGTTGGATTCTGGCTACTGTGTATCTTTTCCAGCTTCAACAGTTCATCTTCTATAATAGACCGTATGAAATGGTACTTGAGATGTATATGTTTAGTATTAGAATGGAAGGATGTGTTATTTGCAAGATGATTGGAACTCTAGATGTCACTGTACAACTTGCTATTCTCCTGCTTTTTACCCAACTCCTCCATGAACCTCTGTAACCAAATCATATCTTTACTAGCCTTAGTAGCAGCAAAATACTCCGCTTCCATTGAAAGTGCAACAAAATTTTGCAGCTTCGAAATCCAACTTACTGTTGTTCCACCTATAGTAAATACATACCCTGTGGTACTCCTCCTGATATCTTTATCACCTGCCATATCTACATCAACATATCCCTATAGAACAGTGTCTGAACCTCCAAAACATAATGCATGAGTAGTAGTACCTCTCAAATACTTGAGAATACAATGTACTACCTTCCAATGTTCTTTTCCTGGATTGTTCATATATCTGCTCACAACTCCCACTGCATGTGCAATATCTGGTCTTGTGCACACAATGGCATACATCAAGCTGCCAACTGCTGATGAATAGGGAGCTTTGGACATGTAGTCAATCTCTTCCTGTGTCTTGGGACACATCTCCTTACTTAGTTTGAAATGGTTGTCTAAAGGTGTACTAGCTGGTTTTGCATTCTACATTCTAAACCTCTCTAGCACATTTTCTATGTACTCACCCTGAGATAATGTCAATTTGCAGTTTTTCTCGTCTCTTGTTATTCTCATACCAAGGATTTGCTCTGCAGCACCCAAATCCTTCATCGCAAATGAATTAGCTAAATTCCTTTTGAGCACATTTATATCCTGCATGTTAGACCCTGCAACAAGCATGTCATCTTCATTCAATAACAAGATAATATATCTTCCATTATCTAGCCTCTTGAAATAAACATAGTGCTTAGAATGACATCTACTATAATCTTGTTTTGTCATAAACTTGCCAAATTTTAAATACCATTTCCTTGGAGCTTGCTTCAGTCCATACAAGCTCTTCTTCAACCTGCATACTAAATTCTCCTTCCCTTTGACCTCATACCGCTGTGGCTGCTGCATATAAATCTCTTCCTCCAAATCCCCATGGAGAAAGACTGTTTTTACATCTAATTGTTCAAGATGCAAATCTTCTTCTGCCACTAGACTTAAAATAATTCTAATTGAAGTCATTTTAACAACATGAGAAAATATTTCATGAAAATCTATACCTTTCTTTTGTGCAAACCCCTTTACAACAAGTATGGCCTTGTACTGATTCTTGCCTCCATCTTCTTCTTTCAACCTGTAAATCCATTTATTTTGTAATGATCTTTTACCAACAGAAAACTGAGCCAAATCCCAAGTCTGGTTTTTTACCAATGAGTCCATCTCCTCATTCATGCCTTGCTCCCACTTCTTTTTTGATCCCACCTGCATTGCTTCTTCATAACATTATGGTTCACCAGAGTCAGTCATCAATAAATTATACATTGAAGGAGAGTATCGTTCAGGGGGTCTAATTGACCTGGTATATCTTCTAACACTTGCAGGAGTTTGAGGTACCTACTGTTATTCTTGATTTTCGGGTACCTTTGGAACTTCATTTGCTTTAATTTCATCAAGCATTGTGTACTCTATGTTTTCCTTTTTTGTTTCTCTGTTAGGATATTCCTATACTCCATCCTAGTCCTACTAGCATTTTCATCCTTTGCATTTTCAGTCATGCATGCACTTTTAGGGTTTGCATGCATTATTTAGGGTTTGCATGCATCCCAGTCATCAGTCCCAACACCTAGGCCTCAGTTAGCTAGCCCCCGGAGCTTCTTTCCTCTCAGTTTTATCCCTCCTAGAGCTTGGTGCTCCCTCCTTTCATCTACCATTTGAGAAAGGCGCCCTTCCTTACCTACCATTCAGTTATCTTCAGTTATCTTCAGTTCTTTCCTTGATTTAAGGATAGACTGACTCTCAACTGACTGTATCACTCCTATGGACCTCCACTGAGACTTGACTGCCCATTCTGACTCCAGTTAGCTCCTCATGCACCCTCCACTAAGCCTCCTTCATTCAGTTAGTGTCTACATGTGCCAGTTACAATCAGTTACACCTACCACACTCAGTTAGACTCAATTTGACTGACGGTTGACAGTTACTTATGCATTGATGACTCCACCGATGATGAGATATACTACTAGTTTTGCTCCGATGACACTCTAGTGATCCTTTGATCACTCCATGAAGGCTAATTCAAATTGCCACCTTAGGCATTCGAATCCTCATGCATTGTACTACTTATTTGTCCATATTGTGATTAATTAATTAATGTGTGTGAAGTATTTTTGCTTCTATCCGAGTTCTACTGTATTATTATTCTATTGCTCATTACACTGCATTGACCACTCTTCTTCTATCTTCCTGCTTAATCATAATTACTCTTGTGAGGTATACATCATCTCTTAGATTTGCTGTGAGGATTTTCACATTCTCTCCCTGCAACTGATATTTATACATGACCTTTTCATTGAATACCACATATCTACTCTTAATGATTTTGTTATTTTCATAATCCCATAAGCGATAACCAAAATCATCAACTCCGTATCCAATAAAGTTATAATCCTTAGATTTAGCCTCAAGCTTTGTTCTATTTTCTTTATCAATATGGACAAATGCTTCACAACCAAAAGTTCTCATAAATGAGTAGTTTACCTTTTTACCTGTCCATGCCTCCTCTTGAATAACACCATCCAAAGCGCTTGAAGGTCCTATGTTTATTAAGTAAACAACAATATCTACAACATCTGCCCAAAACTGTAAGAGAAACCATGCATGCAATCACATACACCTTGCATGCACCATGATTGTTCTGTTCATCCTTTTTGACACACCATTTTCCTGTGGTGTTCTTGGGACTGTCTTCTCCCTACGAATCCCATCTTATGAACAGTAACTATAAAACTCCTTGCCGCAATATTCACCTCCATTATCAGATCTGAGACACTTTAACCTTTTCCTATCTCATTCTCAACCAAAGTTTTCTACTTATTAAAAGTAGCAAACACATCATATTTCTGTCTAATGCAATAAACCCAAGTTTTTCTAGTTGCATCATCAATAAAAGTAACATAATAACGAGAGCCACCAAGATATTGTACCTGAGTTGGTCCCCATACATCTGTATGCACAAGATCTAACTTTTCACTCTTCTTTTGTTTCCCAACCCTGAGAAATATGACTCTCTTATGTTTTCCATAAACACAGTTCTCACAAAATTCCAAACTTACCTGCTTCAGATCTGGCAACAAATTCCTTGAGTGGAGAATCTCATCCCCTTCTCACTCATGTGGCCAAGCCTATGATGCCATAATGCTATATCTGAACTGTGGAAGCTAAAGAGATAGAACAACCAATATTATGAGGACATAAATACAATGTACCTATCCTGTCTCCTTTTGCTATCACCATTGATCATTTAGTGATCTTGCACCATGTTTCTCCAAATGTAGATAAACAACCACCATATCCAAACTGCCCTATTGAGAACATATTTCCTTTCATAGCAGAAATATGCTTTACATCTTTCAACATCCATTTACCATTCTTTAACTTTATCCATACCTTACCCATTCCAACAATTTTACATGGTTCATCATCACCCAATAAAACATGTCCAAAATCGCCTGGAACATAATCATGAAAGAATTTCCTATGGGGTGTATCATGACATGAGACCCCTGGATCTACTAACCAGTAATCACTAGTATTTTCTAATGCAAGAGTCAAAGCATCTTGTAACACATCACCTACTACGTTTTCTTCCTAAGTAGTCTCTTGTTGTCCATCTCCTTTCTTCTTTGGAGATCTGCAACCTTTCTTCATATGTCATTTCCTTCCACAATTCCAACACTCTATCTTTCCTAGTTTGGACTTGGATCTACCCTTCACGGACTTGCTGCGATTACCTGGGCTCTTTCCTCTCTCCCTTTGCCTTCCTCTGCTCTCCATGGTCAATGCATTACCTGATGTCTTGCCTGTGCTTTTCCTTCGCATTTCCTCGCTAAGAAACCAACAACATCATCAAATTTTAAAGTGTTTAAACCAGATATAGAGTTACTTACAACCATGGCCAAGCCATTCCAGCTTTCTGGCAATGAGCACAATATTAGAAGATCCCTAACCTCAAGATCAAAGTTCACTTTTACATAAATTAACTGATTTGTAATCGTATTAAATTCATTTAAATGATCAACAACATATCCACCTTTTGACATCTTCGTATTAAATAAACGCTTCATTAGAAACACCTTTTTGGAGGTCGAGGGTTTTTCATACAACTTACCCAATGTGCTCATCAGACCCTCCGTTGTCTTTTCTTTTGAGATATTGAAAATCACTGATGAATCCAGGCACAAACGTATTGTTCCCAGTTCCTTTTTGTTGAGAACCTCCCATTCTTCGTCCTTTATAGTCGCCAACTGTTTTCATTTTCCTTCCAACGGTAGGAGCAAATCGTTCTGATACAGATAGTCCTCCATTTGCATCTTCCTTAACTAGTAGTTTTGGCAGTTAAATTTCTAGACCTTAAAATTTCCTTCTTCCGCCATTGCTCCCACTCAGAATAGGAACCATTCTTTCCTGCGAGTTTATATGCCAAATAAACCTTTGGCTCTAATACTAATTGTTAGAAAAACAACATCGTAGAGCAATAACAATAAACAAGATTCAAACATAAATCACATAAAACACAATACATGAGAGAAACCAATATAACGTGGTTCACCCAAGATGGGCTACCACCACACAGAAATTGACATCCCTTATTATTATACCATCCAACAAAATGAAGGGATACAACCTGCAACACATCTGCTGCAACTTCCTCTTCACACTCTCACAGTCTCTCTTACATAATCATAGATATCTTTACATTGCTACAATACATTACACAACTGTATTACAATGTATTCCTTTTAAAGGGGAATAACCATGGGAAAAATACTATGGGATGCCCAATACCATGGGCCCACAAATTATTGTCCAACAAACAACCCAAAAAATTCCTTTCGAGGTCTTTGCCCCCAAACCCCCTTTCTCGGGGGCGCTGTCCCTGAAATTCCATCGGGTTGAGTGTACAGTCCACCTGCACAACATATAAAATTGAGGTACAAACACAATTGAAACAAACAACATCTTTGAATCAGGAAGATCAGGCTCCACAACCAACAGTCATGTAAGTTTTCATTTGATTACAGTGCTAGACGATGTTTCCACGAGTTAGCCCAAAATTTTGCTAAGTTTCCGTCTCTTACTTCCAAAAAGTAGTGATCACAGATAGGTTTCATTATTGTCATGCTGCTTCCCAAATTAGACAACCCCGTTGAGGCTCTTCCCATCAGATTAGATTATTCTCTTCCACCGTAGGCGAATATTTGTCTCTCCAAAGTTGTGCCCAATGATATGTTAGTTGTTTTAGCCAACACCGCCAAAATTTGGCTCCCAATACTTGGTTCATCGTTTCAGGGTCCCTTAAACCAAGACCTCCATTGAATTTTTTCTTAAAAAGGGTGTCCCAGTTAACAAGAGTCCACTTGTTACTTCATGCAGCCATGCTCCACATACATTTTCATTGGATGTTCTAAATCATCCTTAAAACTTCCTTAGGATCTACCAAGGAGAAAAAAAGGTAAAGGGGGATAAATTGCAGCATAAATTTAAGCAGGATAAATCTATTGGATAAGTTTATAGGTCAAAGGGTCCAATAAGAAATCCTTTTCGATAAGGAAGTGAGGAGGTCCTCCCAAGAGTTGTTGCACATGGAATTGTCAATGAGAGGAATACTAAGGTATTTCGAAGGAAGGGTGCTCCTAGAAAACCCTAATATTCGAGAGATGTGGCATTGAATTGCAAGAGGGGTATTGAAGAAGAAAATTTGGGATTTGAGATTATTGACGGAAGTGCCAGATGCTTCACTGAAATTAACAAGAATGGCTTTAAGTGTGATAGCTTCTCTGATAGAAGGAACTCCCATCAAAAGGGTATCATCAACAAATTGACTATGAAAAAATGATGAGTTGATACCATGGAGACGTAGGCCAACAAGACTGTGATCAGATATAACTTCTTTAACACTTCTACTAATCCCTTTTCCATTAAAATGATGAGAAAAAGAGAAAGTGGATCTCCTTGATGGATACCTCGAGTTGGAACAAAAGTTTTGATGGGAGAATCATTTAGAAGAATGGAGAAAAAGGATGAAGAGGTGAGATCCAAAATCCATTGAAGATCAAAGCCAAAATCTATTGGCACAAGATACATATATTTCCAACTCAATTTGTCAAAGGATTTTGATAGATCTAGCTTTATGAGCATACCTGGGGTTCTTGTAGACTTCAATGAGTGAACTACCTCATGGGCTAAGATAACACTATCTATAATCTGCCTACCCTCCACATATATTGTCTTCTCTTGAGGAATGAAAGATGGAAGCAACTGTGGATTTAGCCTGAGGGCTATTACCTTTGTGATGACTTTATAAATCACATTACAAAGTGAAACTGGATGAAATTTTTTAGGATCCTATGATCTATCCTCTTTAGGAGGGAAATGAAAGTGGCATTGAACATTGAGAGGACCCCAAGTGTTTTCCTTCATTTTTCGACCAACTGCTAGAATTCCTCTCTGATCATTGACCAACAGTGATGAAAGAAATCCAAGGTCAATCCATTAGGGCCTGGAGATTTTCCTGGGGAAATTTCCTTCATTGCAAAGTCCACCTCTTCTTGTGTTATGGGTCTCATCAGTGCGACATTCTTCTCCCTTATGATGAAGTGCAAAATGTGTTGGGTGATCTTTTGTATGGATTCTCTATTTGCATTTGGCTCCATCATCAACTCTTTGAAGAAGTGAACTGGTTCCTACTCAATGTCTCCTCTTACTGTTAGCAACTCTCCTTGTTGGTTCCTTCGATTTTGAATATGGTTGATGTGGCACCTCTTAATGGTCGATCTATGGAAAACTTGGTGTTTCTTTCCCCTTCTTTCAGCTATTGGATTCTTGCTTTTTTCCGCCAAAGTATTTCCTCATGTGCATTGCATTCTACAATTTGTTACTAAAGGTGATTTTCTTGTTCAATGAGTGCTTTAATTCATCCAGAGAGAATGATTTCCTGTTGATTCTACTTCAACTATATCTACAAGTCTTTTTGAGCTTAGAAGATGTCACCAAAACTGTGTTTATTCCAATGCTTAAGTTTTTGCTTGAAACATTTTTTTTTTTTTGGAAATGATACATTAGAGCTCCTCTTTGGACCTCCGATTCCTTCCACCATTTTTCAGCATTCTCATGGAAATATTTGTTTGTGATCCAAAAATTCTCAAATTTGAATGATTTATGCAACGCCACTCCCATTAGATAGAATTCCAGATAAATGGGCCAATGATCAGATCCATTAAGAGGAAGAATTGAATATTCTAGAGCCATACCAATCATTATGAGAGATTCACTAACCAAAAATCGATCCAAATGACAAGTGACCAACTAAGTGCCAGATTGTCTGTTGCTCCATGTGTAGATTCCATTGGTTGTTTCCACATCTACCGGTCCATTGTTCTGAATGAAGTTGGAGAAATCACTGATGTCTTCCTCTAGTCATCTATTCCCCCCTCTTTTTTCCTCTAGGGATGTGATGATGTTGAAATCCCCCCCAATTATCCAGTGATGATTGGTATGCATCTCCCTTATTCCTCCTAGGAGTTGTAAAAGGTTCATCTTTTCCTAAAGAATCCACGGGCCATAAACATTTTGGAGAATACCTTAACCTATGATCCTACATACTTGAAAAGTATTTATATTGTCTAGGATGTAGATAAGGAATTCATCACTTCTATAGTATCGAGATACCAAAGAATGGCCATTCCTCCAGCTACGCCTTTGGTATCCGTTGTCATCATTTGACTATTATACCAACACTTGGAGATGATGTAGTTAGCTTCTTCCCTAGATCATTTTGTTTCATGTAACATAAATATATCTGGTTGTTCCTCCATTGTGCATTTATGCAAGAGACTTTGTTTTCTCTTTACGTTGATACCTCTAATGTTCCAGGATTGTATCTTCATTGATTAATATTTGGGGGTAATGGGAATGAAGGTGCACGTAAGCACATCCATCTGACTCGAGTTAACCATTACATGACTAAATTCCTTAATGAGTTGCTTTGTGGGTTTTCTTCCTTGCCTTTTTTTCACTTTTTTTGTGTTTCTTTGCTATGAATATTAAAATGATGTATTAAATTAAGCAGTAAATTATTAATTAGTTAATTGAAGGGAAATAACCCTTCCTTAAGCCAGCTCAAACCTTATAAAGGTGAGCTCTTGTAATACATTAATCATCTTATCAATTCAATAATATATCTTTTATTCAATATGGATTTCGTGTCCTAGGTTTTCTGTTGCATTTGGTATCAGAGCTAGTTCGACTCTCGGCACGTTTTCACTCCAGTACTCACTACGTGAATTTTCTCGTGCAGAAATATGTTCTAGGGTTCTCCATTCCTCCATTATTCCATTCGTCCACAACCCCCGTAGCTCCTTTTCATCCACTTGCGTTTCCCATTCCTCTCTTCCCACGCTGCACACACAACCTCCTGCTCTACGCTCCTCCCACAGTCCTCTCCATCCCGCGTTCACCACTCTACCGCTGCCACCCATCACCACTCCTCTCTGTTGCTCGACCTTGCCGCACTGCATTTCCATCTGCCGCCAGCATCCACCACTCTGTCGCCGTCGGCCGTCACCCCTCCTCTCTGCCGCTCAACCCCGTGCCCCTCCTCTCTTCTCCTCCCCATTCCCTCCCTGCTCCTCCCCGTGCCCTCTCTTCCGCTCAACCCCGTGACCCTCCCCTCCTCTCTGCCGCACTGTATTCGCTCCTCCCCACTTTTCTGCCACCTCCATTCGTCTCCCTCGCCCTCCTTGCTCCTCTCTGCCTGCGCTCCTCTTCCCACCAACGTTGTCCCTCCCATTGCTGCACCGTCCCTCCCTCCCTCTCCATTCCGCTCTACACTCTTCCACCACTCTTCCACTGCCACCTCCCCACCATCACTTCCCGCCATTCCCAACGACCTGCATCAAATTCAAACAAAAAAATTAATAATAAATTTTTTATTATTATATTTTTTTTCATACATAATAAATTATTATAATTTAAATAATAATTATTGTATTATTATTTTCAATATATATAATAAATTATTATTATAATTTAATAATACTTATTGTATTATTATTTTATCCCTAACCCTAACTCTTATCCTTACTCCAAGATTGATTCCAAATATTCACCTCCCCACACCAGGCCAAGAACCATGGCCGAATTACGAGACCGACTAGAAAAATTGGAAAAAGACCAAATTAGAGATTTAAAAATCGTCGAAGGTCTAAACTCCAGAATGGATGAACTTGAGAAATTGTTTCGAGAAGATTTAAAAAATTCCAATGCAAAGCTGAAAAATGAAATCAGAGTGGAAGTCGTTTCAGTTTTAGAAAAAAGGCTAGACGATAAATTGGACGGGATGAAGGAAAAACAAGACCAACTGAGCGACACGTTAAACAAGTTCATGGAAAGGATGGGACAAAATGAGACAAATGATCATGGCAAACCAAAAGACGACTCAGATATGTCGAGTGCTTCAACCAACAACTCTAGATCACCACACAACAAGACAAGAGACAATCATTATCAGCATTATGTAGTGTATCCCCCCAAAGCAAAAATAGAAATGTCAAAGTTCAGTGGGAATGACGAACAATGCATTGCGTGGTTAAATAAAGCAGAGGAATACTTCGATATCTATAAAATCACAACAGATGAAGAAAAAGTGAAGTATGCATCTATGCACCTTGAAGGATATGCCTACAATTGGTATATGTGGTGGAAAGGTGACCAATTCACATACACATGGAATTTGTTTAAAAATGTTTTCCTAAAAAGGTTTCAAGGAATCAACGAAGAAGAATTTTTCTTGAAGCTTACGAGGTTACAGCAAAAAGGAAACGTCGAAGAATTCACACACCAATGGGAATCACTTGCTACCAGAGTATTTGGGATATCATACGAACAACGACTAGAAACTTACTTGGGCGGACTAAATCCATACATACAAAAAGAGTTAAAAATGCATGACATACCGAATGTCGAAGCAGCAAGACGAAAAGCAAAAGCAGCCGAGGCCAAATTTGACAGTTTCCAATCAAATAAAGGGAAGTCATACTTACAAAGAAACATCCAGTCGACTCCAGAGGATGATACAAAAAAATACATACCTCCACCTAGAAGGGACGACAGGAAGAGCCTCGAGAATCAACGAATGAGGGAAGGAAAATGTCGACGATGTGGAGACAAATGGAATCCTAAACATAGGTGTCACCCCGAGGACAGCTCAAAGAAATTATATACTTGTGAAGTAGAGGAGAATAGTGACTCAGAGGAAGAAGAAGAGTCAGAAGATGAAGAGGAGGCGACTGCAAATATGGCACCCGGAAAGGACGAGACCCCCAAAATCTCCTTAGCAGCCATGACAGGCATTAGCCAACCACAGACTCTCAAGTTAAAAGGGCATATAAAAAATGAGAATGTTACAGTGCTAGTAGACACCGGAAGCACTCACAAATTTCTTGATATAAGAGTTGCAAGAAAACTCAAGTTGTTCGTACATCCAGTTCCAGACATGAAGGTGATGGTTGCAGATGGAAAGAAGATCGAAAAAGTTGGAAAGTGCCACAAGGTGAGACTTCAAATACAAGACTTTGAAATGGAATCAAAACTCTACACCTTACCATTGGGAGGAGTAGACATCGTTTTGGGAGTCCAATGGTTACAAACATTGGGAACATATTCCGCCAATCACCAAAAACATTTCATCAAGTTTAAATGGAAAGGGCAAAATTTTAAGCTACATGGTTTTCAACCACCAGACACACAAGTAGTTTCATCTCAGCGTATGGAAAAGCCCATTCGAAAAGGAGCATCAACATATGCAATCCAATGCCATCAACTGGAAGGAAAAGAGGAGGAACCAAATGAATTCAAAAAGGAAATCCAAATTTTACTCTTGAAACATGAGCACATATTTCAAGACTTACCCATGCAGCTACCAACAGAAAGGAGTATAGAACACATAATCGAGGTTAAACTTGGATCAAATCCTGTCAAGGTTAAACCCTATAGGTATCCCCACCACCACAAAACAGAAATAGAAAGGTTGGTTCAAGACCTACTGAATTGTGTTGTCATCACCAAGAGTAGAATCCCTTATGCAGCTCCAGTCGTGTTAGTACGAAAGAAGGATGGATCATTTAGATTATTTATATATTATAGAGGATTAAACAAAATAATGATTAAGAACAAGTTTCCAATCCCTTTCATCAATGATATGCTGGATGAACTTCATGACACAAAATATTTTTCAAAACTCGATTTAAGGTCAGGGTACTATCAAATCAGGGTCAGATTAGAAGATATCGCAAAGACTGCTTTCCAAACTCATGAAGGACATTATGAATTCAAAGTAATGCCTTTTGGGTTAACTAATGCCCCCGCCACATTCCAAGCAACTATGAATGAACTATTTCAGCCATACCTAAGGAAATTTGTGTTGGTATTCTTCGATGACATCCTTATATATAGCAAGACATGGAAGGAACATTTGATGCATCTGGAAAAAGTTCTAGCTCTTCTGAAGGAAAACCAGTTCTATGCAAAAAAATCAAAATGCACATTCAGGAAGCAAGAAGTGGAGTATCTCGGTCATATAATCTCTAAGGAGGGAGTTAAGGTGGACTCAAGGAAGATCCAAGCGATGAAGGAGTGGCCCGAACCAAGGAATGGTTCAAAATTGCGAGGATTTTTGGGATTAACAGGTTACTATCGAAGATTCATCAGGAACTATGCACACGTCACTGCTCCGCTAACAAATATCCTAAAAAGAAATTGTTTTCAATGGGATGATGAAGCAAGAAGATGCTTTGAAATGTTGAAACAAATTATGTCTTCAACTCCTGTTTTGGAAACACCTGATTTTGCAAAACCATTCGTAATCGAATGTGATGCTTCAGGGTTTGGGATAGGAGCTGTGCTAATTCAAGAAGGTCATCCGATCGCTTTTGAAAGCAGGAAGTTAAACAAAAGAGAATACCTACAGTCTACATACAACAAGGAAATGCTTGCCATCATGCATGCATTAACTAAATGGCGACAATACCTTTTGCGAAGTAAATTCCTAATCCGAACAGATCATAATAGTCTACAACACTTATTATAGCAGAAGACATTAACAACCGAACAACAAAAGTGGATCGAGAAAATATCTACCTTCGATATGGAGATACTACATAAAAGGGGGAAGGACGATGTAGTAGCTGATGCTCTATCAAGGAAAGATGAAGAAGTACAAGTCTACGCTGTATCCATGGTGATCCCAGAGTTTTTGGATGAAATTCGCAAGGAATATGCCAAGAATTCAGAGGTTTGCTCCATAATTAACAACATAAATCAGTATCTGAAGTTTGAATGGAAGAAAGACCTCTTATGGTACAAAGGACGTATTTACTTAAGTTCCAACTCCAGTTTTAAGACCAAGGCGCTTAAAGAGTCACATGACTGCCCAGCCGCTGGACATGTAGGATTTTTTAAAACCTACTATAATGCAAGGAAGTCATTCTTTTGGAAGGGTATGAATGCCGACATTCACAAGTATGTGGCAGAATGTGACATTTGTCAAAAGAATAAAACTGAGAATATATCAAGTCCGGGGTTACTCCATCCGTTACATATCCCAAATCAGAATGGGAGGAAATTTCAATGGATTTCATTGAAGGTCTACCCATATCAGATGGAAAAGATAAAATATTAGTTGTGGTAGACAGGTTAACCAAATATGCACATTTTGTGGGAGTGAAGAAAGCTGATTCAGCAAAAGAAACAACCGAAGCTTTCTGTAAAAATGTCTACACGTTACATGGTTTTCCCAAGATTGTCGTAAGTGATAGGGATGCCAAGTTTAAAGGGAAATTTTGGAGAGAGTTTTGCAAGCAAATTGGGACGTCACTTAACATGAGTTCAGCTTATCATCCCCAAATAGATGGATAGACAGAAGTTGTCAATAAATGCTTAGAAACCTACCTCTGTTGCTTTGTAACTGATAAGCAAAATAAATGGTTCCAATGGCTACATCTTGTGGAATGGTGGTATAATTCTACTTATCATACATCTGCAAGGATGACACCATTTCAAGTCCTATATGGATATGAACCCCCAAAGTGGAAGGATTTCATTACCAACCAAGCTAGGGTCGCATCAATAAATGAACATTTAGAAGAAAACCAAAAGGTCGTCCAAGTACTTAAAGAGAATCTGAATACTGCCAGGAATAGAATGAGACAACAAGAAGATCGACACCGAACAGAATGAGAATTTGAAATTGGAGATTGGGTATTTGTAAGACTACAACCCTATAAGCAATTATCACTTAAACAAGGTGGAAAGAATAAATTGGCTCCACGTTTTTATGGCCCATATCAAATCAATAAGAAGATTAGTCAGGTGGCATATGCGTTGGAATTGCCAACTATAAGTCGCATCCACAATGTTTTTCACATTTCTTGCTTGAAAAAGATGATAGGTCAACACCAGAAGGAACAAACAATACTTCCCTTGTTAGATGAAGAAGGAAGAATAATATTCGAGCCAGAATCTATCATTTCTACTAGAGAGAAAAGATTAAGAACGCGAGTCATAAAAGAGTACCTCATAAAATGGAAAAATATTCCCGAAGAAGACGCAACCTGGGAATCAGAACAATTTCGACAACTACATCCCTCATTACTATTGCTTTGAGGACAAAGCTCCTTAAAAGGGAGTGGCAATGCTATGAATATTAAAATGATGTATTAAATTAAGCAGTAAATTATTAATTAGTTAATTGAAGGGACATAACCCTTCCTTAAGCCCGCTCAAACCTTATAAAGGAGAGCTCTTATAATACATTAATCATCTTATCAATTCAATAATATATATTTTATTCAATATGGATTTCGTGTCCTAGGTTTTGTGTTGCATTCTTGATGGGATTACTAGGTCCATTGGCCACTCCCAAACTTTCTTTGGTTCCTTCTATTAGGATATTCTTATACTCCATCCTAGTCTCACCAGTATTTTGATCATTTACATTTTCAGTCATGCATGCACTTTTAGGGTTTGCATGCATCCCAGTCATCAGTCCAACACCTAGCCCTCAGTTAGCCAGCCCTCGGGAGCTTCTCACTGATTAGTTTTAGCCCTCCAGTTGCTTAATGCACCCTTCTTTCTTGATTTTAGGAATCAACTCACCCTTCTTCACCTACCAGTCCAGTTGTCTTCAGTTTATACTCCGTCCCACTCAGTTACAACTACCAGACTCAGTTTGACTGATGGATTGACAGTTGCTTGAGCATTGATGACTCCACTGATGATGATGAAGACTTCCAGTTGTGCTCCAATGACACTCCAGTGATCCTTTGATCACTCCATGAAGGCTAATTCGAATTGCCACCTTAGGCATTCGGATCCTCATGCATTGTACTATTTATTTGTCCATATTGTGATTAATTAAATAGTGTGTGTGAAGCATTTTTTCTTCTATCCGAGTTCTACTGTATTATTATTCTATTGCTCATTATACTGCATTAACCACTCTTCTTCTATTTTCTTGCTTAATCAATTACTTTCTTGTGAGGTATACATCATCTCTTAGATCTGCTGTGAGGATTTTCACATGGTATTAGAGCATGTTGAGAGTATTGTTTATCTCCATTCTTGAGAGTTTTTTGCAGGTTATTACCAAGATTTCGAGTGCAGCAGTTTCTACATCTTTGCAGCAATAGCAGTTGCAGATATTTTCTATTGTTTTTGCAGGTCTTCTACAGCTTCCATGTATTCAGAAGAAATCTATCCTCCTCCATTCAACTATGATCCTCTTTGTCCATTCAACTATGATGAATGGAAACCAAAGATGATAGCACATTTGAAGAGAAATGGTCTCTTTGATTATTGTTTTGAGAGAGAGTTCGAATCCTCTGAAGAAAATATTGACTGGTTAAATAATGGTGACAGAGCCATGGGAACCATGATGCTTGCTATGTCTCGATGCTTGGTACATCAATTCATTGATGATGTTGAATCTCCAAAAGAGCTATGTGCCTACCTGGATGAAAGAGTTGGTAGACAGAATGAAGGGATTGGGCCAAACCCCTTCGAGAGAAATCCCAGTGATGCATTCACTCCCCTTGATGGTCTCTCAGATCATGAACCAGTATCATCTCATATTGAAGTTGTCCACAAAGAACTTGCAGATTCTACACTCATGCTCCAACTTTCTTCTCTTTCTGTGCCAGCTCACACTCTAGATATTGCAGAAGGTCCTAAATCCTCTTTTGCACCAGAGTCTGTTGGTTTGCATCATGATCACATGATTATTTCGGAGGTAAAATCAGCTATTGGAGGTAATGCATTCACTCTCCTCAAGCAATCACCTCTTATTTACTACTATATGATCATTATTCCATGATTTCAGAAGGTTATTGAAGAATATGGCCATTGCCATTCGCTTGGGATGATTTCTCATGCATTTACTGGTTTTGATCTCACCTCTCATGGTTCAAAGGAGATCTCAAGAAACCATGATTCAAGTCTTGGATCTAATTTGGATTCTAAGCAAACACTACTTGAGATAATTTCTCATGCATATGATGGTTTTGATCTCACCCCTGATGGTTCAAAGGAGATCTCAAGAAACTATTCATCAAGTCTTAAATCTGATTTGGATTTCAAGCAATCATTATTATTTGATGGTTCTTTTTGGCATAATCTCACCCATGATGGTTCGAAGGAGAAGACAAAAGACTATCTTCATATTCATGTTTTGATCCTACCTCAACTGATTCGAATCACAGGTTCAAGGATCATCCTCATACTTTTGGATTTGTTCTCATCACATTCGATCTGAAGAGCAAGTACAAGCACATGCTTTTTGAGCACGATCCACTTCTTCCCAAGAAAAAGATACCTCCAGACAAATGACCAAGCATCACACTTGCTTGAGTTTGGAGCATTTATTTTTTGTGTGTGCCTTACAGTTTGTTTTGAGGGGGGGGGGGTAATTTTCCCATGAAATTTTCCCCACTTCCTTGGGTTATTGACTGTTATTATTCATTGTATTGGATGACCTTTGGTCTTAGTTACTAGGGCTCAGGATGGATTAAGGGGGGGTGTTAGGATATTCCTATACTCCATCCTAGTCCCACCAGTATTCTGATCATTTACATTTTCAGTCATGCATGCACTTTTAGGGTTTGCATGCATCCCAGTCATCAGTCCAGCACCTAGCCCTCAGTTAACCAGCCCCCGGGAGCTTCTCACTGATTAGTTTTAGCCCTCTAGTTGCTTAATGCGCCCTTCTTCCTTGATTTTAGGAAGCAACGCACCCTTCTTCACCTACCAGTCCATTTGTCTTCAGTTTATACTCAGTTACACTCAGTTACACTCAGTTACACCTACCAGACTCAGTTTGATTGATGGATTGACAGTTACTTTAGCATTGATGACTCCACTGATGATGATGAAGACTTCTAGTTGTGCTCTGATGACACTAGTTGTGCTCCGATGACACTCCAGTGATCCTTTGATCACTCCATGAAGGCTAATTCGAATTGCCACCTTAGGCATTCGAATCCTCATGCATTGTACTATTTATTTGTCCATATTGTGATTAATTAACTATTGTGTGTGAAGTATTTTTGCTTCTATCCGAGTTATACTGTATTATTATTCTGTTGCTCATTATACTACATTGACCACTCTTCTTCTATTTTCTTGCTTAATCAATTACTTTCTTGTGAGGTATACATCATCTCTTAGATCTGCTGTGAGGATTTTCACACCTTCCCCTTCATTGGCTTGAGATCTGAGATAGACCTTCTGCATTTTTGCTAGATGCTCCATTGGAACCTCTTTGTACTCTCTTTTTCTACATGCTTCTACTATATTTTCTAGATTGAGGCCCACTAGCTCATTGTCATCAAATTCTCACTCAAGATATACACCATGCTCCATCTCTGCATGTTCCTGCCCTATTATGCTTAAATCCTTGCCATTATTTGGAGCTGATTCTTTTTTTGTTGCACTGAGCTCTAGTTGTTGGGTAGGGATGGTCGAAGGTGAGATGATTTGAGGCTATTCTTGAGAGGTGGTTTGTGCTTCGTCATCCCCAATATCCTCTTCTGGCTCCTTCAGAAAGTCTTTGAAATTGTTTTTGGTTACAAATCTTTTAGGTTGATTTCCTCCATGTTTCTTATAGGCCATTTCCCTCTTTCCTTGAATTGTAATGAATTGATCTTTGTCCTTACTAGTATTTTGAGCATTAGACCTAGAAAATCTATTGAAGGTGAAGTCCCTGAAGAGATGCCCATGAACATGGAATTTCTGACATCTAAAAAGGATACACCCATAGTCGATTGCTTGTATCCAGTCTTCGTCTTGACGCGTGAGGCATATTTTATCCAGAAGAGCCCATGATATGTTCAAGTAGACATAGATCCTTGCATATGAAGTGTATCAACCTACCTTAGTTTCTTATGATGCTTTGACAAATTTCCCCAGGGTGTTACCAGTGCTCTCTAATGTTTTCAGAAGCCATAACTCTAGAGGGAGAGAGTATAATCGTATCCAAACATGGGGATGGGAGAAGTCTTCCTTGTTGGGGCTAAATTTCTCTATGCAAACGCAAAGAAAGAGGTCGACATAGTTGTAGAAGTATGGTCCTTTGTCAAAAATCCTATCTCGATCCTCCTAGTTGTGAAAGGTAGTGGTAAAGAAACCTTTGGAGCCTAGTCAAAGCTCGAAGAGCCCCTTGGGATTCCACCATGTATTGATCCAATGCACTAGATATCGTTCAGATGGACATAACCCCAATTTTTTTTTCTATTAATGCATGATCTTTCATATATTGAGTATAACCCTCAAAATATTTAGATCTCACCTCATACCTTGGCATGTTTACTACTTGCGGAATGCATTTGCTAAGATCCTAGGAGTGAGCTGCCTTTAGATGCAATAAGGATGCTTCCGATATCGACTCCTTTACTTTGTTTCTCTCTTCTATGACGTGTGAAAATGGAGGCTGCTCTTATGATGCCCCTTGCTTCCATTGCAATGGAATGCCACATAATCATTCCACTAAGTGCCTCCCAACGGATTCCTTGAAAGAGTTGGGGGAGGCTTGCCACCCCATGCGAGACGACCATGCATGAGGCCAGTAGGCAGCCGAACCACCAAATCTTGGCGAGTTTCCAAATACGACACCAAAAAACCTTTTTGGCACAAACCCTAGAAGAACCTAAATAATTATTTGCCTCATTCTAAAATATATTTTCATCACCACTCACTTATTATTAACACGTCTCATTTAAATTAACCATCAAAATTCTTTATTAATTATTCATAAACCGTTAAAAAAATATAAAGTAAAAACATAAAAGCAACAATTTTCTTTTCATTCTCATTCCACTAATTCAAAAATATGCTAATATTTGACATTATATCCACTCGATTACACGAAACAAAGTTGAAGAATAATACTTAAAGAATAAAATATATGGCATAATGAAATAAAAACAATAATGAATATTATAATAATGTTGGCGTATATCACCTTAATATTTGACATTATATCCAATTGATTACACGAAACAAAGTTGAAGACTGATACTTAAGAATAAAATATATGGCATAATGAAATAAAAACAATAATGAATATTATAATAATTTTTTTTCTTAACTTAATATCAATTAAGAATTAAAATAATGTTGAGGTATATGACCTTAGAAGTCAAATAGAATCATATCCATTTTGACATCCTTTTTCCATAATAAAGTTGAAGACATTATGAAAACAAAATAAATTTAAAAATCTAAGTTCAAATATAGTGAACATTATAATGGGAAAATAATAATATTTTTTTAGCACATAAGGAAATTAAACCAATAATATATATCTTAAATAATGTTGAGGTATATCACCTTAAGAAAGTCAACTATCATCAACCCTTTCTCTAAAATATAATTCTTAAATTTAGAATCCCACCCAGATTCACATGAAATCACATATTAAAAAAAAACCATTCAATACACATCAAGGTTCATGATCCCACCTAAATTGACAGGAAATGAAATATTAAAAAAAATCCAGTCAATACACATTGACAAGGTTCATGATCCCACCTAAATTCACATGAAATCAAATATTAAAAAAAAGCCATAAATATTAAAAAAAATCATTCAGTACACATGTGATAATTAAAAAAAATAATTCAGTACACGTGATATATGATAATAATTTATCTTTTCAAATTAAATTAATTTGAATAAATAGATTTAGCATTTATTTATTTATTTTTAAATTTAAATTTTTATGATTTATAATTCTCATTTCTTATATCTATTCTAATTAAATTAAAAAAAAAACAAAATTAAGTTTTTTTTTTTTAAATTTCAATTTTATATTACTTTTATAATTCATAAATCATCTCATGTATAATTATATATTTTTAAGGTTAGAGTTTAACTAGACATCAATTTCGTGTATTAGACTTCTTTTAAGGTCACAATCTAATTAGACACCAATTTGGTGTATACGACCCCTATGTTTGTAGGATAAGGGCCCCTCCATCGTACAATGATTTGACTATTAAAGTCTACGAAGGCGTACATACCCTACCCCCTTGCAAATTTGAGCCTAGGACCTCCTAGGAGGAAACATATATTCTTAACCGTTAGACCCACTCAGACTGCACAACATTAGAATACGATTAAAAGATATACAAATGACACTAAACATTATAGAAACTTTCACAAAAATATAAATGTATCACTAAATTGTAAAAGGCAAGCAACTACACTAACCATTATGATAGAGACAATCACAAAAATATAAATGCACCACTAAAATAATATATAAATATGGACTTCCTCATCCTTTTGAATCTTAGCCAACCTTATCACCATATATATATATATAAAACCAACCCTATCACCATATGTTGGTCTTTATTTCTAGTGTATATATCACTAAATTTGCATAATTTCAACAAACATCATACACAACCAAATCTTCAAAAGTTGCTCATCATTATCATCTTCATTAACCCAATTATCATACATATAATTAAATAAAGATTCTTTATTAAAATTCTTTAATTAAACAACGATTCTTTAATAAAATTCTATTGTTAATTAATGCATTATTTAGAGGTATCTTTAATCTAATCTTATATTTGTTGATCTTCATTTATGTTAATTAATGCATTATTTAGAGATATCCTTACTCTAATCTTATATTTGTTAATCTTCATTTATAATAATATTTAAGATTATATAAATTACAAATTGAATAAGTATATTTTTGAAAGATTCCTAGAAATATTATATTGGTTTAAGAGAATAATTTTTGAAATTGAAAATGATTATAATCATATTATATAGATATTTATAATTTACCATACTTTATTTTTGTTAGAATGTCGATAACTACAATATTTTAAATGCTTCACTTAAGTGATATAATAAAGCTTTTAATAATCTCTAAAGAATGTATTTTATTACAATCTTAATGAAATTCAAAAGAAAAAGAATATTTTAAATTATATCAATTTGATTATTAAAAAAATTTGAAAAATACATTATATTAAATACACAACCAAATCTTCCGGACTTGGTCATCATTACCATCCTCATTAACCCAATTATCATACAAATAATTAAACGAAGATTCTTTAATTAAATTCTATTGTTAATTAATAAATTATTTAGAAATATACTTAATATAATCTTATATTTGTTAATCTTCCTTTGTAATAATATTTAAGATTATTTCAACTTGATTATTAAAAAGAAAGTTGAAAAATATTATATTAAATTAATTATAGAAAAGAAAGGCGGAGAAGAAGATTAAAGGAATAAATCCTAAGAACAAATGTTACGGAATACTAAACCGTTAACATAAACCGTTAACATGAATATTATAATTATATAATTTTTTAAGAACAAAAAGCTAACTAGAATTTTATTTGTATCTTGGTTGGAAATTTTTTAAAAATCTTAAAATCACATATATTAGTTATGTAAATTGTATAATTAAAGTGTTATGGGGTATTTGAGGTTGTTGAATTTATTTATGAATTCAAAAATACAATTTAAATACGTAGAAATTTGGATTTTAGCAAAAAAAAATACCGAATTCTGAGTAAAACCCACTTTAAAGTTGAAAATATAGAATAAATAAACTACCCCTAAATTGATTAAATAATGTTTAAACTATATCACTGCCCATAAGTAAAAAACACATTTGTTTTGAGACATCAATTTTTCTAATATTTTATATCATAAATAATGATACTTATAAAAAATCACATAAAACAAAAATTCTAAAATAATGTATATTTATAAAAAATAAGATAAGACCAAATATTCTAAAATTCTTGTCATATGTAGCGAATAGTTAACTAATTCTGCATTAGAGATTTGTTGTAAAGGAAATATTGTTTCTCCAGGGCATTTTTTTTTCCTGCCCAGGATCAGAAGACTGGAATGGACGTCGTGGTGACAAAGGAGTCTGAGCATGAGAAATCTGGTAAGTTGTTTTAGACACATTCTCTTATTCCTTTACATAATTTAATGCCTGTGAATAAGCCTCTTTCTTTTAGTCCCCTGGCTAGTCTTGGGCTAGCTAGCCCTGGTTTCTCTTTAAGGGAATGTAAAAGTATGATTCGTAACCAACAGAAGAATAATTTAATGCCGTTTCCTTATGCATTAAGATCTTGGGGTGTCATTGGTTCGGGTCTGTCTTTGTCGAAGAAGGGGGCAGTCATCTGTGATCCCTTGGTTTTGGCTGTAGGGGTATCAAGGAGGATTTAAGTTTTCGTTTCACTTCTACTACGGATACTCAAGCGCTTAGAGATTTTCCTTAGAAGGAGGTAGTATCATGAAATTGATGTCCTTTAACTGCCGAGGGTTAGCCAGCAACCCTAAATTGCTGGCTTTAGGTAGATTGGTAGAGTTAAATGGTCTTGATATTTTGGTCTTACAAGAGACTATGTGCGGGGGGGAGGGCCTGGTATCTAAATTGACTCAGTTGTTTAAAGGTTGGTGCTTCACGTGGGTGGATAGTGCGGGCTTATCGGGAGGCTTGATTTCGGGGTGGCGAGATTCATATCAGATTTTGAATAGTTTTGCTTTTCATTCAGGGCTAGGGACTACTCTGTTCGGTCCTGAGCTAGGATTCAGCTTCAATATCTTTAATATCTATGGTCCTTATAATCGTAAACCATCTTTTTGGAAGGTTTTCTTCAAAAAATCTTTTTTACAGGAATTTCCCTTCATTGTTGTAGGTGATTTGAATATAACTTTGAATAGTGGGGAAGTTTGGGGTTTCGGGGCTCGACCGGATCCATTTCAGTCGCAGTTTATGCAACATCTAGAAAATGGTGATATCATGGATCTGGAACCCTTACAGATGCGTCCTACCTGGTTTAATAAGCGCTCTGGTCAAGCAGATTTGGCAAAAAGACTGGACAGGTTCCTGATTAACGGGGCTTTTCTCCGTGGAGTGGGAAGGGCACGTTCTTGGAGACTAGTTGGGGGTGGTTCTGATCATTTACCTATTATGAGTAGTTTTGAGAAAGGGGATAAGAAGCCTGGAACGCCCTTTAAATTCAACCTGGCGTGGTTGGTTCAGGAGGATTTTAAAGAATTGATCAGGAATAACTGGCTTTCATTTGATAACAATTCTTCGGTTACTTGTGGGCAACATTTTGTTGATAATCTCAAAAGGGTGAAGGAGCTTAGTGTGGTATGGTAAAAAAATATGAGGGGAAAGAGGGAAGAAAGGCTTAAGGAAGTGGAGAAGCAGATTGAGACTCTTTATGATAGTCCTGTTCAGGTTGACACTTTTGGACTTTTAGAATTGCATCGGCTTGAAGGAATTAAGGATAAACTTTTAATGGACAGAGAAGCGGATATTAGAATGCAGAGTCGGGCGGTTTGGCTTTCTCTTGGAGATGATAATACAGTTTTTTTTCACAAGATGGTAGGCCATCGCAAGCGTATTAATACTATTTGGGATCTTCAGGATAGTAATGGGGTGTTTATGAATGGTTTTCAATAGTTGGCTTCAGGTGGAGTAGATTTTTTTCAGGATTTATACCGGAAACCTCGGGAAGATAATTTACAGGAGACGATAGAGACTGTAGGTAAGTTCAATTCATGGATAATGGAAGAAGACAACAATGTTCTTTGTGGTCCTGTTTCTATGGAAGAGCTTCAGAATGCTTTGAAAAAATTAAAAACAGAAAGGAGTACAGGCTTGGATGGCTGGTCCTCTGAGTTCTATTTAGCTTTTTTTGATTTGGTCAGTGAGGACCTTCTGAGGGTGGTGGAATAGAATAGAACTTCTGGTTTTTTAAAGGCCAACATTAACACTACGTTTATTGTGCTGATCCCGAAGATTGATAAACCGAAGACTTTCGGGGACTTTCATCCTATCTCTCTATGCAATGCTTTATATAAGGTCATATAAAAAGTTATAGCTGAGAGACTTAAGCCGCTTTTGGCTCTGCATATCTCCTCGGAACAATTCGATTTTTTTCCAGGTAGAAGTATTCATGAGGTAGTTGGGTGCACTCAAGAGGGTATTCATTCTCTTAAGAGTTTGAAACATACTGCTAAAGTTCTAAAGATTGACTTGTCGAAAGCTTATGATCTCACAAGCTGGCTATATATTCGAATGGTCCTTATTCAAATTGGTTGTGGTTTGAGTTTTGTTAACTGGGTCTGGTCCTATATCACCTCTGTCAATTTTTCGGTGTTAATCAATGGAGTAGCTTCTAGATTCTTTGTCCCTGAGCGTGGTTTAAGGTAGGGATGCCCTTTATCTCCCTATTATTCTTACTAGTCATGGACGGTTTAAGTCGCCTGCTGGCAGAGGCTGTGGAGGACAAGGTTTTGGAAGGTATAAGCTTTGGCGATGTTAGATTAACTCATATCTTCTTTGTGGATGATGCCTTATTATTTTTGGGCAATTCTGTGGCCGAGACGAGTGGTATCAAAGATTTGTTTTGTCTTTTTAGTTGTGCGACAGGTATGCTCGTTAACTATGGTAAGTCAGCATGTTATTATAATGAGCTCAGCCTTGAAGAGGTGGATGGTTTCTTGGAACTAATGCCTATGGATTTTTTTCCGCTTTCCGAGGGTTTTGCTTATTTGGGATTTATCCTTAAACCAATTGTTTACCTCAAATCCGACTGGGATTGGCTTATAGTGAAGGTGGAAGGAACAATACAGTTCTGGTGTAATCGATTTCTTTCTAAGGGAGGGAAAACTGTCCTCATTCAGAGTGTGCTGAATGTTATTCCTGTTTATTGGATGATCCTGGCGAGAATACCTCAAGGGGTTTTGCAAGCTCTCCGAAAAATATTTTTTAAATTTTTATGGCGGAGTAAGGATGCTCGTGGACTACATTGGACATCTTGGGAGTCTATTTCCAGACCAAAGGAAGCTGGTGGTTGGGGTATCAAGGATTTGAAAACCTTGGGTTTGGCCCTAGCTTCAAAGTTGATCTGGCAGCTGATCTCTAAGGAGGGAAAATTGCAGGGGATCTTGAGACATAAGTATATGGTAGCGGGATCACTGATCAGTTGGATTAGGCAGGAGTGGAAGATTGGGAGAGGTGGGTCTTTATTCTGGAAGAACATCAATTATGCTTTCTCTATTATAGGAGATAGACTAATCTGGCAAGTGGGGAATGGACAGGAGGCCAGAATAGGATTGGATAATTATAAAGGAGTCAACCAAATTATTAGGTTACCGGAGGAATTACTTATTTTTCTTTCGATTAGAGGTTATACAGTGCTGGCGGATATAGAGGATGGGATTCTGTTGTTTTCTCAGAAATGGAAAGATGCGGCAACTTTGTTCATTCCGGATCGATGGACTGAAATTTGGAATCAGTGGATAGGGAATCTGGAAAAAGGGTTTATAGTACTAAAGAATGAACCTGATGAGCTATTTTGGTACGGGTGTGAAGGAGAAGGAACCTTTTCAGTGAAGGCATCATATAAATTGTAGTGGAGAGACAGGTTTGCAGAAGACCTGTGGTGGTGGAAGAAAATTTGGAAAGTTAGGACTACCTCCAAAAGCAAAATACTGGTTTGGCATATTTTGAAGGATAAGATTCCAACATGGGAGTTTTTAAAAAGAAGATTTCTGGAAGGACCAGGAAGATGTAGTCTTTGCAGATTGGAGAATGCTATATCCGTGTCCGGATATACTCAGTGATTATTCAAGCGAATAATCCTCCAATGGAAAATAACTCCATTTGATAAAATAATAATATATAATCGATGATGATTAAATTACAAAGGATATGGTTGCCTTAAATATGGCTTGGCCATCACATATTGAAGAGACACTTCTCTTCATAAACTATATTTTAATATTATTAACTTCTATTAGGAATAGTTACCTATTTATTACTTTTTTATTGTTGTAGCAGAGAATGAGGATTCGGTTCATTTATTTGCATTATGTCCTTTCATACAGGAGGTATGGGCAGAGTTAAGACTGAAAATTCTTATGGAACAGATGGAGGAAGGGGATACTTTTGAGCAATCTTTAAAATTATGGTTTGATGAGCCAAGACTGAAAAAACTTCGAGCTTTGATATTTTTGGTGCCTTGGTACGTCTGGATTGCAAGAAATAGGTTTGTATTTGAAGACGTAAACCTGCCTAGTTTTTATGTGGTTTCGCAGATTTTGGCTATATACCATCTTTTTGAAGAACCGAAGAAGCCTCATAGTGTTAGAGTTCCTCGAGTCTTGGTATTTGAAGCTGACGAAGTGGTGGGATTTTTTGACGGAGCCTACTTAGATAGTGTATGTGGCCTGGGGGGTGTCATAAGGTGTTCAGGAAGTGAGATTTATAGCTTTCAAGCTAATGTAGGGGCCAGAACTAACAATAGGGCTGAGTGAATGGCCCTGCGTTCTTTACTACTCTTGGCAAAAGAAAGGAAGATAGTAAATCTTAAAGTATACGGGGACTTAGAGTTATGGGTGCGTTTCATGAACAAGGAATTCAGTTTCAATAATCATTCGGTCCAGAATTTCGATAGTAACGTGGTCCATCAGTCTAGTATTTTCTAGAAGATTAGCTATACCCATATCTACAGGGAACAAAATACCGAAGCAGATTTTCTGTCTAAAGAGGGTCTTAAGATGGACGAAGGAGTATGCAATATTATCTCGACCTTGCAGGAACAACAAGAGTTCAGATTAACCAGTTTATTTACTATGATCTAAATTCAAACAGTTAGTTTATGCTGTTACAGTTTTATTTTTGTGAACTTCTCAATTACAATTTTTTGTATATTTTGTCAGCTAGTTTTTTCAGCTAAATATAGTTTGTCAGCCAGGCTTTTTCAGCTGGTTTTTATAGTCACCAGGACTACAATCGTGTTTTTAAAAAACACCTGTGGAATGTATTTGCTTTGTTCTCTATAGATCAATAAAATGTGCCTTTTTCTTGGAAAAAAAAAGTTAACTAATTCTAAAGCAACGAAAGAGATTCCTAAATACAACATTACACACAGGAGCAATATTAAATAAAAATAATCTAATTATGCAATACGTATCAATGTCCAAAAGGAATACATTACTACGCACGTAATCTATAAGCTTGAATATATTATTATTATAATGTTTAAATTGAATTTATAAGATTAAAATAATATAACAATCCAACATATACGTGTAATATTTAAATTAATTTTATAAAATACAAAATAAATTTAATGCTGATTATATATATGAAAAAATTATTAAAAAGGTAATGTCAAAATACATCCCATAATAAATTGAGGTTAAATTGTAAATACCTTGCAATGTCATTGTTAAGACTTATGTTAATATATATTAAGGTGGTAGGTATGGGATCTTTTTTATACCAGAGGAATTACGGAAATAAGTTATGTTTGGGTTTTGGAAGTGCAACCACAATCAAGTTGGAGCTTATGTAGTGATTCAAGGTTTTCAAAGTATTGACTTTAATAAGGAGAATCCTTTACTATTAATGGGGACTCAACAATAACAATAATGTTTGTGAACAAACAACATATCTTAATGGAAAATTAAGAAAATTCTCTAGGTTGATGAATCTCTAGGATTAAAGACAAAACTTTTCATTTTAAAAATATAGAGTTTTATCATGTTTTAAGAGAACTCAACAAGAACGCAAACACTCAAGCTAATCGAGAAACTCAACTAGTAGAAGGTCATTTGTAAAAAAATTAGGGAAGTTACATTTCTCCCAATCCATTTAGTAATCAAATACACCATATTCAACTATTTATTACTCCATGCACATTGTTGGCCACGTTGCATAGCGAACATGGTCGAATTTTGTGACAAAGCCAAGGCATTAAAGGACTCCAGGACATGCATAGGGTGGCATCACACATGCCATCTCACTCCAAGTATCGTCAATTTCAATATGCTCATGTTAGTTTTAGAGTTGAAGGTGGGATAATGGGGAACAGAGCCCTCTCAAACCCCCATTCCTCTTTGAGCCTATTCTAGTCACTTGGGTTCATGCACGAGATCATTGGGTGCTTTGATTGGTCATTCTCTCCAAGGATTAGTGCTCTCGAGGTATGGTTCTCTTTTCCAAGGTGGCTTGGTTGGTTCTTTGAATGTCATCATCAATTATGCTTAGGATCACTATAGTTTTAGTTGCTATTTGAATGTTATCCTCAATCATGCTCAACACTATATTTTTATGAGTTTGAAGGCCAAAGCTTTGACCTTGTTTTTTTTTCATTGGGAGTCATTAGGTTCTTTGAGTAATTTGGGGAGTTACTCAATGCCCTCTGTGCTTCCCTTTCCTCGATTAAATCCAAGAAGGTGGGGTACATTATGCTTAATCTATTTAATATTTTCTCTGCATGTCATTTGGGAAGGATACAATAATGCTATTCAACCCATAGTTGAGGATTAGCTAATTAAAGTCTTCAATTGTTTGGCTGACTCTTTTTGGGGACTTTCTTTGAATCTGATTTATTTATAGTGGTCTATAGTTTCTTTGTGTTACCTCCTTCACGACTATCTACAAGAAGTGACAATTGGGTTAATTCATCCTATCTTAGGTTAGTTCATTTGTTTTTCATTGAGCAATTCTAGGAACTCCAAAGAACAATGGATTACCCACGGTACCATGGGAAATGCCAATGAGCCATATATGGCATTTAGAGGATTATTTGTCATCAAGAAGAATATATCAATGATAATAGAACATCAATTCTATCTCTAACAAATACACTGCACAACAATGAACATGAGTGTACTTCATAGAGTTATGAGGTAATGGGCATTTTAATGCAAAAAAGGAGGTAGATTCAAGCACTAGAGGCTAAGTGCTTGTCATTGGGATGCATTATTGACAACATTCTCAAAGGTTGTCAATCATGGGCCTAAAATCATCGAATCTATTCAAGCTCAACTCTAGGGCACATCGAAGAAGAAGATACATTTTTGTAGTTATTCGAAGACACATAGTAGAAGAATCATGAAATGCAACATGCAAATGAAAATCTAGAGGAAGCACATAGAAAGCATATATTTTAATCATTTTTTCTATGTTATGTAAATCAATACTTATTTTAGGTGTCTATTATCGAGTTTATGCATTCAGTAGTATCAAGGATTCTTGGGAGAAGGAAATTACATAAATTTTAAAAACTTTTTATATGATGGAAGCACTAGTGCTTATTCCTAGGATGGCTCTTCTTTTTGTATTAATTTGTTGTATAGTTCGACTACAACCATTTTAATACAAAATCTTTATCCATTATTGTAAAAAAAGACCCATGTTCATATCTCATGGAGGACATGTTGTGCACTATGGCATGCAAAATGTCAAATTATACCATATCAATCTTAAAATCCCAAGAATCTTATGTCCCAAAATTGTTTAAATAGTTGAATTCTTTCTTTTCTGATTCAGACATATGTGGAGTTGGAATTCATAACTTCCCACATATCAAAACAAAATCATATACACCTACCCCCAAAAAACAATTTGATATAAAATATCATTTCGAAAAACTAACATAAAACTTAAGTAAAGAGGTATTGTAAGAAAATAAAGATAACACATGATTCCCGAAATGATTCAAGAAGGAACAATGAGGAAACACCCTTGGAGGGTTGGTCAAGGGGAAAAAGGGGATGAAAACCTGGGTATTGTTTAAAGCACTATGTGTTGACTAAACCTACAAATGTTAGTCATAAAATATATACAATAATCAATTGAATGAATGGAATAAAACTAGGTTAACTAGGAAAATAAATTTAAAAAGTTGGAGAGCAAACTGATTGTAAGTGATACAAATGAAAAGTAAAGTGTGTGTTAGATTGTTTAGTTGAATCATTTGTGTGGAACTACTACATCAAATAAGCATTAGAACCAACTTGTTAAAATTGCAGAATATAAATATCTACCCTATATGCAATGCAAGTTGTAATGCATAACATGACACTAAAAGCTTTATTATGTGAAAGATTATTTGTTAGCTGTGACCATCTTGACAAAATGATTTTCTTTTAGCTTATTAATCAGTCTTATGGTATTGTGAAAAGATAGATAAATTATGACAATTAGTTTGCTAAAGAAAATGTTAACAAGAACTACATAAAAAATTTGTCAAAGAAATGAACAAGTGTTATATTTTAAATATAAATGATATTAATATATACAGTCCATAAGTGATTAATATATAATTTAAGTTTAGCTTAACACAAATAAAAATAAAGTGACTAATAAAATTAAGGACGATTCACGTGAAAAAAATATTTCAGGTAAAAGACGCAGGTATGCCCAATAGAATTTTTATTAAGTGGAGTTTGGCAATCTTTCAATACATAAAAACCTGCAAGTGGTTTGGACCCCTAAAGGTAGGAGGTTTTTGGGACCTTATGCTGCTCTCAACATTCCACAGCTCAACTGAGTGAAACCCCATACATTGTGAATATGGTCACACTTGGATTGTCTCAAAGTAACTTGCATACATGATGGCGTTATCCTTAAATTATATAGAAAATAAGAAATGAAATCCAAATAAATAGAACGTATCTCTGATGGAAAGACACTATGCTTTCACCCTATTGGATGGACCTAGTCTTACTTGTCATTGTTACATTCTTAGATTATCGGACAACTGCGTATGAAATGAAAAAAATGCTATGGAACAAAACTATACTTGCTCCCTTACCTTCGATGTCTTGAGTCTTCACACAACTTCATATTTAAATCAAGTGAAGAGGTAGGTGAAGTGCTTTGTCTACCCTGTATAATCCTAAACGTTTAAAAAATGTGCATAGAATCAGGAAGGTTGAATGTTAAATATTTCCAGATGTACTTCTTCTTTACACACAGTTAGAGCTATGGCGGCTCTAATATGCATTAAAATGAGAAATATAAGTTGTTAGGACTTTAGAATTCTTAATTTGTAGAGGAGTGAAGCACCATAGCAGACTGACAACACATGACTTAGCCCCATATTTCAAAGTCACGTGTTATAAGGTTGATCTTCTAACATGATTATGATCTTTCACTCTATGTACATCTCTTCAAATGACAAAACAAGATCCTCATGAATCGACCAATTTAGTAGAATCACTTGTGAACAACCTTATATTTGATTATCAACGTGATTGTTTCGGTTGAGTTTGTGGGATTTCCTAACACCACCAAAATTGACACATGTGCTAACAATATATCCACCACTGTTACTGTTGATAAGGTGGCTTCCCTAAACTAGAAAAGTCCTTTAGTAGTCAAAGGACTTCTAAGCTCACATTTTTAAATCTTTGCATCCACAATCTTAGATAGAGAATGTTTGAGATTGTGCTATCCAAATGCTCCAACCTATGCATGTTCATAAACTAATTGGGGTGTTGATCTCAATGATCTCCTAGGTCATGATTTTTATATTTGTAACCTTAATCATGTACCTCTTTTTTTGTAAAATGTGAATCTCAGAGAACGCCATCAATGCATTACACATTGCCAATCTTTAGAGTAATATTTCCATAGTGGTACAACACATCTAGTCACATAATGCCAACCATGCCAAATTCATATATTTTCAAGGAGTCTAGGATGTGAGTATCGAATTGGTAGAAAAAGGGATGTGCTTGGTCTACAGTCTCTCTTGCATGAAACTCGATAAATGATTCGTGGCTTACACCCCTTGGATTCCGACACAAGATGATCCTCTCTACTGTGTAAAAATGATGCTTGGTTAGAAGAATAGCTTTGACAATATAGGTGGACAAGCCGCTATCGAGGATTTGAAAAGGAAAGAACTGGTTGAATGACTATATTGTATGACGCCTTGTTGATTTTTCTCTGAGAAGATGATATAAATTAGGGTGATTAACCACAAGTGGATAGTAGCATTCACACTAGAAATGTTCTCAATGTTAAACTCTTGCATTCCACCCAAAACTTCCAATATATATGAACTATACAACGAACAAAAAATACAACCATACTTGGATGTTACTGATTTCTGGAGTTGTCCTATGTGCTTGTTTCATCTACCCTACCATTCTACCATTGAGGATAAGCCCTACTAGCCATGATGAGGCCCACGCAGCCTATGAATTTTCTAGCTTGCCCGTTTGATTTGACAGAGAATCACTGCGTGCATGGAGACATTATATGCATTGTCTCCTTTGCAAATTTTTACCTTCACATGATAGTGTGACTGTACTTTGGGAAAATTTTCATAGGCATTGACATTCTCACAAATATATTGGAGAGCGAACTAATAGGTTTTATGTTCCCTACTAGTGCTGAGAAAGTGACATTGGGAGTTGTATTTTTTCTTTTATGTTTTAATTTGGAGACCTGTCCATGTGTATATATGTATCATGTTGATTGGATAGTTTTTTATTGATTGCAAACTTCTACGATAGTTTTTATCATCCTTCACGCTGTCATGGATTGCCAAAGAATAATACCACCTATCAGTGTGCTCATTTCAACACCACGTAAAAGACTATTGGCCCTAAGGTATGTTTGAACTAGTTTTGTGTTGGTGTGGAAAGGGGTAGCGCAACAAAGTGGTCAAAAGGAAGCGTGCCCACAAAAGAAGAATGAAATCCGATGTAGTGTTGTAAAAGATGGAAAGAATAGTGGTTGATCACGCCAACCGAGGAAGTGGTTAGAGTAAGTTAGGGAGCAAGTTAGGATTTTCAATCCACTTAGTGGTCCACGGGGGCTATGCCAATAACTATATATATGTAATGGGTCGGGTAGAGTAGGATGTTGATAATTTTGGATGTAATATTGGTGTAAAGAGAGTGTGAAGAATAGTTAAGTGATCCCATGTATGAATTTTGTGTAATTGAAGGGTTTTGTAAGGGTTGCATTTTGCAAGTTGTGTGCACATATTTGTAAGAATATGAATATGAAATGCTTTATGTAATGGGATCAATGAATAAATGAAACATTTCTGTAGTTTTCTCCTAGTTGGGATTCCACATAAAAATCTTTGGTGCATTGTGTATGTGAATGTTCTTGCATGTGGGTGTTGTTTTGATCTACATGATGCTATTCATTGACTAATGCCCAATGGTATGAAAATAATATGTGAATTTTCTTAGTTACAATATATTGCATTGTATATGTAGGCATTATGATTAGTTCTATGGTTTAATTGATTTCTATCGAGGTTCTTTTAATGGGTATGATTGTAGGTAGATTTCCCCCACCTTCGCTGCTGCAGAAACGTGGTTCCTGTAGTACCCATAGGTACTTCGGGTGAGACTTAACATGTTCATAGGTGATGCTGAAAGCGCCAGTATATTGGGATTTTTTGGTCTATGTCACAATGAACCTAGGTCTACCCACAAGTGAGGCAACAATATAGCAAGAAAATACATGTACTTCATTATCTTTTGAATAAGTTGCAAGAAATGAGATCGGGGACATCCACATAGTTATATTATTAAAAAATGTTTGCATACACATATCATAATTCGAGAACTAGTGTTAATAAAATATAGAAGTTCGTTGAGGCCCCTAAACAATGATTTAGAATCGCATCAATCCTCTCGGAAAATTGTTTGTATGGAGAAGCCAAAGACTTAATACAATGAGTTGAGGTTGTGGACCAATCGCCATCATGAAAAGTTCATATATTTTTTTGTGAACTGGCCATTTTCATTAGACTTATCCATTGTTGTTCCTCCCACTCAAAGTAGACAATAGAGACATTTCTAGGGGATTTTTGGGCAATCTAAACCTAACCAAGTTGTTTGAATTGATTTTTTTTGGTTTGGTAGTAAAATTTTGGCCAATTCCATAGCTACAAATATACTTATCCACCTAATGAACCTCCCAAGTAAGGGATACTTTATACCCTAAAAATACTACGGTCTTAACCACATGAGCATCCAAGTAAGCATAGTTCACTCTTCAACCACTCTAGATGTGCCAAATGATCAATTTATACAAGAGACCCATAATGCATGTGCACTCTTATTATTAGTATCCTATGATAGGTCCCAAGGACTATTTTATTCCATGCGACATGCAGCAACAAAAAAGAACAGATAGATTCATGGGTTTTTCACCAACGAGAAATGTTTTTGATGTCTCACTTGTGGGAAGAACTAGGTTCACTACAACACAAACCAACAAATCCCAAGATATTGGCCCTTTTAGTATCACCTACGAATAGGAGAAGTATCACCCGAAGTACCTATGGGTATTGCATAAATCACGTTTCTGCAGTAGCAAAGGGGAGGGAAATATGTCTACAATCGTACCCATTAATAAAACCTTGACATAAATCAATTAAACCACATAACTAATCATAATGCATGCATCCATTGTGCGATATATTGTAACTGAGAACATTCACATATTATTATCATACCATTGGGCATTAGTAATTGAATAGTATTATGTAGATCAAAACAACACACACATGCAATAACATTCACATACACATTGCACCATATATTTTTACGTGGAAACCCAACTGGGAGAAAACCATGGAAATGCTTTGTTTGTTCATTGATCCCATTACATAAATCATTTCATCTTCATATTCTTATAGATTTGCACACACTCGGCATAGATATCCTTTAATTCTTTGACTATCCCTTCGACCATAGTTTCCTGCTCTTGCAGCTCATCTACTAATTGTGTATTTTTTTCCACCTTTAATTGTATGCTTGCGTATCCTTGTTTGGTGTATAGATGCAGGTTACAGTTGCACACCTTCTTATAGTACGGACCACTTCCACATCTATGACCCCTCACCTGGAATATAGGACATCCTTTCCCTTTGATAAGTTGATGCATTACCTCGGTCGTCTCCCCTGCGCCTATAGGAACCCCCCCTGCTCAAGTAGGTGTCCCCCACCCAACCACCCTTACATTTTCCCCTGCTTAGTAGTAGAGCCTTCTCCCACATGGGTGACTGTTCTTAGAACCCCTACATTTTGCACCCATGCCATTGAATTCCCTTTTAGGATTGGTAGCCCCTTTAGTTTGACATATCGAGTTGAAGTTGCATCCAGTTCCTCGTATCATCGCTCATTGGCCATTCCCAGGGCTCCCAGCATGGAGTTTCTGTTAAGCCATTTTCTGACTCCTTAAAGAATGAAAAGATCACTGAGCAATCTTGCTTACTTTCATGCTCATTAAAGTATCCGAAATGGCGTATATTTGTTATAATTTTACCCCTTTCCCAGAACAGATGGACTAATTACGAAAAAGGAATACTCTAGTCTCTCTGGCTAGAAGAGTTCTCCACTGCATAGTTTTATGCTTTTTCAGGATTTGGGGACTAATATACGAAAAATAACCCCCTCCTAGTATTATTATTGCTTTCAGACTCTCTAAAATTGAAAGTGACCATGAGCAGTCACCATCTTGGGCTCATATAAATCCACACGAAAGTATATCATCACCACTTTAGAGTCTTCTTATCGCTTTTAGACTCCTTAAAATTGAAAGCGCCCACGAGAACTTATCGTCATGGGCTCATACAAAATCCACACAATGATACTATATCAAGCACACTTCTACCCCTTCTTCGAGCTCAATAAACCATGAAGAAGGCCCAAACGGTGTCGTTTGGCACCACGATAGATCATGTAGAACCCCATGTTATGGTAGCATCTCAAAGTATGGTCACCTTTGTTTAGAGTATTCTACGATGAGTCATCATTGGAGTCTCATGATATCATTAATCAGTTCTCTCTTCCCCACCAGAGTCTCCCCTATTGCAGTCACAGTTCTTGATCCCATAAGATATGGTCCTCGTCCCTCGATATCGGTTTCATATGCTGTTAGGTTAGCCCTGCGTCATACCCTGAAAAAAGGAAGTTTGAGTCCCATCACTCCATGGACCTCATATCCCTCCACAGTGTCTCAATCCCAGACCCAGTACTATTGCATCTTGGTTGTATACCTCGCGCTCCTATCAAGGAAGCCTCATTTCCTTAGTAGCTGTAGGTATCCCTCTGTCGACGCCATCACATCTATTCCAGAGGATAGACCTAGAGGTCCCTGTATCTTGGCCTCACCCCCATTAGTGGTGATTTCCTACGAATCATTTGAGAGGAGCCCTTAGTGCCTTGTTAGTTGATTATTTCTCGCGTGCTCGACTCCAACTCCCTCATTGCACCATTGAGATTTGTACATGGTATTGGTCCCTTCAGTTATTGGTCGAAGAACCCGGATTTCCCCTAACTCTAGGACATTGATGAGTCTATTTGGAACCCCTAGTTGTATGTTCCTGTGGATATCCGGGCTGTGTTGGCGATGGTGTTTGGAATCCCTCAAGATATATGCTTCCTAGAGTATCCAGTTCAGATGCAGTCAGTGTACCTTTGAGATTCCGACTCTCAATCGTTGAGTCCATTTAGTTGTTGGACCGCTTTAGATACAACAGTGCATTAGTTGTTATGGTACCGCATTCAGGATGGATGCCATTGTTTCCAGTTCCATCTCTGCAAATCAGTCATGGTTGGACCATGATATGTCCTAGATTTGTGTCCCCTCTAAACCATTATGATGAACACAACAATTCTCCTTGTATTGATCATCCCCCCCTATGGGCCTCTCTATTTATATATCTTGAGACATTGATATGAGCATGGGAATTCCCATCTCCTTTTTTCTATTTGGAATTATATATACTTCAACCATCATTGAGTAGATGTACTTCCAGTTACGACCCTTGTATATTGTGCGAAATGCATTCTCCACCCTTCGAAACAGCTCCGGTTCTCCGCCACCTTTCTCCTCACCACCACGAAACAATCAATATCCCATGATGTCTATTGGCCATACGACGATCTCATGCCCTCACACATCAGGGGGGAATCTATTAACACAAAAAACATGACCACCTAGCTCACTACTCTTTAGCTACATCATTCATACGTCCATTTCCCCAAAGTTAGGCATCCACCAACCTAAAATTATTATTTACATGACCATATTGGCTAATTATGTATTTTTCCCGCACAAATAATTCCCAAAATGCAAAAATAAAAGAAAGAAAAAGAAAAAAAGAAAAGAAAATGGGAAAAATTTCAAAAACCAAAGAAGAAAGGGAAATTCATGTGACCTAATGCCAATACCATGGTATGCCCAAAACCAAAGGAAAAAGTTACTTCCGGTCAAAAATATTATAAAAGAGGGGTGGAGAATTGATTTCATAAGAATCATATTCTCCTTACCGAAACTCTGCCCATTTTACTCCAGAAACCCTAAGCTACCATTTGTAGCTTGAAGCATTTGTTGAGAGTGGCACCTAGTGAGTTTTGAGGTGGAGAACCAGTGACAGTTGGATACCAGGAGCACCTTCCATCGTGCAGTTGAAAGGGCCCATTATTCTTTGAGGTAACTTGAAACTAAATGTAATGCCTCTATTCTTTATAGTAATAAAAGAAAATTTCATTTATCATTTCATGTAGCATGCGTAAAATGGTGTGAAGTGTTTACTCTGTGTTATTTACAATTTGCACTTACTGGTTTGCTGTTACTGGGTGGATTTACTAGTAAGTTTTTACATTTCAAAGTTTCTTAGTTATTCACGGTCCATGATCCTTATACTTTAGTTTATATTTTCATTTGAATAAATTGTAGTCTTAGTTTTACTAGCTTTTACCTTGTTTTACCTCACCTCTCTCTCACACAGAGCTACGAGAGACCTCCTCTCACATGCTCTCTACTTCGGCTTCCTCAAGCGGGTAGAACCCACATTCTTTCCTGTTGGAGTGCGAAAGCTCCACCAATAGAACTGGCGACCATACTATGTTGATCCCTACAGATCCCTGGTTGATTTTTTCTGTCTATTTGAGTGTGTTCTTACTGTGTAATTTTTGCTTGTTAGATCTCCTAGTTAGAGTGGTTCTGAGCATTGTTAGTCCCCTAGTTGAACCTTGGCATGCGAAAATGGCCAAGTACAACCCTCAGACCCCCTGTTCAACCATTTTTTTGAGCCATTTTCCAATTTTTTCCAACCCAGTTTTGGAGTGGCAACTATCTTCCATTTAATTGCACCCTAGGGCACCCCTTTTCCCCAGTTAAGAGAGCTCCAGAGCACTCCTTTTCCCTTGAAAGGTGCGCTCTAGACCTAGAACAATATATTTTGTGTGCGCTCCTATTTATGCACAATGTTCGCCTTAGAACGCCTTTGTCCCTCAGACATAAGCGCCCTGAGACTGAATTTTAACCACCCCAGCCCTCTGTTTGTCCCCTTGCATGCTTTGATTGACTGATTAAGTTGCAGCTTTGATTGATTACAACATACTTTTTTCTACCTTTGCTCAATTATTTTAACATGATCAGTCTCTTTTATTGATTCCTAGTAGTATATTTCAGTTTAAAATCAAGAATTCCAGTTCAGTTTCTTTCAAGTTATCAATATTGTTTATTTCTTGCTCATCTAGCATAGCTAGACACACCACTTGTGCACCCACTCACACCCTAAAGATCAATGTGAGAATAAGTTTTTTTTTAACAAAACAAACATCTGAACCCACTTGGAGTCCAAATATAATCTTGTATCTAGGTAGGGCACTGGGGGTATGTTAGGAACCCATGTCAACCCTTCTATTTACTTTGTTAGTATATTGTTGTTGGACGCATATGCTTTGTAAGTTGTCCCGAAGTATTTGTTGATCCATAGTTTGTATTATTGTTGTTGGACGCATATGCTTTGTAAGTCGTTCCATAGTAATTGTTGATCCATATTTTGTATTGGCCCATGGTTTGTATTGACACATGGTATTGACCCATGGTATTGGCACCTAGACTTAGTATATAAGTTTGTGTTGAGACCAATGAAGGTATCGTGAAGTTATTTGTATTGAGCTTGCTCAAAAGAGGTTGCCCCCTCGAAGTGGCCTGCGATCAATATAAAAGTGATTCTGAGTTCTGTTGTCTCTGCTATCTCATGTGTTTTCATTAATTAATTATTGTAGGTTCTTCACATCTGGTATTAGAGCACTTTCTTGGGCTCGCTGGGTGAAATTTCTGCCAATTTTTTTTTTTTTTCGCATCTATTGCAGCTTCGGATCTGGAAATAATCCCTATCCTCTTAACTATGGGAAGTACTTGGGCATAGGCCTTAAAAATCATTGTGAGGAGTACCACAGGAACCCCAAAGTACCTAGCCCATTGAGAGGACCTGCCAGCGAAAAGGGCAAGGACCCCTACCTGATTGACTAGTTCCCACCCGTGAGGTAAACCAAGAGCTGTTGTTTGTGGCAAAGCGGTTATCAGTTTTACCTGAGCCGTGGAGTGAGGGGTACTGCCCCAATACACAAGTCGTCAGACAGCATTGGTGGCCGAGTGAAACCCCTGAACTGTTAGGAAGCCGCACATACCTGGGGTACCTGGGGTCCATATCTATTTTCAGCTGAACTATTGCCGATCACTGCCGTGCCATTTCAGATTCATTCTGAAAGCCGTTCCAGATACAGCTGTTTCAGATCTATTTCAAATCCAACCGTTTTCGATCCAGTCAGCACCGTTTTAGATCCCTCTGTTTCCGATCACTTTCGTGCCATTGCTGATCTACCCGTTGCAGATCCATTCCTGGAAAAAAAAAAAAAAAAAAAAAAACTGTTTTTGGCCATATCTCCATTGTTTTCACTCTATTTCCCTTGAAACGATACCCCGGTAATTCCATTCTGCATATTTCTTTCCTGAGGACCCTATCCCAAATTCCACTTCCCAAAGCCCGAAATCCCACATTTGTCTTTTTTGGGGGTTTGCCATAACTTCTTTGGATTTCACCCAATCACCTTCAAATTTTTCCACCGAGTTCCTTTTCTAATTCTGCTTCTTTATCCCTCTCTGCCAAATTTTCTCATTATTTCACCCCGCTTCTGAAATCCCCATTTTTTGCTTCCCTATCCATCATAAAGTGTCCAAAACCTAGTCAAACCCCAATTACCCCTCCGAGTTTTCCCAAATCCAAATTTCCCTTTACTAAATAAACTTTTGTTTGTGTTTTTCTATCCATTCCCCCCCCAAAAAAAAAAAAATCTAGTTATGGTTGTCACCTGCGCAGGAGCAACAACCATGGAGGAAGCACTTGCAACCATCCAAACCAAACTCCAAGATCTAGATGAGAAATTTCTCAGCCTCCATCTTCATCATTCAGCCATGAACAATAACCGACAGCACGAATATTCGACAACCAATGGGTTCTCTTCTCCCAGCAATTTCCGTGGTCCGAAGCTTGAATTTCCTTGCTTTAATGGTACCGATCCAACTGGATGGATCTATCGTGCATAGCAATATTTCAGTCTACATAATACTTTTGATGTCCAAAAAGTTCCACTTGCATCCTTTCATTTGGAACAGGAAGCCCTTCAATGGTACCGTTGGTACATCAAGGCTCATGACGAGCCAAAATGGACAGATTTTTTCCAACTCCTTTTGCAACGATTTGGTCCTAGTGCTTTTGATGACTTCACTGGAGCACTCACTAAACTTCGTTAAAGTGGCACTATGCGAGAGTATCAGACAGAATTTGAGAAACTAGCCAATCACACAAAAGGATTGTTTGATGAATTCTACAGGAGTTATTTTATCAGTGGTCTTAATGATGAAATCCAGTCAGAGGTTAAAATGTTCTGTCCCAACACAATGATGGAAGTGCTAGGGTTGGATAAGTTGGAAAAAGACAAGATTGCAGCTCAACAATGCTCCAAAACCACTTTTGTTCCCTTTCGAAATATGGGTTCTTAAGGACCTTCCATCCCGCCAGCTCCTCGACAAACTCCTATCAAGTATTTTTCTGAAACAGAGATGTAGGCACACAGAGAAAAAGGGATTTGTTATAATTGTGATGAGAAATTCACTCGGGGACATAGATGTGTTCAACAAAAGCTCTATCTCTTGGATATGGATTCTCTGCCTGCCTCTATAATTGGTAAAGAAACTCCAGATATAATGGATGATTAGGTTGACATTCAGGAGCTACCTATTGAACCCCCATCTCATGATGAACAACCAGAGATATCTCTCCATGCTTTATCCAGCGTCACCACCCCCCAAACAATGTAGGTTAGGGGTTACTTCAAGAAGCTTCCTCTTATAATACTCATTGATTCTGGTAGCACTCATAACTTCATTGACTCTCAGATCGCCAAACATGCTGATTGTTTTATCCATCCTTGCTCCAACTTTGAAGTCATGGTTGCCAATGGGGGCACCTTACCTTTGTTGATCCCAGAATTGGCCCTTTTTGACCATCATTTATCATCTTCCCTTCCCTTGTCTCACACCAATTACCTTGGCAATTCGACTTATTGTCCTTATCTTATTCCCCAATTTACCAAGGTATGGCCGATTATTGTTTTATTGTATTAATACTTATGATTGTGATGATTAAAGCTGTGCATCTCTTAATTTGTGCTAACATGATGCGATTTATGAAGGTAGTAAGACAAATAGACTGCAGGAAGATCGGAGCTGAACAAGTCATGGAGGAAGGGACGTCCATTGCTTGTAGAAGGTTCCTTGGGGCTCAAATCGTCAATCAAGGCACAGTCGTGGCAGGGCAGCTGTAACATAAAGTGCTATCTTAAGTATGTCGCTGCTCGAATCCAGCTGTGAGCTGGAAGGACCGCCACTCTTGGGACAGTTAATAACTCCCCTCATATTTGGATATCTCAGTTCTGCCACGCATTGTAACAGCTAGATTATTTAGGGCGCCTGAAGATCAGAGATCTTCATGGCTGCCCAATTATAGGTTTAGATGTTGCAAATTGTATGTATAAATATGTGGGATCGCCTCGACCGAGGGGTTGGACAGCAAACAATTAATTTATCTTGTATTAGCAGCCGAGCCGAAACTGTGTACTCATTCTTCTGTTAATATAAGGAGTTACTTCTGAGTTAAAGAGAGTGTTGTTCGACCAGCGTCTCTGTGTGAAGACTGGGCCCGTCTTCCACAGAGATTGCTGTGTTAATTTAGGATTTTATCTTTCTTGTTGTGTGATGCTTTGTTCTTTCTTTTATACGCAGCAGCAATATTCATTGTGTGGATTTCTCAGTAATTGATTATATTTTCATGAGATTGGTGAATGGTATCGAATAACAGTCGACTGAGTCAGGTTTGTTTTACATATTTCAATTTCTGTTCACATTGCTGTGTTCATCCTACAGCTGAGACGTAATCCCAGGAGCTCTTACAAATTAGCTTTCCTGTTATGTGTTGATTGATTTATATTTTGCAATTCAGTTTCTTAGAACAGTTGCTTCAATCTCTTTCATTAAAGTTCTAGAGTAATGTTCAGGTCATGCTTTATGATTCCCAGCTTGATTAGATTAGACAAGTGATTATTTTAGAATGCGAATGAGATTTCCTTCTTGCAATCGTTGATTAGATCTGATACCATTTCTTCTTGATGCATAATAGAAAAGAATTGTAGTATAGCAGTTAGAAGGCAATTGGGATTGCATAGATTCTTGGGATGAACATGGATGATAGAAGATAAAAGTATTCACTTCTAATGGTTTTGTATTTAAGCATATATTGTGCACTTGTCCTTTGAAATAAAAAGACTTTCTCGGGTTGACAATAAATTTCATACGCTCTGTGTGTTTGATATTTAATTATCTGCAATTAGAGTGCTTGACATTTTGGCGCCGTTGCCGGGGAAGGATGAAAATTAAACACTAGTCATTAGTTGATCTGATAATTGCTTTTAGTCAGTCTTTTGGTTGTTTTTGAAATGATCTGCTTCGCATGAATACGAGGAGGGTAAAACGCGATCACCTCCCAACCCCCAAAACTCCACAAATTACTAACAGTGCAGGTGGTTCGGGTCGTGGTCGAGGTCCACCGCTGGGTAGAAGAACATTTATTGACGACCTTGTTGACAAAACTGATTCAGCTGTCAGATCTCGTCAACGGGAGACTCCTATCAAAAGAGGCCCTGCTGATCCTGGAGCGTTAGCATCAGGATCTACAGTGGAAGATACAGGAGCAGCTGTGATTCCTGCATATACTCCTGCTAAAGAAGGAACAGCTGATTCAGCTGTTGCAATTGAAGAGTACGCAGCTGTTACAACTGAAGAATATGCAGCTGTTACAACTGAAGAATACGCAGCTGTTACAACCGAAGAATACGCAGCTGTTACAACCGAAGAATACGCAGCTGTTACAACTGAGGTAAGGGATAGAGGAACAAACCAAGGAGAAGATACAGAAGAAAAGATGAATAACGGACATGAGAACGAAGAGGAAGAAGCAGTGGTACAATACCATCATGAAGATGATTCCCCGCCAGAAACTATGGCTACATTACAATTCCCAATACAGCAGCTAGAGGGGACAGCTCCTATGAAAAACATCTCACCGTCGGTGTTACCCCGCTTCCATGGCAGGGCGGCAGAGGATCCAGACGAATTCCTGTTTGAATTCGATATCCTCTGTCGCAACTATGATTATGTCACAGATGCTCAAAAGTTGAAGCTTTTTCCTGCCACCCTGAAGGACAATGCATTACGTTGGTTCACGAGCCTTGGGGGAGGAACTGTTGCTAATTGGAACAAGATGAAGCAAGTGTTCCTGGAAAAATATCAAGAATATTGCAACACCAGGGACAAAAGGGAGGAGTTATTCAAGATGGTACAGAAGGAGGATGAAAGTTTGGAGGATTTTGTGGAGAGGTTGCTGTACAATGTGCAGAGAGCCGGACAGACGAACATGGGACTAGATGTGCTTAAGATAATCCTGCTTCGAGGAATCAGGGACGATTGTTTAGACATGCTAAATTTATTAGGAAAGGGGGATATCTCTAAAGAATCTTTTGAGACAATTGTGGAATTATGTAAGAGATATTCCAGGGGATCTTCTAGGCATAATAAGCAGCATAAACGAGATAAGCTGGAACGTGATGTCTTCGACAGAACTCAGAAGTCATCCAATGGGGGAGCTACACGTGCAGAGATAGGCAATCTTCTTGAAAATTTTAAAACAGAAATGATGAGCTCTATCTCTTCAGAGATTGATGTCTTGAAGGCCAAGCAAAGACAGGCAGTGGAGGATCTCACACTAGGTGTGTTTTGTCCCCGATGTAGAAAGACTCATCCACTGAAAGAATGCCCTCTTGACAAAATACAAGTGTGTCAGCTGTGCGAGCTGAACCATGATATGAAAGAATGTCCGACATTACCCCAAGTAAAGGCTGTTCTGCAGGCATCAACTCCAGAGGTAGATTCAGCCTACTTCATTGCACAGAAGAAACCTTGGCAACCCCGGAATCAAGGTATGTCTCCCGATTCATTTCCATTTTTGAATAATTTGAATAATTGGAATACTAATATGCAAAATGTGAATACACAATTCCCTTCGAATTATGCTCAGTGGAATTCCCCTCAACCTGCGATGCAAGGTTATAATTCATGGAGTCCTTGGACACAGCCACCACATCAGCCTACTTCATGGTCTCCTGGATGGAGGAACTTCCATCCTGGGAACCAGTTTCCTCAACCACCTCCACCTCAACAGTTACCGTATCCTCCATATCCTCAATTTCATCAATATCCTCAATACCCACCTCAGCAGTCGCAACTGCAGCTGCAAAATAATCCTGTTCCTAACTTACCGATACGGCCTCAGCTACCTGCCCAACCTAACCCTAACCCAAACAATAAAATAGTCCAACAATTGGAAGCTCTCAATATGCCGGCCTACTCTCTCTCCCCTGTACCTTGTAATGATATTCGCTTACGGTCTGGAAAGATAGTAGAACGTGTAACTTCAGAAAATATTCCACCATCTGAGCATGACAAAGAAGAGAGTTCCCATCATCTATTTGATCTGGTTCCTAACATTGAAGGTGCTGAGCATCCCTCAGATGGGACGGCTGAAACATTAGACAATAAAGTGGATAACACGCAGCCTACCCAGCTGGTAAGGCAACCACCATACCCTGAGAGATTGATGCTGTCACAAAGAGGGGGGCAACCTCAGTTCAATCTCTTAGGAGAATTGAAGAACCTTTATGTTAAGATTCCCCTTTTACAAGCTCTTCAAGATGTACCTATTTACGCTAGAACTGTTCGGGACCTGTGCACTAAAAGACCGGGAAGGAAACCCAGAGATCCCCCTACTGTTCATGTTATAGGGAATTTATCCGCTTTAATGACTGGAAAAACCCCTATAACTAAGTATGAGGATCCCGGCAATCCTACCGTCACTGTACACATAGGACAAACGCAGATGCCCAACGTACTAGTAGATTTAGGAGCTGCGATCAATGTTATAACAATGGAGACTGTAAAGAAGCTCGGATTCACCAATATTAGACCGACCCCTACTATCTTAGAATTGGAAGACAGATCCACCATCAGACCCGAAGGGATTTTGGATGACCTTGTTATTTCAGTAGACTCATGGGAATACCCTGCCGACTTCCTGGTATTACAACCAAAATCACAATTGGGGGGACATCCATTGATTTTGGGGAGGCCCTGGTTGGCTACAGCTGATGCTTGCATCAGCTGTCGATCAGGATCTATGACTATATCTGATGGCATGGAAACCAAAAACCTCACCCTGTACCCTCCAGCACGGCCGAGTCTAGAAACTGAAACTTCCCTTTGGATAGAACAGGAAGAGGAGGAAGATGTTCAGCCATTACTAACAATAGGGAAGGCACTAACATTCAAAAACGAAACAGAAGACGATGCCATTAATAATTTCATTAGCGAACCTGCTTCAGTAGATAAGGAAGTTTATCAACTCCTGAACAGTACCCTTGGGAAGGAAGAACAAGAACAGCTTACGGAGGAAGCACTAGTCAATGACACAAACATAATCCCAGTCTTGAAAAACTCCAGAAGCATTCCCATTGAGGTAGAGCCTGGAAAAACTTTGAACATCAACCCTGGTCTCTCCTCAGAAGAACAGATGCGCCTAACCAATCTCTTGAAGGAACGTAAGGGGGCATTCGCCTGGGAGTATACAGACATGAAGGGTATTCCTTCTAGTCTGTGCACTCATCATATTTATATTAAAAACGACTCCCGGCCTGTATGTCAACCCCAACGTCGCATGAACCCCAATTTGAGGGATATAGTGAAGGAAGAAATCCAGAAACTCTTGGAAGCAGGATTTATCTATCCTATCTCAGATAGTGAGTGGGTTTCCCCACTTGTAATTGTACCCAAGAAAAATGGTAAATGGAGAGTCTGTGTCGATTATAGGGAGCTGAACAAAGCTACACAAAAGGATCATTTTCCTCTGCCCTTTATTGACCAGGTACTTGATAACCTATCTGGGAAGAAGTTCTTCTCCTTCCTGGATGGGTTCAATGGGTACAATCAAATTCAGATTGCCCCAGAGGATCAGGATAAGACCACCTTCACTTGCCCTTGGGGAACGTTCGCCTACAGGGTGCTTCCCTTTGGATTGTGCAATGCACCTGCAACGTTCCAAAGAGCTGTGATTGGCATATTTTCTGAATTGGTTAATGATAGCATGGAAGTTTTTATGGATGATTTTACTCCTTATGGCAGGGATTTTGAGGAAGCACTGGAAAATTTGAAGAAAGTTTTAATTCGCTGTGAACAGGCTCGCCTCTCACTAAGCACTGAAAAATGCCACATGATGATGAGTGAGGGAGTGGTATTAGGACATTTCATCTCTACTGATGGTATTCAAGTGGATCCTTCAAAAATTAAGGTGATAAAGAATATACCAACTCCTTCAACTCAGAAAGAGGTGCGAAGTTTTCTGGGACATGCTGGGTATTACAGGAGATTCATAGAAAACTTCTCCAAACTTGCTTCTCCTTTGTTTTCATTGTTAATAAACGACGCACAGTTTGTATGGAGTACAGCATGCCAGACAACATTTGATAAGCTTAAAGAGAAACTGTCCACAGCCCCTATTTTGAGGGGACCTAATTGGACCATACCTTTCCACATTTCTTCAGATGCTTTTGATACCGCCATTGGAGCAGTACTAGGACAGCAGGATGGTCAAGTACCTTATGCTATTTATTATGTTAGTAAAAACTTAGCCCCTGCTGAACTAAACTATACTGTTACTGAAAAAGAATTCCTTGCTATTGTTTATTCTATTAATAAGTTTCGGCATTACATTACTGGGTATCCTACATTTGTGCATACTGACCACTCTGCCATTAAGTATTTAATGAATAAACCTGTCACTAATGCCAGAGTAACCAGGTGGCTTTTATTATTACAGGAATTTGATATTACTATTATAGATAAACCTGGAAAAGAAAATGTTGTTGCTGATTTTTTATCAAGATTTACTAACAGTGATGACAGTTCACCTGTTGAGGATGCTTTCCCGGATGAACATTTATTCGCACTCTCAGCTCATTCACCCTAGTATGCAGACGTTGCTAATTATTTGGTCGCAGGGAAGCTTCCGCCACATATGTCTAAATGAGAGAAAAGAAAAATTATTCAGCAAAGTGCCAGGTATTGTTGGCTCAAAGGCCATCTCTTTTACACAGGACCTGATCTTGAAATTAGAAGATGTGTAAGGGAAGATGAGATTTTTCATATACTGAAGGCCTGTCACGATGAACCTTGCGGAGGACACTTTGCAGATAAAAGAACAGGACATAAGGCGTTGCGGATGGGCTATTATTGGCCGACACTGTTCAGAGATGCTAAGAGATATGTTCAGTCCCGTGACAGCTGCCAAAGGATGGGCCAACCTAATAAGACAGATCAGATTCCTTTACAGCCCCAAGTGGTACTAGAACCGTTTGATAGATGGGCATTGGACTTTGTTGGTCCTATCAACCCTCCTTCCAAACAGAAGGTTTACATTTTGGTGTGTACAGATTACATGACCAAGTGGGTAGAAGCTGTAGCTTTGGCTAAGGCAAATGACCAGGCGGTGATTGATTTCCTGTACAGTGAAGTTTTTACCCGTTTTGGAGTACCAAAGGAAGTAGTTACCGATGGGGGACCACAATTTATTTCACACCAATTTGAATCCTTGCTCCGGAAGTATCATGTGCAGCACAAGATAGCTTCACCTTATCATCCCCAGGCTAATGGCCAGGTGGAAAGCACTAATAAAGTTATCGAAGCAATCCTTACTAAAACAGTTAAAAGCCATCGAAGGGATTGGGCTGACAGGCTTCCAGAAGCACTGTGGGCATATCGCACGACTTGGCGTAACACCACGGGCTTTTCTCCTTATGATTTGGTATATGGAAAGAGTGCCATTTTTCCAATTGAATTTGAGATCAAGACCCTGAAAACAACCATTGAAATGAACCTGGATGTAACAGAAGCCCAGAAAAGAAGATTGAATCAATTAAATGAGTTGGATGAGAAACGATTAGCTGCAGTAGTCCAGACTGTGCTACTTCATCAACAAAGATCTAATTGGCATGACCGATTCATTAAAAAGAAAATCTTCCGTGAAGGAGACTGGGCACTATTGTACGACTCTAGATTCAAGAAGGATTTTAAAGGGAAATTACGCACAAGATGGCTGGGTCCATATTTGGTTGACAGGGTATTTGACAACGGCACTATTCGCCTGGTCACCATTGATGAAAACCGTATACCATTACTTGCTAATGGCCACAGATTGCGATTGTATCGGAAGCCCATTTCGAAAGATGCATTCATTTCACAGATTGCTGCTGATCCAAACTATCAATTGGCACCAGAGCAGGAACATTTCTCTACCTTTGCCAAATCTTAAACTGAAAATTATATTTGCTGTACATAAATAATGTCTTGCTGTAGCGTATAGTTGTCGTTTTCTTTCTCTTTGCATTTGATCTCTTTTCTTGCTGTCGTATTTAAAAATTTTCAGGGAAGCGCCAGGAGAACGACCAGTTTTAGGCCCGTAATGAAAATCGCCCTGCGCTGTCCTTGTGTGAAAAAAAAAAAAAAAAAAAAATATTTCGACAGCTGCAACATATTTTCCGGCCGCTGCAACATATTTTCCGGCAGCTGCAACATATTTTCCGGCAGCTGTATATTCTTTTTCCGGCAACCATATTCTTCATTTCCCGTTAGCTATAATGCCCTTTTTCCGTCAGCCGTCAATCTTTCCCGACAGCTGCAACATCGGCGGCTGCAACATCGGTGGCTGCAACATCGGCGGCTGCAACTCCAGTTTCCGCGGCTGCCACCTCATCTTCCCCATGGTTGCCACCCCATTCACCAGCTATTGCCACCTCATTTCTCACGGCTGCCATCTCATTTTCCGCATCTGCCACTCCATTTCCCCAACAGCTGCCACTTCATTTCCCAGCAAATTGCCATTTCATTTCTCGGTAGCCGAAATGTCCTTTTTCCGTCAGCCGTCAATCTTTTTCGGTAGCTACAACTTCGGCGGCTGCGACTTCGGCGGCTGCGACTTCGGCGGCTGTAATATCGGAAGCTGCAACATCTCATTTTCCGCAGCCGCCACTTCATTTTCCAGCGACCGCCACTTCATTTTCCAGCGGCTGCCACCTCATTGACCACTCACTGCCACATCATTTCCCTGCAGCTGCCATTTCTTTCCAGCGGCTGCAACATATTTCCCGTAGCCGTAAAATCTTTTTTTCGCCCGCTGTAAGTTTTTTTCCCGCCGCCATAAAACTTTTCCGTGATGGCCGTAATTTTCCCCGATATCGTAAAAAAATTTTCCGGCTGCCGTGAATTCTTTTCCGGTAAACTGTAACTTCTTTCCCGCCAGCTGCAACAAGCTTTTTCATCGGCCGTGTTATCATTTCTTTGGCAACTTGCAGTGGTAACTCCCGTGTTAACAGAAGAATTGCTGCAACTTGCTAATCATGATGCTGATTCATCCCAGTTCTGCCGGCGAACTCATAATTTTAACCCCGAGGATGCGATGCCTTGTGTTTCACCGGCGAAGGAAATTAGTGCCTTATCCGAGTCATCATGATCCCACGGCTGACTGTGCACGCGTCCGGCTCCGTGACGTCACCAACTGCATGCTCCACCAGTTTCCGCAGCCTTCCGACGCACAGTTTTATGAGGTATGGCTTTCATTTATCACGTGATTAAGTATTGATATCATTTAAACAAGATTGGCCGTACCTTCATTCGTACCACCATTTATATCTGATTAAACCTTTCCCTCGTACGACGTAATACTAATAACTTCCACCTTCCCCAATTCGGCATGAAAATTTTAAACTCTCTGCGCTTAACTTTCTGAATTAGCTCATTCGCTCAACGTCTCCGCTCAACGATTCGTGCATTCTCTGTGCTGCAACTTCCATTCTGGGATCCTCTACTCTGTCGAATAGCAGTTTCATCTTGCAGCCAGGACCATGGGCATTCCAGTTCGCCATGAACCTTTCAATACCAGGGAACTTAGACGGAATCTGCAAGTTCTGGCCATTTTTCAAGCTGCTGGCTGGGTCGAGTTCTTTGAACGATTGGATGGATTTGATTGGGATGCAGCCCTGCAATTTGCCTTGAATCTTACTAAAACACACTCCACGGTGTGGGGGCTGTGTATAGATGTTTCTGAGGTCATTATATCCGAGGTTACAGCTATCCCGATGGTGGGAAAACCTTGGTTTAACCGTCGAGTCCCTGCAACGGTTGCACGGGAAGAATTTTTACTTCCAGGGGAGCAAGTTGAAGCATCCAGGAGAGGGATTGCAATGAAGTCATTGCCGCAGCCATGGGACCAGGTTGCTGTCTTCCTCAAGAAGTACATTACCTGCGAAGGTCGATACCAAACTGTGTACAACTCTGAACTTCCTTTGCTTTCTCATCTCCGTCATGGCATTTTGTTGAATATTCCATTTTATCTATTGCACAACTTGCGCCATATGGAAACATTTGTTCAATCTGCAAAGCACCCATTATCCTCCCTCACCCACCATGGCCTTATTAAGTTAATTATTGTAAGAACCCTGGCCCAACATAATATAACATGGGAGCAATTCATTACTCGACCACAGCAACCTGTTCCCTTGAGGGTCATTCCATTACAGCAAATACCGGTTCCACCACAACAGGAGGACCGGAGTTCCTCCAGTGAAGTTGGGGGGAGGGATGAAACGGAAGAAGAACAACAGGGGGCACAGGCAGGACCATCCGGGAGGGATGAAACGGAAGAAGAACAACAGGGGGCACAGGCAGGACCATCCGGGGTGGATAAAACCACAGAGGAAGAACAAACAGGGGCACAGGCAGAGCCATTTGAGGTGTATGAATCCCCAGCACAAGCAGAACCAGTGGGGGATGACACTGCATTTGAAGGAGAGCGAGGGGAAGCACAAACAGAGCCATCAGGCGACAATGTAGATGAAACCCTCACGGAAAACCTAGATAACAGGGCAGCTCCAACAGCAGAAGGTGAAATTGGAGCAGCATCAAATGCTGCGACAATGGAACCTGAAGATGACGGAGCCAGAGCAATGGAAGAAGATATTGAGCTGGTCACAATCGAGTCTTCACCGGAGTGGGTAGGAGGAGCAGTTGTGATTGAAGAAGAACAACATGGGGGGCAGGGAAATTTTCCTTTAACTTCAGTTTTTCCCCCCTATATTCCGGCTCCACAAGAAGAAACATCACAAAAAGGAAAGTCACAAAAGAAAACGCCACAGAAAAGGAAGAGGGCTACCAATGAGTTTGATTTAGTGGCACCAATCAGAAGGAAACGAACTCGATCAATCACAGCAGCAGAGGCAGCTAGAACAAAATGGGCAACCTTAGAAACACAGGTTGAACCACCAATCCTTACACCAAAACCGAGGGATGCTCCACAAAGGCCAGTGGAGGAAGAACCTGAAATTGAGGGAATCTTGTATGAGAATGCAATGCTGAAAGAGGACCTCCAAGCACTTAGAAAGGAGCTGGAAACATGGAAGGAAATCTGCAGAAAGCAGGGTGGAAGAAAGATGTATACATTAATAGAGGCTGCAGACCAAGTGGAGGAATCAGCTTCTGCTGGAGCTGGAGAAAAGGATGAGCGAATACTCTGCCCCACCTGTGGGGAGATCTTTGAGGAAGCAGGCCATAAAATTTTACTTAGCACCTATTCAGCACAACAGCCTGTAGCCACAGAAGGGAAAGCAGTGGAGAAAGAAGGTGCTGTTACACAAGAACCAGCACCTTTAAACATCCTTGCTGCAGCTGCCACTTCCCATGATGCAAAAGTCATAGAACAGATGGGAGAAGAACAGGGAGTGGAGGATGCCCTGGAAATTTATGAGGAATGTATGGCAATCCCAAAATGCTCCCACAACATAGAAATCATAGAACAGATGGGAGAAGAACGGGAAATGAAGGATGCTCTGGAGCTTATAAAAGAATATGGTGAGACTCCAGAATGTTCCCTTGATACAGAGATCATGGAGCCGAAGGATACTCTAGAGGATAGTGAAAATTTTTGTGCTGTAACCCCAGAACGTTTCCAGGACACAATAATTTTAGAAGAAGAAACGGAAAGACAGGACAACGATAAGTTGGAACAGGATGCTGCAACACAAGAACCAGCAATCCTGAATAGGACTGTCCAACCGGCTGAGCAGACAGTAGAAGAAGCTGAGACAGAGGATACTTTGGCATTCAATGATGAACTCTGGGTTGTAACCCCAGAGAGCTCCCATAATACGGAACTCTTGGAAGAGGAGCTGCAGCAGAAAAAGGATGAAGAAGTAAGCTAGGATGTTGTTACACAAGAACCAACATCCTTGGAGGCTGCAACAAAAACTCCTGAATTATAGCTGGGAGATAACCTGGGAGTGGATATCATCCCTGACACACAGTGGAGTGACAATGAACAGGTACAGACACCATGCTCAGGTGACACTGAAATCTTGGAGGAGGAGCTGCAAATTGAAAAGGATATTCAGTCTCAGCAGCAGAATGACAAAGAAGACACTGTTACACAAGAACCAGTGTCTCCAAAAGCAATGAAGGTAGCTGCTGAAGATGGGTTAAGGGATGTTGCTGTTACACAAGAACCAGCAACTCTCCTGTTAACATTAGATGCGCTGGAAGACACTGTCCCACAAGAACCAGTGCTTCCACCTCCTACAGGTGTCATTGAGTTGGATTCAGATTGAGGGTGTCTTTTCAACTTCCCCAGGCATAGCATAAGAGAACTGCAGAAAGATTCCCACCACACCAAGTGCATTCTCAGATATCAGCAAATAGCAGTGGAAGGGAAACAGTGAAGTTGGAAGATGCCGGGTTGCTCACAGAAGCTTTTTCAAAAAGGTAGATGAGGTGCCTGATTTACCTACATTCCTTCCTCTCTCCTGGACAGAGCTCAGTTCAAGATTCAGATGCAGGTTGTTGCATGAGGACATGCAACAGGGTAGTTGGGGGGAGATGTTGAGCCCAGAATTGGCCCTTTTTGACCATCATTTATCATCTTCCCTTCCCTTGTCTCACACCAATTACCTTGGCAATTCGACTTATTGTCCTTATCTTATTCCCCAATTTACCAAGGTATGGCCGATTATTGTTTTATTGTATTAATACTTATGATTGTGATGATTAAAGCTGTGCATCTCTTAATTTGTGCTAACATGATGCGATTTATGAAGGTAGTAAGACAAATAGACTGCAGGAAGATCGGAGCTGAACAAGTCATGGAGGAAGGGACGTCCATTGCTTGTAGAAGGTTCCTTGGGGCTCAAATCGTCAATCAAGGCACAGTCGTGGCAGGGCAGCTGTAACATAAAGTGCTATCTTAAGTATGTCGCTGCTCGAATCCAGCTGTGAGCTGGAAGGACCGCCACTCTTGGGACAGTTAATAACTCCCGTCATATTTGGATATTTCAGTTCTGCCACGCATTGTAACAGCTAGATTATTTAGGGCGCCTGAAGATCAGAGATCTTCATGGCTGCCCAATTATAGGTTTAGATGTTGCAAATTGTATGTATAAATATGTGGGATCGCCTCGACCGAGGGGTTGGACAGCAAACAATTAATTTATCTTGTATTAGCAGCCGAGCCGAAACTGTGTACTCATTCTTCTGTTAATATAAGGAGTTACTTCTGAGTTAAAGAGAGTGTTGTTCGACCAGCGTCTCTGTGTGAAGACTGGGCCCGTCTTCCACAGAGATTGCTGTGTTAATTTAGGATTTTATCTTTCTTGTTGTGTGATGCTTTGTTCTTTCTTTTATACGCAGCAGCAATATTCATTGTGTGGATTTCTCAGTAATTGATTATATTTTCATGATATTGGTGAATGGTATCGAATAACAGTCGACTGAGTCAGGTTTGTTTTACATATTTCAATTTCTGTTCACATTGCTGTGTTCATCCTACAGCTGAGACGTAATCCCAGGAGCTCTTACAAATTAGCTTTCCTGTTATGTGTTGATTGATTTATATTTTGCAATTCAGTTTCTTAGAACAGTTGCTTCAATCTCTTTCATTAAAGTTCTAGAGTAATGTTCAGGTCATGCTTTATGATTCACAGCTTGATTAGATTAGACAAGTGATTATTTTAGAATGCGAATGAGATTTCCTTCTTGCAATCGTTGATTAGATCTGATACCATTTATTCTTGATGCATAATAGAAAAGAATTGTAGTATAGCAGTTAGAAGGCAATTGGGATTGCATAGATTCTTGGGATGAACATGGATGATAGAAGATAAAAGTATTCACTTCTAATGGTTTTGTGTTTAAGCATATATTGTGCACTTGTCCTTTGAAATAAAAAGACTTTCTCGGGTTGACAATAAATTTCATACGCTCTGTGTGTTTGATATTTAATTATCTGCAATTAGAGTGCTTGACAACCTTGCAAGGGGAAGTGTCACAATGTGCGTATCTCTCTGGAATATTATAACCTACTGTTGGCTGCTTTTTGGACAGACCCGGGTTTTCAGGATGTGCAGCAACAAACACCCCTTGGCGCACTGGCCCTCTTGGCAACGAGCTGCGCAGCAGCCCGAAGTCTCACCCGAAGTGGCTATGGGGAGGCTAAGGAATCAGGCTTCCTTAACCTAGGCGACGCGGAGACTGCAATCTTCTCCCTCTCTTCTGGGAGGATGCCTTAAAGCGGAACGTCTTACTCTTCCGCAGACCTCTCAGCGCGACAACGCTGAAACTCACGCTCACTAGCCTAGCTGCGCGGTATCTCCGCACCTGTGCACAAGGCGATTACCCACTGCATCCGATACTGTATCGTTTCTGGCCTTGCGCCATAGCGCAGTAACGCACTCCTCAAGCGGTGCGACGATAGCATTCTTGCAGGCCCCTTCGATAATACATAAGTCTAACTTCTAAGGAAGCTCAAGAATTTACTCTACAGGTTCATTCATAAAGATAATGAAACATTCATGCAACATAGATAGTAAGCATAGACATGCATTCACGTAAACATTACCATAACAACTAGAATTATGTGGTTCGCCTTCACGGGGAAATCACATTCATGGGGACTGTATTCTGTATTAACTCAAAATGGGTATTACACAATACGCTGCGCACACAGCTGCAGCCTTAGATATTTCTAGGAAACTCCACGCACACAGCTGGGAGCCCTTCTCTAGATCTACTCTCTTCTTCTACAGAGATTACAATGACTCAGACATCAACTTAGATTGTCTACAACTCAAACATCATCTTACAATGAGCTTCTAACCAGTCTATCTCTCTAACAATCTAACTTATCTCTAACTTATCCAACAGAAACAATAGCAACACCACAGAAAACAATCAACCCTTCTCCCTTACCAATTACACATATATATAGGTGGCCCTGAAGGTCGCACCTTTACAAGACTTTGGGCCTTTCCCAGCAGTAATCCCCAAAAACCCTAACCGCGGACATGGCTAGGTGTACTGTAGGCGCTGCTTGCAGTCATGTCGCCACTTCCTGCAGACTCCGTGATTTTCGGCGCAAATTGCGGGTATGGGCGCCACTTCATCATTCACTGCTCCTTGTCCTTCACCTTCAATGCTTTGGTCCGTTGCTCTTCCTTGGTCAGAGCAACCATAACTTCTGTACTTAGCCTTAATGAGGGTAGCTGAGCCCTCTATTCCATCGCTTCATTTATTGTGGTAGCTGAGCTTTCTACTCGGCCACATTCATTCTCCTTTGACGTGTGTGCACGAGCTCGGCAATTTCCGGCCCGTAATCTGCGCTGAGCTCGTCCATCTAGCACCGTACTGCGCACTGTTCGCTTCTGCCCAAAATTGGTGCTTTTACTCAAAATTTGTAGCTTTACTATAGCTGCGGCCTATGCTCCAATAGGCCCCTAGCACTTACTTGTGGCTCGTCCCCGAGCCACTCGCACTGGCGTGTGGTTGCTTTACTTACGCGTCTGCCTTTGCTTTGGTCGCAACAAATGCTTGCTTCAACTGCGCAATAGCAGAGTCCATTTCATCCACGCACTCCGCAGCTGTGTGTACCATGTCTGAACTGGCTTCTTCTTCAGTTATGCCATCAACCAGTTGTTGAGATTTAGCAAATTCTTTGATCCTTGCCTCGGCTTGGGCAGCAAGTTCAGCGTACTCATCCATAAATGGCTGAATGCTATTGGTGAGATTAGCATCTTCATTTCTCAGCTTGTGCAGTTGTTGTTGTACTCTGCGCACTTCGCTCATTTTCCTCATTTTTGCTAAGCCTTCTAAGGCCTTAGCTTCTTCACTCAGAACAGTTAGGGACTGTTCTGCTGCTTGTACTTGTTCCAAAAGGCCGACTTTGAAAGGGAGCTTCTCAAGCTCAGCCCAAGCCTCCATAGCTTGCATCATCAGGTTCTCGGCTTCATCTGCTCTGCACTTCATTTGTGTGGAAGCTCTGCGCAGTGCTTCAAATTGTTCCTGCCTATCATATGTAGGATGCGCTGCAACACGAGCTTCCAACTTGGCGATCTGCGTTCTATGGTCCTCAGCCATAGCAACTATTTCTTGCTCTAGGGATTTCACCCTTCCGCCAATAATTTGCACTTTCTCAACCAGAGGAAGGTCTGGTTGAATCTCGCAGGCCGGCATCTCCTGGGCGATTTCATCAACTACGTTTCTTATCCCAGTGTCTTGTGCCTCATAAAGTGCAAGCTTCTCAGAGATGTTCTTATAGCTTGCCTTCAGCTCTATTTCCTGCGATTGCAGTCTTTGGTTTGCATGGAATGTGGAGAGCTCTCTAGCTCTCAGCTCAATAGAGACCTTTTCTTGCACTAACTGCAAGGTTTCTATTGGAATCAAAGACAAATTTATTTCAACGGGGCCAACTGCGCTTACCTGCAGTGCGGCCAAAGGATCCGGAAGTGTCATGCTTGTAGGCGGGATGTGAACAATAGTATGCCTCTCTGTAAGTACTTCAACTCGCTTGGTGCTTGTAGATGCCTGCGGCATCTGCGAACTGGATGCTGGCGCATGGGTCTGCGCAAATCTTCCTGCGAGACCTTTCAACTCCACGAACTGCAGGTCCAGAGCACTTCTGATGTGAGCGTGCGAGGTCCGCAGCTCACGAAATTGCTCCTTCAAGTACTGGTCGATCCCCGAGGCAATGGTCTCAGAGGGGTGCGACACCTTCTGCTTCTTGGCCGCCGGTTCTGGTGAACCTTCATCATCCCTTTGCTCAGTCGCTTCCTTACCCTTATCCTTCTCTTGCGCAGCAGGGGGTGGCATCGTGGCAGTGACTTCAGCGGCCTACCTCCATTCATCTGGCCAAGATTTCACAGTTTCTTTGACATCCTGATTAGTCATACGGTAGAGGCCGACGGCCCACTCTTCCTAAATTCCGCAAGGGTGGAAGTAAATTTCATGTAAGTTGGCAGAAAAGACCAACTTAGTTCCATATATTTGTGCTGTCTCCTCACTCAGCCTCAGCATTTCCTGAATGGTATCTTTGAGGAGATGGTAATATTCACAGAATACGGCACGGTTCATCTTGCGCTTCGTGGGATTACTAGAATCCCAGAGGTTGACATAGCGCATCCCTGCAACCTCACCTGCGCGGCACGGAAGGAACTGAGTGTTGGGGGGCTCCTTCCACCCGACAAAGGCACATAAAATCAAGAGCCAAGAAAAATGGAACAACTGACCGGCGGTGTCCTGAACGTTCCGGCAGTCATCCAAGAAATAATTCAAGAGGAAGAGAGACCAGTTATACTGCTCTCCCTCCGCAGCTGCGATTGCGAGATCCACAACAGCTCCAGTGGCTTCTTTAGGTCTGCACTTTGTGAGAAGTTTGCCTGCAAAACCCGGGTCTATCCAAAAAGTAGCCAACACCTACGCTCTGACATATTTGCCTTGTCCCTATGAGGATGTGATGTGGTTTTGGGCATTCAATGGTTACGCACACTTGACCCCATCTTATGGGATTTTGCTGAACTTTGGATGCAGTTTTCAATCAATGGGAAACAACACAAATTTAAGTGCTTACAACAAGGGTCTCTCCGTATCATCAATTCACATTGCCTGGAAAAGATCCTTAAGAAGAATTCACATGGTGTCATCGCTCAACTCCATTCCATTCAGATGCACCCATCAACGGTCTCCCCTACTTCCTTGGATAGATATGTAGGTGTCCTTGCTGAACCAATGGGTTTGTCGCCTTCAAGAGACCTTTCTGGTACGAATTTAGTCGCATCTACATCTCAGCAAGAAATGATGGCTATTTTTCATGCATTACAGAAGTGGAAACCATACCTATTAGGGAATTATTTCTACAGCAAGACTGATCTCCAGAGTCTGGAAAATTTCCTGGAACAATGGGTCTCCTCCCTAGCACACCTGAAATGGGTTATCCAACTCATGGGTTATGCCTATGTGATCACTTACAAGAAGGGTAAGGACAATATGGTGGAAAATACTCCTCGCACATTTGATGACCCAATTTCTCTTACAGTTATTTCTTTGCTAGTTCCAAATTGGTTGCAATCTGTTTAATAAGGCTATCTCTTCTATGAACTCCATGCTTCTTCATCAGCAGGGCACTCTGGGTTCCTCAAAATGTATGACCGAGAACAATGTAACTTCTTTTGGTAGGGACTGAAAATGACAATTCAACAGATGGTGGCTGACTGTGATACTTTCCAGGTCAACAAGGGTGAAACGTCACTCCTTTCGGGACTGTTCGAACCCTTTCCCATCCCTACACAGATGTGGACAGTTATTTCTATGGATTTCCTAGAGGCGCTCCAGTGGTACAATACCACATCTAAAAGGACACCATACGAAGCAGTTTATGGACAGGCACCGCCAATTATTCTTCCATACATGCTCATCACCTCCCCAGTTCAGGAAATTTACTCGGTTTTTTGAAACCGCGATCAGATTCTTCTCATTCTGCAGGACACTCTTCACATGGCAAGAATTCGACTGAAACAACAAGCCGATCAACACCATTCTGAGCGCACTTTTCACGCAGTTGATATGGTACTTCTTTGTCTATAGCCTTCTAAGCAATCCTCCCTGAAACTCAAAAGGCGTTAGTGGGCCGAAATGCAACCCGAGGATGCTACAGGGGAACCGCTCCTTCAGATTCTGCATCAATTTCCACATCTAAAGCTTTGAGGACAAAGCTTTTTCTAAGGGAGAGGGGATGTTAGGAACCCATGTCAACCCTTCTATTTACTTTGTTAGTATATTGTTGTTGGACGCATATGCTTTGTAAGTCATCCCATAGTATTTGTTGATCCATAGTTTGTATTATTGTTGTTGGACGCATATGCTTTGTAAGTCGTCCCGTAGTAATTATTGATCCATATTTTGTATTGGCCCATGGTTTGTATTGACACATGGTATTGACCCATGGTATTGGCACCTAGATTTAGTATATAAGTTTGTGTTGAGGCCAATCAAGGTACCGTGAAGTTATTTGTATTGAGCTTGCTCAAAGGAGATTTCCCCCTCGAAGTGGCCTGTGATCAATATAAAAGTGATTCTGAGTTCTGTTATCTCTGATATCTCGTGTGTTTTCATTAATTAATTATTGCAGGTTCTTCACAGGGTAGACATCCAAATAACCCCCCTTTTCCATCTTACATCTAAAACTTAGTAGTTCTCTCTTAGGGAACCAAAATCCCCTAGTAATGTTTGGCACGGTTAATAGATGATTTGTTGGAAAAGCCTCTCCCTTAGGAGGGAAATTCATGAGACTAGTTCCAGGAGGCTAGATAGACTGCCACTCTCCACTTAGTTCTGAAGGATACCTTCTTGTAGTCCTCGTTGCATTACCAGGCCTCCATACCATGGGTGTAGCGACCAAAGGGGTGAAATGATGAATTTCCTTTCTGGATGTGCCATGAACATGGTAGCCTAGTTTCCATATTCCTAGGGATATTTTACCTGGTATCCCTCTCCATAGAGGGATATCCCTTACCTATTCGATTCTCCATTTCGTATTCTCTTATTGTCTATTTCATCACCCTATAGGGGATACGATTTGCATGAGATTCCATATCTTTTAATTAGGAGTTTGCATGATCCGATCCGCCTTAGTTTAGCGAGTCTTTTTCATCTTTAGGTAGTGTTTCTTGTTGGAATTATGGCCAGTCCTTGCTACTTGCTTGCTGTGACATGCGATCGTAGTAGAGTTTTTAGAGTTTGTTGTTGGCCTAATCAACACTTTGTTGAGAGCTCTCCTTCTGCACACATGATGACAGTTGGATATTTTAGCATTTTATTCAACCCATCGTTGAGAGATCTCCTTCCACACTCACGAAATCAGTAATCATTTATCGCTCGAGATAAACCCGAAGACTGCGGGGGCAGTCCCTACAACATGGTCCATTGGAACCTACTCACCACGCTCCCTTGATATGCGCATCTTCATCGCCAGATCTTCATCTCGATGCCCCTTATTCCACATATGATTCTGAATCAGAGTCACACATACCTACATCACTATCTAACCCCATGGACGGCATGAAACCCAGACATTTTTTTGGAGGGATCATTGGCGATGGACATGCTAGAATCCCCGTCGCCACTTCAACATCTATCTCAGCTGTGGGATCCACCGGACCTTCTATCCCTACTACCACAGGACCTACCCCTAGAACCACCGTACGCCCAACCACAAAATCCATACCCATAGGTAGCAGTCCTATCCCGACAACCACAGCCCCTCCAGTCACTAGTACTACCCTTGGGGGCACTACCTCTTCCTTTCAGATCCCCCCCCCAACATGGGTAGCTCCTCAATTACCATTGTGACTAACCCCCATATTACCCGCACTACCCTTCTTTTAACTGCTTTTTGGCACTTATGGAATCATGTTGTATTTTGGATCTGTTGAGGATGCCTATGGTGAGATGTATTCTTTATGTTGTTGACACTTTACCAGAAGAATCGTTGAAATGTCGCATGTTTGTGACTTTTAGGTGATAATAGATGCCCTTTGATGTATGAGGTTCGGAGGGTACTGTAGATCTGATAATGAATCATGTTTTTTGTTGTTGCTCTCCTATTCTGTAGGATGAAGCATATATTGGAAAAATAGGGTTCTCCCATGGGGGGATATTGTTGGTGACAACCATTGGAGCTGTAGTAAAGAATAGTTTTTATACAAACTAGGAGGGCATACCCATGCTCGTGAAATGTTGTCAAAGTGATTACAATGAGAGAGGACCAAGGGATCAAATCTACTATATTGCTGGGAAATTGATGAAGGAAGCTTCAATCCTTGTTCGAGTAAATGACCCAGGAACTGCTACGGAGTGCTGAAGAAGTAGAATTTCTAGTGACCATGATAAGCCCATGGGGTGGTGGACCAAACTAGTATGTGAATATTCCTGAGAGGATCACTATACCAAATAGATTGCTACCATGATTTCCAAATGTGAGCACTACTACCTTCAAAAGTACGTTTCCCCCTAATGAGATGATGTGTTGACATCGAGCATAGGGGAAACCACATAGTTAGGGAGCACTAATGAATCTCCCTACTAAGTTTCAGGTGATCCCTCATAGTGATTGAAAGGGATCCCAAGGTACAACTGCACCTATTGCAACTCTCGAAATGTAGTGTTTTGACGTCGACGAGAGATGAAGTACATGATAAGACGAGAGTCTTATCCTGAGAACCGAGATCATATTGTAACCGATTGGTGGAAGGAAATACCTGACACAAGAATGGTTGATAAGGGTGGGGATCATAAATTCCTTTGATATATGTAAACATGCGGAGTGGGGACGACATCTTTCCTTTCCGAATGGAGTAGGTTGAAATAGACGGAGACAAAATGCAAGTGAAAGGGTTTTGGTGGAGACACAAAATGGGGAGTGATGGTGACCGGAAAAAAAAATGCTACTGAGAATATGGAGACTCAAATACATCGATAAAATTCAACCATGGGTTGCTTCCAAAATAATATGGTGTTCCTGCAGTGTGAGGTGATGAGGGAACTTGTTTGTACATAAAGAATAATGGTGGGATCCCCACAATTTTGGTTGTGTCGAGGGGCCAATTTGAATATGGGAGGAGTCCCCATGGTTTTGAGTGGGTCAGGGAACTCTTTCCAAGATGAAGTGGGGATTAACTTGCAGATGCAAAGATGGGTTCCCCATGAATCAATGTCATGCGGTTTATACCTACGAGATAACTGCATAGAACTGGTTACTTATGAGGGTGGAATCCCCATAGGTGTCTTTATGGATATGATGATACGAAGAATATTGCAGAGTGTAAAGTGCTCATGTAGGTATGAGTGGGATTTTTGAACCTTCCTCATAACATGGGCTGAGGAATCTGAGGTTGTCTACTCAGGGGAGTAAATGCACAACTATAAAATGATAAGCTATGGGGTAATCTTTTGAACTTGTATCAGATTCCCTTGGACTTGTGGGGGGTTGACATCATGGGTTCCAATTGATGACAAGGTGGGAAATGTTGTGCACACCCATGGGGGAACATGCTATTCACAATAATGATGTTGATGGCACATCAATAATGGGAATGAGGGACCTATGGTTATCGGTGGGAATACTGGTAAATGCATTGTAAGAAGAGGGAAAACATTTCCTATATGCCAGTTTTTTTAATGATACTTGTGAGAGAATCTTGACACCATTGCTAAGGGATGGAGTCTTATTCTTATAATGGAAAAAAAAGTGTCTCCTGCATGTCTTGGTCGTAATCCTGCACATACAGCGCACATACCCAAGTATAGTAAAGAATGTGACCAAGGTATTGACAATGCATAAATAATAACCAGAAACATAGCACACCTTTCCCTAATGTTTAAGAAACATGAGATGGTTGTGGGGGATCCAATTATTCATCGGAAGATGATGAATCACTGTAACTAAGGACACCAACCAAAGGGGATTCAACATCAATGGTATCCGGTAAGGTAGGTGTTTCCTCCTCTTTTTGTGACCCATGCAAGGTTGCATGGAGGGGGGTGAGCTGACCTTGCAGTCTCATTAGTTCGAGGCGAGATTATCATTCAGAATGTAGAATGGGGCACTGAAATGATAAGTGAGAGGTCTCACCACAATACCGGCAGGGTCGAGGTACTCAAGCGCGGAAACGTTCTTGTACTTCTGGGGAATTGACTTGGTCAATGATGCAAGTGATGGCATTATGAGGGAGCATCTATGCATAATGTCTACAGGAAGAGAATTCATCATGTGGTGCCATCAGGGTAAGACTAGAATGATGTGGATCTTGTGGAATTATAGGTTGTACCACGAGAATTGCTACTGGAGCAAAATTTGTGGGAGGTATGTGTCGTTGATGTGGTGACCACATTAACAGATGCAAATTCCTAGTTTGAGGAGGGGGGGGTCCTCCATCATCACCTGAGTGAGACCAATGGTTTTCAATGCCTCCATGTATCGAGGGAGATTTGGACAATGGTGTGTGTAGTTCCCATACTGAGAACATACGACACATGCGTAATTTGTACGTAGTGTCTTGGACTTAGATGTGGGGGAGAGAGATGTGACCCCTTTTACCCTTGAAAAAGTAGGACATAAGTTGGTTGTGTGACCTTGCTTCCCGCAAAGAGAAAACGGTTGTGTGAACCTTTGATTGGGAGTATTGATCATAACTGGGGATTTCAACTCCTGATGGTCAATTCTCCTTGCTTTAGGCTTAGCAATTTTCGATAAATTGGACGTTGGGTTGGGTAATAGGGGACCTTTCAACTTTGTTTGTTTGGTTTCCCCATTGGAAATATTAGCGATGATCGATTGTGGTTTAGTTGCGGATGTCATAGGTTGGGATGTCATAACAATATTTGTTACAGGCCTTGCAGCCGTACTAGCCGAAACAGGGACAAACTCATTATGGCCTACGGGTTTTAAAGCCATCTCTAGGTAGGGTGGTGTAAGGTACCATACCAAGATCCCGAAAGTTAGCCCAGGTAGAATTAATTGAGCCATAATCGACATCCAATATACCCCTATGGGAGGATACAAGAATTGGATTTGGAATATTGGTGGGATTGATGGACTCAACGTTTGTTCCATGCCATGACTCAGCGGTGGTGCTGATGATGGTGTTGAGGTGGAGGCGGCACCATTTTCAATGGTGAAAATTGTGCACATCAGGCCATTAGTCGATGTAGGGATCCTAGATGGTGGTCCTAAATATACTCCTAACAAATTGGATTCCTTGTACATACCAGGGGCAATGTCAACATATGGTTGATCATCGCCCAGTACAGTCGATAGGACATTGTCGGGATTTCTTGAGGTGTTGGGGTCATAGTAGTTAAGTTGGTCTAGTGTAACTACCTTCCCATTTAAGGGAAACATCATGATACATAATACTGAGGAGGCCACCTCCTTCATGGCGTACATGTAACCACGCCCTAAGAGGATGTTCTAGTCGAGTTCTGTGTCGACTACTTCGATATCGATCATAACCATCTTTCCCCCTAACTCTATGGGGACATTTTGGTACAATCCTCTTGGTTGGGATGGTCTCCCATCATATGTGCGAAGAGATATAAACGAGGAGACTAGATCAGGGGATCCTAATCGTTTCCAGACTTTTGCAGACATAACAAAAGTGGATGCTCCTTCATTGATGATACATCGATGGATCATGACGTTCTTCACAATGACTAGATCTTGGAATGTGAATGATGATGGTAGTCATGGATAACCTTTGTCGATATGAAAGGTCATGAGGTGTGATTCAGAAGGATCAATGATGCCAAGTGCATTGAGTAATGCCTTTTTCTATGTTTGGAAAGACTATAACACTTCTAACATGCACATGGTTGCAGGGGATTGAGCCAAGTCATCCACAATACTGTAATTGTGGGCGGCTTTCATGTGAGGGTTATTAGGGGTATGCCAAAGTGGAACTTTCAAAATCCATAGGATTTTTCTAGTGTTTGTTCAAGGTATTTGTTGAAGATCCCTTGAGGGGATAGAAACGTGTTCCACTTGGGCGGTGGAAGGAACATCATTAGAGGAAATTTGAGGTCTAAAATGGGCCTCCTAAGGAAAATAATAAAATAATATTTATTAATTTTGGAGGAAGAAAGGAAAAAATTACCTTTTTTGTTTGTATTTTCAATTTATCTCCATGTGTTTTTACTGAAATTGAGTAAAAACATAGGGAGATATGTTGAAAATACGAACAAAAAAGTAGTTTTTTTTATGACAAATATCTCAAGTCAACCATTATGGTTGACTCATTTTATTGAAATTCTATTGGTTCTTGAATTCCAACTCATCAAGACATTATGGTTGGCTCATTTTCTTATATGATGGCTCATTTTCTTATAAGGCCCATTTTAGACCTCAAATTTCCTCTAATGCATAACCCCTGGCTCGTTTCTGAATATTTATATCCAATATATAGATATTTTGGAAAGAACCCTCGCTAGGAGGGCGGGGATCTTGCTGCTGTGTAACTTTCCCTTGATTCACAAATGGTTTCTGTAACACGGCGGTTTGTGGTTGGGGAGGGTTTGCTGCATGATGAGGATTCGTCACCGTCTTATTTTTGGCTTCCACTAACTATTGGCAGTCAAGGATAAGAGGACAATGATGCGTGTAGTGACCATAATCGCCACATATGGAGTCACAGTAATTGGTCCTCAGGTTGGGATTATTCCCTTGTTTGGGGGGATTGTTAGTCCATGCATTATGGTTACTCGTATTTTGGTTTTGTTGGGGAGGGGGATTTCCCCCTTTCCTTGGCTGCTGATTCTATTTGTTCTTACCTTTCTTTTTCCACTGAGTCTATGGATTTTGGGAGTTGGAGGTGTTCAATTGTTCAAATTGTTGAGTTTGTTAAATGTAAGAAGGTTGGATCAAGTTTACCCCCATGTGGGGAGCAGGTTGCTGACCAGTTGGGCATGGGTAAGGATAATATGGGTTATACCTCGGGGGTGGTATAAATGCAATTTGCGTTCCGTAAGAGGTGGACAATGGAATGCCTTGCGCCATTGGTAGTATAGAGACTGTTATCGCCTGGATAACGATTGGGTACGTAGGACTATACGATCCATATTGTAATTGACCAACTAGTGGGGTTGGTACCAATGTAGGGGGTAACGATGAAGGTGGCATGGATGGGTAGTGGGAAACCATATTGAATGGAACTGACATGGTAGGACTAACCTTTCCTAAATGGGAAATAGACCCAATAAGCCCATCCACCGAATGTGAAGAGCCCGAAGGTGTAGGATCCAATGACCGATGCCGAGGGTCATTAGGGAGGATAGTATAGAGGTATCCGGATTGTGCATATATGAGATCGAAATGTTGTGTTTTCATAATGGCATCTTTCTCGCTTTGCAGCATGGAGGTTGCGACATCTTTAGCTATGGCGGGTTGGAGAGATTTAATAAACCAATCCAACAAAAAGGGTGGTTGTATATCGATATTGCACAATCTGTAACACCTACGCCACTCATGGATGTGGTCCGCAATGTGGGTAGATGTGTTTTTCCAAAAATATGTGAGAATTTCGAGGCCAAGGTCATGTCGAATCGAGAGCTGGAAGTAAGTAAGAAATGTTGATGTATATGTAACTTCGGAATGTATTTCATCTGTGTATTATATATATATATTTATTGTACCCTTATAAGAGATGTGTTATTCCTCTATAAGGAAGTGTCGTCATGTGGATTGACAAGTGTCGCAAGTGTGTGTACTTGTCGATGGGTTATTAGACCACCTTATGGGGTCGGCCCTATTTAATATATAATATAATGTGGATGTACTCAAGTAGACAAGTCGGCCCCAGTAGGTCACTGGGCAAAAAGGTGAGTATAAATAGAGATAGGAGATCTCTATTTTACTCACTCGGAAAAGTATCTATCTCTCTCTCCGAAAAGTAGCGCACTAGTGAGGAGGAGGAGGATCATCTGCTAGGAGACTATCTCAGTATTATTTGGTTGTATTTTGGTTGAGCCATTGCTCTCTCTATCTCTGAGGAAGTTGTGGAGTTTTTCACCTTAGGGTTTTCCCCACGGAAACTCTGTGTCTCTTGTCTCTATGATTTTGATTATTGTGATGCTTGTCATATTATGATTGTCATGCATTGATATACTGTAGATGTTATTCTCTCAGCAAAGATCCTATAGTATTGTGATTTAATACTGAAAATTTAACATGGTATCAGAGCTTAACTGAGAAGAAGACATTTTGCAATGACGGAAGCTTGTATTCCTTGTTTATTGGGTTTCTCTCCACAGATTTTTGAAATTCAGTATAGTAGATTGGATCTACTCATCAAGGCGCATCTTTCTGTCCAATCAGATTTCAGTTCCGAGCATTTTCAGTTTTGGCCCTAAAAATTAGGGTTTCCACAAAAATAGGAATTTCTGGAAACTGAAGGTACAGCTGGAAGCTCCTTGCAAAAATCGAAGGTTTGAGCTTTGGATCGAGATTTTTGGCTGGGTAGATCTCCGGGAAACTCAAACCCTAATTCAGGGCTCTCCCTAGTGAACCCGGGAGGACAAAAAGGCAATTCTGAAGGGCAAGACTTTGCTGATCTCAAATTCTGAATGTACTAGGCTGATCAGCTCTCCAAGGCGCATCTTTCTATCCTTTCGGAATTTTGAAATTCACATTTTGAATTTTTAGGGTTTCTCTGACAAACCCTAATCCGGGACCAGATCCAGTTTTCAGCACTTCAAGTGGTAAGTTCTAAATCTTTTCTATTTCCATTTGAAGTACTCTTAAAGATGTCTCTTCACACCAAGCTTGAGGATAAGCTTGAAGGGGATGATAACTTCCGAGCCTGGAAGTATAGGATTGGGTTAATCCTGGAAGAGAATGAGTTGGACTCATATGTGAAAGAAGATATCCCTATCCCAGAGGATGAAGAAGCCAAGGCATTGCACAAGAAGAACTTGGTCAAGGCAAAGAGAATCATTGCTGATTCTATCAAAGACCATCTCATTCCTCATGTGTCTTCTCTTAAGACACCCAAAGAGATGTTTGAATCTTTGACCAAGCTATTTGAAGGAAAGAACATAAATCGGAAGATGACCCTGCGGAACCAATTGAAAGCAGTGAAGTTTCAGAATGAAGAAACCATTCAATCTTACTTTTCAAGGGTCTCCCAGATCAAGGAACAATTAGAAGCAGTAGATGAAATGGTGGAGAATGGTGAAGTGGTGATGACCACTCTAAATGGCCTACCCAGGTCATGGGATTCCTTTATTCAAGGAATTTGTGCAAGGAAGAAGTTGATCTCAATTCAATAGACTTCGGGAAGAATGCTCTCAAGAAGAAGCTAGACTTATAGCTCGTGAAGAAAAGATGGGAGGTGAAGATCAAGCTCTTGCAACTCACACCAAAAGAAGCAAAGCCAAGAAGGATCACTCTCGCCACAATAGATCCTATAAAAGGAACAAGAAAGACCCAAGATGCTTCACATGCAATGAGAAGGGTCACTTTGCTTCAGATTGTCCCAAGAACAAAAGGGATAATAACAACAACTCCAGTAAGAAGAAGAAGGGCAGCAAAAGAAGGTTTCATGCTCATGCTGCCGAAGATGATGAACCTCCATAGAAGAAAGCTAGGGCAGAAAGTGATAGTGATGATGACTCATCAAGTGAAGAAGTTCCTGTTTTAGAGGGAGATGAGGCTAAGGCCTTACATAAGAAGATTACAAGCGATCTCGACAGGTATGACTCATCGAGGTATGTTTCGATATTTGTCCATGATTAAGTTTATGGTATGTTTGTCTTCATGTTATTACGGTTAGTACAATTTTGATTTTAGATTTGTCGTATCACCTTAACAAAATTATGAATGCATGATAGAAGATATTCATTGGTTAGGGTGTTGACACTTATGATTGTACTAATGCATTATGGTGTTGTATGAGGTTTATGTTGTCTACTAACATGAAAGGTACACCAAGAAAGACAAATCATGTTCTGGTCCAAGAACATATGATCATGATAACATGAGGACAAAGACTCATCCATTGTCATGGATCTCATAGAAGATCCATTTACGAGGTATGCATAACTTGGTTTTGTAATAGTTAACCTATGAGATATACAGGTTACTAGCACAAGTCATTGAAGAAAGACAAGAAGACATCATGTGAGTATGTTAGACATAAATAGCTAGCATGCTAATCCAGGTATGTTTTTCCTATATCAAGCTAGAATCCTACCTTGTGTTAGGATCTTATACTGTTGTTGATAATGATTATTCATGAAGTCATAGGTTTGAATAATCATGGTTGTATGCATATTATGTTTCTTACCTTAATTGATGATATGACTAACCAGAAGAATCATGAAGGTATAGGTTTGAATAATCACAGGTTTTATGCATATTATATCTCTTATCTTGTTTGATGATTCAACTAACCCGAAGAGTCATAGGTTTGAGTAATTACAGGTTTAGACATGTTATGTTTCTTATGATTTGACTAACCTTAATAATTCTACATAAACCTTGAATGCTAATGCTTATTATTTTCTGTTTGAAATGATCATGACTATACATGCTTGAGATTATTGTGTTTTAATAGTATACTAATGAATGTATGATTTTATATGAGATCACAAGGATAACACAATCATGATCCTAATAAGCATGCCTAGGAACCAAGGATGAATGTAAGTTCAAGGACAGGTAATCCAGGAAGCAAAGATCAAGAGGGAGTACACTCCAGTGGTTTATGCAAGGATGCAGATATTCAGAGGGAGTTGACCATCTCTCTACATCCCACAACAGAAAGGCATAGAAGAAGCTACTTCAGATTAGGACTCCAGCAGCTCCAGCAAGGAAGCAAAGACTCAGAGGGAGTCCACCCAACGAACAAACAAAGATAAGTATTTGAATTGTCATTTCTTAAATAATACTGTTCAATAATGTATATACTGATGTTCCTAGAATTAGGTTGTGTATTATGCATATTAGAATAATTGCATTGATGAATAGTATACTCCTAATATGCATGGGTAAAGTGGCCTATGGCATTGTACAACATTCCATTGCTACTTATCTAGAATGAAACCTCTTTGCTGACATGTTGGGAGTTGTGCACACTCTTAACAATGTTCTGGTAGAGATTGGAAGGCATCTAGAAAGTTACGGAATATGGATAAATGTTGTATTGAAGCATTGGCTAAGATAATTGCATGACTGTATGGCATATTTCTTTATGTGTAAGAATTTGTTTTGAAAACTTTGAGATATTTTCTAATCATGCAATTTAACTTGTTGTGTAGGAAAGATCGTATGCCATCTCCTACAAAAGAAGAACTACAACATTTGTTCCAGCAACAAAGATATCTATTGAATATATTGAAGATATTGAAGTTCCCAGGATCTGGGATGAAGAAATGAAATGCCATGATCCGTCGATCATGAAGAATGATGTTTGGGTTGTAATCCCAAGACATGAAGGGAAGTTTTCTATGACTTCCAAATGGAACTATCAGATCAAGCATGTTGCAGATGGCAGCATTGAGAAATATAAAAGTGATGAAATAGAAGATACACCAGATGGACTCAAGACAGCTTCCTTGAATGGTGTAGTTGAAGAAGAAGTATATGAGACACATGATAGGAAATCATATATGTGCAGAACTTGGTATGGTGAAGATAGATTGATTTCCGACATGCAGCGGAAGCTTACTACCGAGTTCGAGATGAAGAACTTGGGGATGATTCACTATTTGTTTTTGGCATGGAGGTGTGGCAGAGTGCAGATAGAATCTTCCTTGGACAAGGGAAGTATGCAGTAGAGATCCCAAAGAGGTTCGGGATGATGGATTGCAAGGCCATGGCCACACCTATGGCATCGAATCTGAAGCTTCATCTGAATCGGTTGATATCACTATGTATCGTCAGATGATTGGGTCCTTGATGTACCTGACGAACACGAGACCAGACATTTTCTTTGCTGTGAACACATTGAGCCAGTTCCTGACAGATCCAAGAAGTGTTCACCTGGTTGCTGTAAAGCATGTTCTAAGGTACCTAAAGGGTACAGTGGATTATGAACTCAGGTATGAGGCGAATCAAAAGTTTAACCTGCAGGGTTATGTTGATTCAGACTGGGATGGCAGTGCTGCAGACAGGAAGAGCACATCTGGGTGTTGCTTCAGTATGGGATCAGGTGTGATCTCTTGGTTTAGCAGGAAGCAGTCCTGCGTAGCACTGAGTACAGCTGAGGCAAAGTATGTTGCAGCCTGTTCAGCTAGTGGTGAGGCAGTATGGCTACGGAAGCTACTGTCTGAGTTATTTGATCTCCCGTTGGAGGCTACTGGTATCTTCTGTGATAACCAGAGTTGTGTGAAGCTGTCCGAGAACCCAGTGTTTCATGACAGGTCGAAACACATAGAGATCAAATATCACTATATCAGGGATATGGTGCAGAGAGGAGCTGTGAAGCTCCTGTATGTTGCGACGGACGAGCAGATTGCAGATGTGCTGACGAAGCCACTAGCCAGGGTGAAGTTCGAGTACTTCAGAGAGAGGCTTGGCGTTCTTCAGATCGAGGACACTTCGAGGAAGAAGTGATGGACACATTTGCTGAAGCCATTCCAAGCATGTTGGAAGGAGGATCCTTCACATGGCTGTGGATGTAAGCGCTGGATGATGAGCATCAGGATGATGTTCTGGTTTCTGCTGAATATGATCAGTTGGATCATTTTTGTATGTATGTACGCATCATGTTGGATGCTGGATATGATCAGTTGAATCATTTATGTATGTATGTACGCATCATGTTGGATGCAGGATATGATCAGTTGGATCATTTTTGTATGTATGTATGCATCATGTAGATGCTGGATATGATCAGTTGGATCATGTGTATGTATTTTGTATATGCATCATGTTGGATGCTTGGACCATGTATCTGTGTATGTATCAGGTGGATACGTTGTATGATCAGATGGATCATGTATGGTGATATGTATCATGTATTTGTATTTGTATCAGGTAGATACTTGGTATGCATCAGGTAGATGCATTGATGATCAGGAGGATCATGTATGATGATATGTATCAGGTAGATACTTGGTATGCATCAGGTAGATGCATTGATGATCAGGATGATCATAGATGACGAGCTTCAGGATGTTGCTCCAGATGACATGCAGCAGGATGTTGCAGTGATGATGATCAGGATGATCATGGGTACATCAGGATGATGTATGGTGAGTATCAGTTTGATACTCTGTGGTCGTGGATCAGGTTGTGCAGATAAGCATGTAATTTGTGCCCTGGGAGATTTGCAGATGGTCTTTCGAGGTTTTGCCTATGGCATGTAATTTGTGCCCTGGGACATCTGGCAAATGCTCTTTCGAGGTTTTGCTTGGGAGGACATATAATTTGTGCCCTGGGAGATCTGCAGATAGTCTTTCGAGGTTTTGCCTATGGCATGTAATTTGTGCCCTGGGATATCTGGCAGATGCTCTTTCGAGGTTTTGTCCTATGGCATGTAATTTGTACCCTGGGAGATCCGATAGGTTGAGCTGTGTGCTCGTAATCAGTCCTGGGATGCTCTTGCGAGGTTTTGCCATGACCACATGTAATTTGTGCCCTGGGAGATCCGATAGGTTGAGCTGTGTGCTCGTAATCAGTCCTGGGATGCTCTTGCGAGGTTTTGTGGTGAGGTCACATATAATTTGTGCCCTGGGAGATTTGCAGATGGTCTTTCGAGGTTTTGCCTATGGCATGTAATCTATGCCCTGGGACATCTGGCAAATGCTCTTTCGAGGTTTTGTGACGCACGTAAAAGTCCTGAGGATTCCACAGTATGGCCAGTGATGACGAAGACCTGCAGGTGGTGGGCCTACATCCAGTATGAAAAAGGACTGGCTCTGTAGAACTTCCTATGACGAGTAGAGATAGAGATTGGATGAGATAGCAGCAGCAGTGACGATGACGATGACGATGCATCGATGACGATGATCCAGAGAAGAAGACTTGTCTAGCAGATCTGTGTCGAGAAATACCTTCCTAGTTAAGAGGGAGTGTTGATGTATATGTAACTTCGGAATGTATTTCATCTGTGTATTATATATATATATTTATTGTACCCTTATAAGAGATGTGTTATTCCTCTATAAGGAAGTGTCGTCATGTGGATTGACAAGTGTCGCAAGTGTGTGTACTTGCCGATGGGTTATTAGACCACCTTATGGGGTCGGCCCTATTTAATATATAATATAATGTGGATGTGCTCAAGTAGACAAGTCGGCCCCAGTAGGTCACTGGGCAAAAAGGTGAGTATAAATAGAGATAGGAGATCTCTATTTTACTCACTCGGAAAAGTATCTATCTCTCTCTCCGAAAAGTAGCGCACTAGTGAGGAGGAGGAGGATCATCTGCTAGGAGACTATCTCAGTATTATTTGGTTGTATTTTGGTTGAGCCATTGCTCTCTCTATCTCTGAGGAAGTTGTGGGGTTTTTCACCTTAGGGTTTTCCCCACGGAAACTCTGTGTCTCTTGTCTCTATGCTTTTGATTCTTGTGATGCTTGTGATGCTTGTCATATTATGATTGTCATGCATTGATATACTGTAGATGTTATTCTCTCAGCAAAGATCCTATAGTATTGTGATTTAATACTGAAAATTTAACAAGAAACGCAGTGGCCAATATTGCGAATGTGGCATGGGTTGCGCTTTCGAGGTTGACATGCCATTTGGATGCCGTGCCTATGAGAGTATGCTGAAAGAGGTGAAGCCTCATAGGGTCCTCGACTATGTTGTTAGATGAACACCATAAGTGGAAATACATGACATGGTTGGCAAGATCGTCCCCGAGATTTCCTTCGAACTTAGGGATATCAGAGGGAAGTTTATATGGCATAGACGACCATGTAGGGTCACGAGCTATGGGATCATTGATCAGTTTGGCCAAATCAGGTCAATTTAAACTAGCCATGAATGGTAAGGTAGGGACCACTGGTCTTGCCATTGTGTGTGGGATGTGGTTTCCACGAGGGGGAGACTTAGGTGGTGTTGTAAACAATGGTTGATCTCCTATGAGAGAGGATGGGTCAACGGGAACTGAGGGATCTCCAAGGGGATAATCCAACGGGGGTACCTCCTCTGATGGGGGAAGAAGTGGTGTAATTAATAGTTTCTCTAAGAGGATAAAATAAACCTTTCAAGGCTTGGACTCATCTAGATTGTTATCACCCAATATATTCTTGGGTTGTGGCAAGAAAGACCATGGGGTAACTTTTGAAAATGAATCTTTAGTGGATGGAAACTAGCCTTTCCAACCACAGGGAGGGATCTCCCTTTGGGGATTCCAACAATGAGATGCAAGTTAAAATGGGCTGGGATATTGGTCAAAGTGGTGGCTAGACCTTCAAACAATGAATTAAAAGGGGTTTTGGGTTGGTTGGAGTTAAGTACAGGAGGACAGTTGGGCATGGAGTCAACTTTGGGGGTTACTATCATCAATGGCAAGTTTGGGCCACGATTGCAGGAGCAGGAGGCAAGGTAGACATGGTTCTTTCATGTCAAAGTAATCGACAGATGGAGGTAGAGGAAGGAGACAAGTTCAGCCACGAGGCTAGAGCATTTAAGAATGAATTCTAACTTGCAACTTCAAGAAGAACAGGGTGGAATACCTAGTCATATGCATCTGGATCATGTGGGCATGAATTACAGACCATGTAATCTTGGTTTTTAGGTACTGCAGAAGTAAACAATTAATGGAAATACAAAGCAAGAACAGATACATAGGAAATAACAGACATTAGAAACACACATCACAGGAATATCAAGCTCCAAAATCAAGTCTGCTCATTGTATTAAGAGGCCGAGTTTAATATAGCGTAGAGCAGTCATCTCTCTGAAACAAAAACGTCCAAACTTTTGGTCTGCTTCGGACCTTGCCTTTATAGGCTTACAACAGTGAAATATCCTAATTGATTCAAAACAACTTGCACTGGTAATGATTAAGTCATTCGAGCTGAGCCGCCCGAATCAACAACCGCTGATTCTGGCATGCATAGAGGAAGGAATCGTTTGTGCTGACAGTGCACCAATGGGCCATGGAAGCCACTCATTCACCCTGCGGATTAGGCTATTTATATTGATTACGATCGGTAACAGAAACAGGTCCCTTCACCATTCTCGGGCATGCCATTTCCCTGCAAAAATCCCCATTTTTTGCAACTGTAACTGCCCTACAAAACTTTCTCGATGTGTATTTTTCCTTCCGCAATTTTCCTTCTGCAACTGTGCTTCCACAATTTCCTTTCCGCAAGGATTGTTCCGCAATGGGTCTTTCCGCAACAGTCCTTTTCACAATAGTCCTTTCTGCAACCCACACTTTAGCCATGTGTCGTGTAGGGGTTGGTCTTTTGGCCTCGTGCTTTTCTGGTGAATCACCTTTCCGTAATCAGCAATCCGCAATGTGGGATGTAGGATGCGAAAACTTTCTTTTTTTGTGTTTCGGAAGATGATCTTTCCACAATCCACAATCCACAAGTGCGGATGCGAAACTCGAGAACGGGATTGCGGAATGCATTTTCAACCATTGATCAGATTCGCTCTTTGATCTTAGTCATCCAATCCTCTTTGGTTGCGGAAGAAGCTCCTGTTTCTAGTTTTTCCTGCAAAAGGACCCTCCTTCCTTGTATATTCCCATTTTCTCACCGTGGCTCGGTTATTTGGCTTGGATTTGTTTGATACTTAGCCAATTTTGGGTTTCTTGATCCTTTATTTGACGCAACTGGCCAATGGGTGACCTTGAGGCTTTGAGTGGGATATTTCCTTCCCATTCCATGGTGGAAACCATAATAAGTGTTAACAACGGCTCCAACTGGGGATGTTATCCTCCCTGTGAGGTAGCAAGAAAATGTAGACTAGTGGCCCTTATTTCCTTTTTTGTATCACAAAACTGGAACACGAATAACTGAAAATGAAAACAATAATGTAAAAATGGGGTGGGTTGGTGGACTTGCTCCTCACGTGAAATAATGCTTCAAGAACCGCTCATGGATGGCTCGTTTTCCAACTGGTTCATTATCTTCATCTTGCAGGAAGAAAGCATTGTTCCCATGGTAAGCGGTGATGGTATAGGGCCCCTGCCAAAGGTTATCAAACTTTTGGGCTTGGTCTTCTCTTCCAACATCCCATTTTAATACCATATATGCCACCCGGAAGTCATCCTCCTTGGTCTTTCAGTCAAATTTTTTCTTGATCTGGTCTCGAGCCTTCGTGGCTTTGGCCTGCACCCCTCCTCTAATTTCTTGCACTTATACCAGCTGATTATCCCTCCTTAGCTTGGGGTTTGGCTCTTCCTCTTTCTTCTATAGCAATCTCATTGCAGGCCCTCTTAGGGAATCAGGGAAAACCACCTCTGTTCCATATACCAATTTGAAAGGAGCAGTTCCAATGGACCTTTTGGAGGTGATCCTATCATCCCACAGGGAAAGGGTCAGCCTGGTATTCCAAGCCCTTTTGTTTTATTGCAGTAGCTTTTTGATTATCCTCACCAGGATTTTGTTGGAGGATTCTGCCAATCCATTTCCCTGGGAATAGTAAGCAATAGAATGGCCCATTTTGATGTGGAACTTGTCACAGAATTTGACCATCTTCTTGGATTTGAAGGCCTGTGCATTATGAGTGATTATCTTAATAGGACATCCAAACCTGGACATGATATTTTCCTCCAGAAACTTGATGATGACTATATCAGTGGCTTGTCTAGTAGGCACTACTTCGATCCATTTGATGAAGTAATTAGTGGCAGTCAGTATCCACCTTTGATTCCCATAGGAGTTGGGGAAAATTTCACCAATGAATTCAAGTCCCCACTGCTGGAAAGGGGCTTCCACCGATATTTGTTTAAGAGGAAATGGCATGAGATTTCTCTTTCCTTCAAATACTTGGCATTCATAGCAGCTAGCTATTTCTTTATAAGCATATTTGAACATAGTAGGCCAATAGAACCCTGCCTTGAGAATTTTGTTAATAGTGAATTTCTAGTAATGATGCCCTCCACAGACTCCTTTGTGGAACTCCTTGAGTGTTCGTTTGGCCTCATCTTCCACAATGCAATTCAAGAGGACGCCCCTTGGGTCTTTACAATAAAGACAACCATTAAGTATGCAATACTTTGTAGCCTTCATCGTGGTGGATCTAGCTTTGCTTTTTCCCATCTCAGGGGGCACTTGCAAGTTCTGCAAAACATATACAACATCAGAATACCATGGAGAGGATAGGAACTTGTCTAATACCTAGGGCAGTGGATCTTGTGTTAGAAAAACAGGATCGCAGAGAAATAACAATAAATAGAAATGCAAATATAATCACACATACACATTACAAGAGAGACACAGATATATCGTGGTTCACCCAACCTGGGCTACGTCCACACTGAATTTGCCAGTCCTTATTAT